>BSUD01000006.1:54614559-54648943 GCA_033239045.1 Fagopyrum esculentum | reverse complement strand
AAAAAAAAAAAAAAAAAAAAAAATTTCCGGGACACATGTCGGCCGTACAGACGGCCGCACGGCCTTACTGGAATAATGGGCCTTACTTGAACACTTCCCATAAAACCAATGTACGGACTGCAAAGAGAAAGGAAAAGAGTATCCACTTTACAATTGAAAAGTGAAAGCACAATTTTATATAATAAATATAATAATATATTTAAATTGTAATGCGGCACTTTACCAGAAGAAGTGCAATACTTGCACTGCACAAACAAATTCTCATAATATAATATATACATATATTGAAAACGAGAATGGAGGCCACTGGAAAGTATAAAAATAATATTATTTTATAAAGCAATATGCTTTTCAAATAATATCTCACTTAAAGAAAAGTATAGACTTTTCAAACTTTATAATGATTCTGAAGCATGTAGTACGGGAAGGCGCAGCAAAGCAAAATCAAAACCCAAAAAAACCACCGTATCAAAACATCGATACAAATAAAATAAAAAACCTAACAACTCAACATGATAACCGCTCTGATACCACTTGTTGGAATAATCAAATTCCCCTAAACCGTAAACGCAAGAATCGATATCATGCTAGAGTTATTAAGGAATCTAGAATTGTATACCTGGTTCCATAATAGCAATTGGATCAAGCCTTATTGCGGAATCTACGATCCGAATGAGTGCCGCAGGTATACAGTCTTCCTCAGACAAACCTCCTTAGGGTTTCTTTAGGTTTTCTCTCTGATGGGTAGAGAATGGAAAACGGTAGATTGATTTGACGTATCGGGAACCATAACCTAATAACGTTTATATAATGACCTAATAGAATCCCATTAAGCCTATTGGGTCAAAGTCTGGTATCCACCCATTAAGCCCATACCGCTTAATTAAAGTCTACGGGCTTTACTCGATTGAATCACTTTTATTAGCCCGCTAATATATTTAGTCATATAATATAATTGGTTATTATGATATGTAAGCCCATTAATATAAATCTTACACTCCTTTCCCCAACAGTTTGGTGAGCACAACTCTTCCTTTCGAGTCCTATTGAATCGATACACACATACAATTATGGTTCAGCCCCTAAATTACATCTACATAAGAGACTCTCCAAGGTGGTTGCACTTACTGTTTTAAGCAGGCTTTGATGTTGTTTCTGGACGGACTAGTGTACCTCGTAGTCCCGAGTCTCCTTCTATGGCGAAATACAGGGTGTAGGGAGGGAAACAGCAAGGATTAGGGTAGATTCTTCTGCATATATACTCAGATGAAAGGGAGATGGTAAGCTTACTGGTGTGTCGCGTCCTGGCCAGCTGAACAGCTTCTCGCTTTTGTGTGCACTCAAATGGAGTCCTAAACGCAGCTTGAGATGAGAGGCTATCCGTTGCTGTGTGCAGGAGCGCTTGAACGGCTGCTTCAGATCAAGCTTTTGTACGTAGGGAGGTGTAAGAAAACGTGCAGGTTGAATGGATCTGCTGCGTGAATTAAGGGGTCGTTACAACAGCTCTCCTTCAATTCAGCATCGGTTACATTGTGAAGAAAAGGGAGAGGAAGGGTCGGCCGTTACATCCTCCTAGTTGAGCGTGTAGTTGGGCTAGCATGAGCAAGGTTCTGGGCTGAAGCATAGGAGTGGGCTGCTGTGGGCTACGAAGGCCAGTTGGGCTGTTGTGGGCTGCGAAGGCCAGCTGAGCTGCTGTGGGTTGCGAAGGCCAGCTGAGGCTGTTGTGGGCTGCAAAGGATGCTAAAATTAAGTAGGAGGAGTGGGCTGAGAGTGTTGTCTTGGCTTTGTCACAGCCTTGTCAAAACGTGTCATGGCCTTGTCATGGTCTCGTCTCAGCTTTGTCGAAATCTCGTCTTAGCCTTGTCATGATCTCGTCTAAAGTCGTCGTTAAGAATTAATTATAAGAATTAGGGTTTGATATAATTCTATCATTTTATGTGAATTAAATTCTACATAAGATGATAAATAATTATAAGAATTAGAGCTTGATATAATTTTATCATTTTATGTGAATTAAATTCTACATAAAATGATAAAATTTGTGAAGTAACAAATACTAGATAGAATGGGAAACCGTCAACGGCTCGAAGTCCGATTTGATTCGGAATTAAACAGAATAAAAATTTCGGATATTACAGCCGGTACGATGGAAAGGGAGATGCAGATGGGTAGGAGTGAGGTTGAGAGGGAGTGAGGTTGAGAGGGAGGATAGCTTGAGAAAGACAAAGGGACATAGGGGTGTAGTGATGGGGCGGGTAGGTCAGCAATGAAGGACTGCACATACACTTTTCTCACGCAAAGAAGAAAGAGAGGGAAAAGGTAGAAAAGAAAAAAGAATAAAATAAAAAGGAAATGAACTCGATCGAAACACTCGGATTGGGATTTCCGAACCGGAAAGACTTCCTGACCTTTTTCAAAAAAAATAAAATAAAACGGATATACGTAAACGTATCCAAAATTTAAATATACTTGGGAAAAATATTTTACGTTGTAAAAAATACTCTTTTAAAAATATTTAAGCTAAAAGATATCGATAAAAGCCGAAAAAATATATATCGCAAACGCGTCTAAAATTTGGGGCGTTACAGTTCTTTTGTTTGTGTTTTTTAAAATAAAGGATGTCACAAAGGTCATGAGGTTGTTCAACATCTCTATGTGTAGTTTGATGTAATTAGTGTTTTGACCCTCATCTTCTAGATCCACTAATCGCCTATACACTTGCTTCCAAAGAGACGACTTTGATCCATACTTAATGGAACACATGCTTGTATAGCTAGACAGAACTCATGAGCATACGAGTGTCCAAAAGAATCCCTCCAATAGAAATCCCGACAACTATTATTATCCTTCAACTTTTTGGCCTTCTCGTAGATCTCCAACAATAGTTCAATACACTCATTGTTAAATTTATCCCAAACCTTGTGAAATATAGGGATGTGAACAAAAAACACGATTCTCTACGGCGAACTCTCAAATAAAGCTTGTGTCTTAGAAATCTAATCATTCATCATCAAGTCCATGTTCTCAACCAAATATTGGAATCCATCAACACTTGTACCCAATGACCGTTTCAACAGATTGTGCGCCGACTCAACTCTAACAAAATTAATTCAATATAAACCAATAGTACATTTTATTATAAAAGACGGATAGTTGAAATGAATAAAAAAAAGTCTGACACATTTGATGTCCTCGTGCCGAAAATAGATAAGGGTCGTCCAAGCTCGAATGATAGCCTCCTTGAATGGGGCAAGTCACGTCTCCTCAAAGTAGGGTATCAACAACGGTTTGATTGTCAATATATCCTTATTTGTATCAAATGTCACTCGTAACTCTCACTTGACCTTATTTAAACAAAGCATTGTATTGAGTTGCAAAAACAACATGTGCCTCCTTCGAATGTGTCACCAACCACGATCGATGTTGAAGGTTGCAATTGATATGAATGTGCATAACATATGTTTCACCTCAGAAAATACATTGCCCAATACTTTGATGAGACCAACTCTCAATCACAATGACCTCTAGAATTTTATTTTTGCATAAATGTCAAAGCCTCCATAAAGCCCACTCGTAGTAACTGGATATCTCCTTTGCCAAAAAGACAAATGCGATAGAAAAACGTCATCATGGTGTTGATGATCCCAACAATCTCAAGAAAATGAATTTTGTGTGTATATATATATTCCGTATCTTATTTTCCGTTAAAACTTCAAAAAACTCTCACTTCGTACATCCGTATACGAATATATTTTATCGAGTTTTTTTTAAAAAAATGGACCCGTCAGATCCTTTCTTTTTCTTTTTTCCCCCTTTTTCATTCGTTTTCTTTTTCTTTCCTCTCCCGCCTTCTACGTTCCTTCTTCTCTCTCCCCGCCGTCTCGCCCTCCTTCTCTCTTCTGCACCTCACAAGCAAGCATCCCCTAGCTGCCAACCTCATACTCTACTCTCAACTATAACCTCCATCACGTGCTACTGCATAATGATCCTTTCTTTATCTTTTTTTTTCTTCTTTCCGCTCCCGCCCTCTCCTTTCCTTCTTCTCCCTCCCTGACTCCTCGCCCTCCTTTCTCTTTTCTACACCTCTTAATCAAGAATCTCTTTGTTGCTAACCTCCTACTCTACTCATAGTTACAATCTCCATCACCTGCTACATCCGGCCCCTCGTTCTTCCCCTACTCTTTCTTCACCTCCTCACTCTCACAACAGCTCCTCATTTCCCCTTCTCTTTTCTTCTTTGCCTCGTCACCTCCAAAAACCTCCCTTACCTCCTCTCATTGAGCTTCACTTCAACTATTGTCCTCATGGTCACCGCTAGAACCGGGAGAAACCAAGAACCGCCTCATGTCGCCACAACCGCCTACAACTCCCCCTCACTACTGCCACACCGCGGGAGCCTCGACGCCACCTATTACCGACCTGGAACCTCGATTGGCCTCCTCATCTCAAGTCATCACCGAACTAGGAAAGCCAAATCCACCCTTTTGTTTCCGCTTGTTGCAAAGCCACCGGGAACCAAAGGAAGCCAACAACCCTCTCTGTTGTCGAACTTCCTCTGAAGAACCACTATTGTTGCCGCTTGTAGGAACACTACCGATGAGCATTGCCGGGAAGATCCAGCGCCGTTGTGAAGCTCCGGTCATCTCCAACACCCGTTGTGGTAATAGACCAAATCATCTCTCGTAATAATATGGCAAAATGCTGCTTAGGTCAAAGACAATATCAACTCAAATCCTCAATATCCATAATCCGGTTCTTTTTCAAAATAACTCAATAAATTGCTTGAAAGAATCATAAACACGTCACCGCCAATATTAGAAAATCAACTCAAGTCAAGTATTTTCAAAAGCTTTTAAAATCAACTTATCAAACTCATATCATATTCTCAAACCAAAGGCAATATCCTTACACTTTCTATAAACTTTCAATAACACTTATCTTAAAATATCACAATATAAATATATATATATATATATATATATATATCATAAGTATCAAACTAACATATTTTAAAACGTCAAAACATGCATGTGCATCAAAATGACTTAATGTTAATCATGCTCATATAAAAAGCTCACAAGTATTTGCCTCGATAAAATCTTATGTAACGGCTTGAAGCAAAAACGACAATGTCAACAACTCAGCAAACAACCTAAACAAGTAAGAACACATAATGAACAATTTGTATATACTATATTATCACAAACACCATCTAATAGGTGTAGAAGTGACTTACATAATCCCAACTCGAGTTTGAGTTGTACTTCTCTTAGGATTTGCCCAAAACTCGTTATCCAATGAAATAGTACCTAAAATGTTCAATTAGGCATATCAACCCAATATCCAAATCATAATCCATAATAACTTCTCTTAGGATTTGCCCAAAACTCGTTATCCAATGAAATATGTAAATACTTTTCCCAGGGGTATTTTTACAAAAACAAAAAAGCTTGGGCCATTTAAGTAATTAAAAGTTTGGGCCAAAATCCCCAAATTACCTATCGAAGGCAAAAATGTTAGAAACAGAAACTATGGGCCGAAATGTAAATAAAGATTGAGTGGTTTTCTGTAATTATACCTAAATCTAGTTACGCCGAGTGTAAATAACGGCAACCTAGGGTGGGACTTCTACTAGCGTTTTCCGGCGGCTCCAACGACTGCAGGGGCGGCAGTGGTGCCTCTCGACGGCCCAAGGCAACGACTTCCCTATGGTGGCGACTGTGACAATGACGACAGTGGTGTCAAAACTCTGGCGATAGTGAAGGAGGAAATGAGGTCCAGTGGTTGTTGGGATTTGCTTCCTCGGCGGAGCTCGGAGCAAACAAGGGCGTCCCTAGGCGGCGATTGTTGGCGAAACTTCCCCAGAGATGGTGACATGCTTTCTTGGCCTTCTTTCTACGGCAGCGAGGTGACGGAGGCTGATGAAGAGGTGAGAAGAAGAAGAAGAAGAAGAAGAAGAAGAAGAAGAAGAAGAAGAAGAAGAAGAAGAAGAAGAAGAAGAAGATAGTTGTTCATGTTGCTAAAAGAGAGAGTGTGAGAGAGTGAGTGAGTGAGTGAGAGATGACTGTGAGGGCTAAGTTGTAGGAAAGTCTCGGTGGTTGCTGCACAAAGAGGTAGAAGGTTGAAGAAAAGGGCTGCAAACAGGTGGAGTGAGGTGAAGTAGGGGGTTCGAGAGGGAAGAAGTAAGGAAGAGAGCAAGGAGAGGTAAGTTTGTAAAAGGATATGAAAGTGAAGACGAGATCAAGATGTTGCTAGGCTTGTAGGGCAAAAGGGGGCAAGGTAGGTGTGGACAATGTCTAGGAGTTGTTAGGGGTGTGTTTGGTTGGAGGCTAGATGTGCAGGGAGTAATAGAGGGAGGTTGAAGAAGCTAACTTGCTAGCATGGGCGGGGGTAAGGCTTGGATAGGCAAACAGGGGCGCAGGCTAGGAGTGTGGCTTGCTTGGGAGTTGGATAGCTTGCATGGGCGGCATGCCATCTTTGCGCCTGAAAACATCAGGGATGCTGGGGTTGGGCGATGGTTGTTCGCTCCAAACGGAGTGTGCAAGCTTTAAATTTATAACCCTAGATGTAAGATTAAAACAAGGATGCGAACCCGCAGTGTACGGGTCAATCGCAGTAAAAAGTAAGGAATTTCAGGGGTCGATCTCAGGGACTTAGTGAAACAAAGTCGATAACGGTAAGCTTTAGCAATTACTAACAACAATAGCAATTAAAACAATCAAAGATGATAAAAGTCAATAAAGGAAATATGCAACTCTAGGGATTAAAGCATCTAGTTGTGGTTTCAACTCAAGATTTCAAGATAAGCGGACAAAGCTGAGGTTTTTGCATGGGGAAGGTGTTATTAAAGTGGAATAGATCACCGGGTAAGTCTCACTACTCACTAATCCCAAACCGTAACTCCTATTACCGGGTAAGTCTCAAAGAATTAAGATAAAGAACTATAACCTCAAACTAACACACCATCTAAGGGTATAGAATCAACCTTTATCGGGTAAGTCTCAGGCTAACTCACAAAGATGGGATGAAAGCACACTCAAACCCCAATAAAGGATAAACCTTTATTACCTACACTTATGATCTTAAGTACACAAACTAAGGAATTACCGGGTAAGTCTCATCCTAAGCTTGCATTGAACCAAGAAAGGTGTAATAAGAATAGGATTTAGCAAACTCTAATACTTAACTCTCAGTTTCGGATCAGATAAGTCACCTCGGTCAGAAGAATTCCACCCCGGCCGAGATGTTCATCGACTGAGCGAGATGCTTAGGGTTAAGGTAAAGACTCTAACTTTCAGGGTCTTACTGTGATTAAGACTATTCTATCATTGTTTTTCCCACAACCTTCAGTCAATCACCCTAGAATCACACAAAGAGATTAGCCACTCATCATCATGAAAGTATTAATAAAATATATGAGAAGAAAGAGAATAATTGAACAAGAAAACCTAAAGAGAAAGGCTTCAATAACTGAATCAATTATATAACACAAGCGTTCCTTGGATAGAAATCCAATAAGACAACAAACAAGAAGGGAATCTAAGATGATCTTACAAAAACCCTTCAAAAGCTATAAAAGCTATAAACTTTCTTCTTCAACCTTCAAAAAGGTTCTTCAAATCTCCCAACTGGAGTATGGCTGCTGCGGTAGTAGGTGTAAGCGAGGTGATAGCGGATATATGTAGGATGTCGGAATTGTGGGAAATCCGACCCTTTTTATAGGAAAATTACTCTCCAAAGATAAGATATCTTAGAAAGATATCTTCCCATAAAAATAGGTAAAATATATCATCTAGCATATCTTCTTCCTTCCAAGAGCCAAGCCCAAAAATATAAGATCCTCTTTCTAAAGATAAAAGATCTCAGCCAAGAATAAAATATTCTCGCCGCGTCCAAGGTGTTCGCCTCGGTCGAGTCGACTTCTCTGGATCACCTCGGTCGAGGTGACTCTGTGGTCAACCGAGGTGAGTCACAACTGAATGTGAAATCTCTCGAATCTGGTCCAAAGTGAATCTCTAATCCATGGCTATGCTTCCTGGATGTTTCCTTATGTTCCTGAATGTAGCTCCAATGACTCCATAGCTCCTTTTGCTCCTTTTTGATGCAAAACGTGCCATTTTACCTACGATTACAACAAAAGTAGGTGTAGACCTCGATTCCCGCAAAGGTAGATGAAATGGTAATATAATCACATAATATACATACAATCATGCAGATTATTGAAGATAAAACGTCCAAACAAACCCCAAAATATAGACTATAATTCATGCTATCAAAATACCTCATACTTAGCCCTTGCTTGTCCCCAAGCAAGTTCCGCATATAAAAGTCAAGATAGAATGGATTATAAGTCAAGAAAATCAATGAAAAAGTCTTTCAAAACATTTTAATGGTGTGCTACAATCATAGATCACTCTAGAGAATACTTCATGGAATTTAAAATTAAAATATGATTAAAACATTTTATAAATATAAGAAAGTTGTTCATCTTTGCATAAAATCATAGAATGCATAATAAATCATAATTATCGAAATTAATCATGTATAATCCAGTTTAAACCACTAAGTCAATCAACAAGCTCGAGGTCTCAAGGGCTTCCCAAAAGAAAGGTCAAGAAACGTGTAGGGTAGGGATGTATGTAAGGTAATGTGGTGCTAGAATCCGGGAAAAAGATATACTTCACTTTCACTTTGACTTTCAACATCTTCCACCAATAAGCCTTGCTTATTTCACACTTTTTCTTTTACTTTACTTTTTGGGATGCATGGACAGAGGTGCACAATAACCGAAGCCTAGGAAATCAGCAATCATCAATTTCTTGAGATGCATCAAACCCTTGATGCACATACCATGACCCGTTAGGAATATCGCTCAATCCGACTTTGGCAAGACACAAACACCCGGCTATGTGAATGGTGTCGAGTTACTCATCATCATAATTGACTTCCCCAAACCTATTTATTTCTTTCTAACACTTTCACTTCCAGCCAACTCCTCAACTTTAACTTCACTTGCTTTCACCACTTTGCTTGCTTCCAAATTCCCGGATAGGTAAAGGGAGGCAAAAATGTATATGAGGGGTTAAGCATGATCAAGAAGAAGAAGAGAGAAGAATGAATTGCCTTGGTCTTTCCAGGAAGAAAGTGAGAGAACTCATAATGTGGTGTCAACCTTCAAATTCAACATAATTTGGATAAAAACATAGTATTAAACATGCCAAAAATTTCAAACAAAGCATTTAGCAACTTAAACATATCATAAAACCTTTCAAGCATATAAAGATTTTAAAACCAGTCAGCAACAAGATCTTCACTGAGATCATATCAGATAAGAAGCACAAAAATCGTTTCGAAAACTCTCAGTTAACCTACCTCGGTCGAGGTGTTCTTAGGTCAACCGAGGTGAAGTACCTCGTTCGGCCAGAACTGCCCCGGTCGAGGTCAAAAAAAAAAATTCTGTCCAGTTTCGACGTTTTTCTCAATCAAATAACCTGTATGTATGCATGTAGTCTCAGATAAAATCCATAGAAACAAAATAAGCATAAATATCCGAAAATGTAGAGTCATACATCACATAAGTCAAATAATACATAAACACCCCATACTTGGGACACACTGTCCCAGTGGGTCAAAATAAGTCTAACGAAATAAAATACTCACCGGACAAAAAGCTGAACTGCATAATAAATAAGAAAGAAAATCCTACAGCTCTCAATAGTCACGATCCGGTGGTGGTGGTGGTGGTGGCACATATGGATACTGAGATGGGTCGAACGGGTAGCCCATGATCTGCTGAAACTGGATATGTGCCATCATGTGCTGGTAATGCTGTCTCTCTTGCATCTCGCGGATATCTAGTGATAGGGTAGCATAAGAATCAATCATCTGATCCGTCAGATCATCGATCCGACGGTGAGCCTCTGGATCTCTGTGTCGGCGTACCCTACGCCTAGCAGGTCTCACTGGTGATGTAGCTGGTGCAGGCTCGGTATCATCATCATCAATGTCAATAACCGGCGCACTCGTCCCAGCAGTATCCGTCCCTGTATCCATCGGAACTCCACCATCCCTGTCATCGTCATCAGTTGTCTCCTCCTCTACCTCGTCCTCCTCAACTGGTGCAGCTGTTGCCTCTCTATAGTCCTCCATCAATGGAATCCAAGTAGTCTGCCAGTAGTGAGGGTCATAGACAAAGAACTGGGGCGACCATCTGATCTCCTGCGGTGTAGTCAGCTCCCATGGCATAGCCACATACAGTGTAGTGAGTCCTCGGGGAACCAAAATCCTCCGAGTGATCATCTCCTGTAGCCCTAGCGGCTTAGCAGCCGCCACCATAGTACAAGCGCTGAGGTCCATGTCCTGATAGCTAGCAATGTGGGTCACGAGGCCTCCGCAGCAGATGTCCCCCTTCGCCTTGGCCTTGATCTTGTGCAGGTCCTCTGCCAACATCAAGCCAAAGTCTGGGATCCCTCCAGTCACCATGCAGTAAAGGCTGAAAAGCTCCCCCTGTCGGACCTTCTGGGGCGTCTCAGTACGCGCCAGAAGCGTCTCACTGAAAATACGGTGAGCTAACCTAAAAGCTAGGTGAAAAATAACCTTCTCCCTGGAGTCTCCAGGGCGCCATCTATCTGCGTGCTCAACTACGTGAGCAATCTGACCCCAAAACTCCCTAGCTACGGTCCGGGAGGGAAAATCTACAGTAGTCGGGGCCGGGAAACCAAAAATGTCTCTCCAGTACTCTAATGGAACTAAGAAGTTCCGGTTCATCAACCGGTACTTCACAGAACGCTCTGTGGGGAAGTAGGTGAAGAAGCTGACAAACTCCAAGGTAGGCTCTAAATAGGCAGGTGCACGGATCTCAGTAAACTGATCTAGCCCTACCATCGATATCATCCGTCTAAGGTCTCCATCCACATGGAGACAATCAAAAGCCGATACGTCCAGGAAGTGTGGTGCAATCACTGGACGGGCTGCTATACGGTCATAATCGACCTGGTGTCGCTCGTGGATCACCGCTCGATAAGGTCTGGAAGAAGAAGAAGAAGGAGAAGGGGAGGATCTATCCCTAAGGACAAGCTGTCTATCTGAACTCATTCTCAACAAACTCTGTCAGATCACCTCGGTCGGTCTGACACAACTCAAGAACACCTCGGCCGAGGCACAACACGACTGGACCGAGGCGAAAAACTGTGTGATCGAATCTCTCAAAAATCCAGTTCTTTTCCCCCAAAATCACTACAACTGGTTCCTATGGGGTACTTAATCTGTTTCTCAACAAATGCAAGGGCAACCAAAGCCCAATTCGAAGTAAAACAGTGAAAGGAGAGAGGTTAGGGTTTTTTCGATGTTTACCCCGATTCGGTCGATTTAGTTCGTTTTCTTCGCAGATTGACGCTTGCACTGGGATCCTCTATCCTTTCTTTGCAATTTGGAAGCAAGAATCGTCGAAAACGATCAAAGAAGGGCGAAGCGAGGCGAGGGGCTGCCGCGGTCGAGGAGAGGTAAAAAAGAAGAGAGAGAAAATTAACCCCCTTTTTATACCCTTTCTGGAACTGCTGTCACCTCGGTCGAGGTGGTCTCGACTGGACCAAGGTGGTATGGACCGAGGTGGATCTTCAGAAACCCTAGTCGCCTCGGTTGCTCAAGAATCATCTCGGTCGAGGTGCTCTGACAGCAACCGAGATGTGTCTCAGTCAAACTTCGTCTTCTCAAATTCTCAAACTTCTGTCCTCCCAGTTATACTCCTAGTTTGTACTCCTTCCTTAGATGTCACATGTTATCTGTCTAGGACGCCAAAAACAAAACAAAGCAAAGCAAAAGCAAAACTATCTAAGCTAGACTAGAAGAAGGGAAAAGAAAGCAATAGCTTGGGTTGCCTCCCAAGAAGCGCTTGGTTTAAGGTCGCTAGCTGGACCATATGACGTCTCTATATGTGATGGGAGGTGACCTCACCCCATACTTCACCTCCATCATGGGGTGAAGTAAGTAAGTCTATCAAAGGCTCCAACAAGTGTAAGTGCTCATTGGATCCATAATGAAACTCTCCCAAAAAGGTTCTGGTTCCTAACTTCACCGGCAAATGGTAGGATCTCCTACGTACAAGCTTGTACGGTTTGTTCCTCACCAGAATCCTACCGGTCTTCTTCTTTTTCCGTGGGACATAACTTAGTCTTTCGTCCCACTCTTTCCTTGATCGAGAAAACAGCTTCTCGAGAATCCTAGTAGCTTCCCCATCTGTAGCCTGGGGATGGTACAAGGTCCTTAGCATGCGAGGGACCCCATACTTGAACAAATAGCACTTCGTTGCCTTAGCGGTGAAGTGCTTGCAAACTCTACTCCTTATAATCCAAGGAGCATCTTCCTCCAAAAATTTCAAGGGAGGTTTCATCTTGATCTTAGGAGGTTCTTTCGGAAGAGACCTCCAACTCTTCGGTGCATTCCTGAGAAATTCAGAAATTTTAATAGGGATTTCAAATGAAGTAGGAGAATGTACCTTGTGAAGTTCTCCAAAGCTTGAGGCAAGTTTCATGTCGGGTTGATAATCCACGCACGAAATCCCTCTCAACTCAGCTGGCCTGTCTTCAACCTTGACCACAGTCTCAGTAGTTTGGTCAAAGTTCTCCGTATCTTCCAGTTCTACGGATTTTTCCTCCACCTCGGCCGATCTCTCTTTCACCTCGGCCGAGGTCTCAACGGTTAGATCAAAATCTTTCAAATCTTCTTCTCCATCAAAAGCTTCAGGAGAAACTTTTGGCTTGATTGGAGGGGTGCTTGGAACTTGTGGCACTTCCTTATGCTCCTCTTCTGGCTTAGCATAGGATAGGGTGCTTTCCTTGAGCTCCTCCACCTTTTTCATCAACCTCTCCCATCTTGATTCAAGAGAATCTTCAAGAGGTTGCTCACAAATCTTTTTAGGGACATTCAGTTCATCCCACATCGCAAGTTCATGTTGAATGGCCTCTTATCTTTCCCATTCATTGTTGAACCAATAGAAGGAGTACTTCTCCTCCAAGTATTCATAATGGTCCGCCCTAGCACTTTGTCTTGTTATCCAAGCTGGATCAAATGTAGTCATCGGAAATCCTGAGAACTACAAAACTCATAGAAAGAGTAGTTAGTAGCAACAGGGGCAAGTGCCCCGAAAGCGTACCGCAACCGGCTCGGTCTAGACCAAGCCCCCGGCAACGGCGCCAAAAACTTGTTCGCTCCAAACGGTGTGTCCAAGCTTTAAATTTATAACCCTAGATGTAAGCTTAAAACAAGGATGCGAACCCGCAGTGTACGGGTCAATCGTAGTAAAAAGCAAGGAATTCCAGGGGTCGATCTCAGGGACTTAGTGAAACAAAGTCGATAACGGTAAGCTTTAGCAATTACTAACCACAATAGCAATTAAAACAATCAAAGAAGATAAAAGTCAATAAAGGAAATATGCAACTCTAGGGATTAAAGCATCTAGTTGTGGTTCCAACTCAAGATCTCAAGATAAGCGGACAAAGCTGAGGTTTTTGCATGGGGAAGGTGTTACTAAAGTGGAATAGATCACCGGGTAAGTCTCACTACTCACTAATCCCAAACCGTAACTCCTATTACCGGGTAAGTCTCAAAGAATTAAGATAAAGAACTATAACCTCAAACTAACACACCATCTAAGGGTATAGAATCAACCTTTACCGGGTAAGTCTCAAGATAACTCACAAAGATAGGATGAAAGCACACTCAAACCCCAATAAAGGATAAACATTTATTACCTACACTTATGATCTTAAGTACACAAACTAAGGAATTACCGGGTAAGTCTCATCATAAGCTTGCATTGAACCAGGAAAGGTGTAATAAGAATAGGATTTAGCAAACTCTAACACTTAACTCTCAGTTTCGGATCAGATAAGTCACCTTTGTCAGAAGAATTCCACCCCGGCCGAGATGTTCATCGACTGAGCGAGATGCTTAGGGTTAAGATAAAGACTCTAACTTTCAGGGTCCTACTGTGATTAAGACTATTCTATCATTGTTTTTCCCACAACCTTCAGCCAATCACCCTAGAATCACACAAAGAGATTAGCCACTCATCATCATGAAAGTATTAATCAAATATATGGGAAGAAAGAGAATAATTGAACAAGAAAACCTTAAGAGAAAGGCTTCAATAACTGAATCAATTATATAACACAAACGTTCCTTGGATAGAAATCCAACAAGACAACAAACAAGAAGGGAGTCTAAGATGATCTTACAAAAACCCTTCAAAAGCTATAAAAGCTATAAATTTCCTTCTTCAACCTTCAAAAAGGTTCTTCAAATCTCCCAACTGGAGTATGGCTGCTGCGGTGTAGTAGGTGTAAGCGAGGTGATAGCGGATATATGCAGGATGTCGGAATTGTGGGAAATCCGACCCTTTTTATAGGAAAATTACTCTCCAAAGATAAGATATCTTAGAAAGATCTCTTCCCATAAAAATAGGTAAAATATATCATCTAGCATATCTTCTTCCTTCCAGGAGCCAAGCCCAAAAATATAAGATCCTCTTTCCAAAGATAAAAGATCTCAGCCAAGAATAAAATATTCTCACCGCGTCCAAGGTGTTCGCCTCGGTCGAGTCGACTTCTCTGGATCACCTCGGTCGAGGTGACTCTGTGGTCAACCGAGGTGAGTCACAACTGAATGTGAAATCTCTCGAATCTGGTCCAAAGTGAATCTCTAATCCATGGCTATGCTTCCTGGATGTTTCCTTATGTTCCTGAATGTAGCTCCAATGACTCCATAGCTCCTTTTGCTCCTTTTTGATGCAAAATGTGCCATTTTACCTACGATTACAACAAAACTAGGTGTAGACCTCGATTCCCGCAAAGGTAGATGAAATGGTAATATAATCACATAATATACATACAATCATGCAGATTATTGAAGATAAAACGTCCAAACAAACCCCAAAATATAGACTATAATTCATGCTATCAATGGTGCTAGGTGGTGTGAGCGGGAGTTGAGGAGAAGGGTTAATGGCGCCATATGGTGCCACGGTTGTGCCGGGGAGTAGGTTGCTTGTGCTAGGCGGCACCATGTGGTGCCGGGGATCCCAGGAAGGGAGGGTGCTGGTGCCAGGCGGCACTAGGGGTGCGGAGGAGGAGTCATAGTTCCAGACGGCACCGGATGACATGTTGGAGGAAGAAGAAGCAGAAGAAAGAAAAAAGGAAAAGGAAAAGAAAAATAAAATAAAACTCGATATAAATTTCCGGAACAAATGTTTCGGATTGAAAATTTTTCTGAACTTTTCCGTAAAAATAATTACGGAAAAGATATATAAAATATATTCTCGTAAAGTATCTTTTATGATGTAAAATACTCTCGCAAAATATTTATGATATTAAAATAATAATAAAAATATGAAAAAATAAATGCCGCTTATTTAGGAGCGTTTCGAAGTCGTAGTAGGGAAGCTTGATGAAGAACTTGTCCTCGCAAGAAGAAATTGGGAGGGAATATGAGAGGCTCAGGATCGAGAAGTATCTAATAGTAGGTGGACGTAGAGACACGAGAGTCGATGGCTTTCTGAACGCAAAACATGAGGAAGATGAAGACGAAGTGTAACACCCCAAGTTCTCGGAACTCAGGGAGCTAGTGGTTAGGACCTCACAATGGGTCCCGACCTTAGTTTGACAACAATTTAACTAGATCTTACAACAAGGCACATATAAGGAAAACCAAAAATCATAAAATATGTTTAACGATGTCATGAATGTGACCAGAAACACTAACAACCGGAAATAAATAATCTCTTACAATCCAAGAACACAGAATATAATATTTGAAAGACCAACATAAAGAAAAGACTCCAACCCGTCATATGAAGTACGACACCCCGGCTAACCACTACCATCCGGATCACTCGGCATCTACTCTAACCTGTGGCACGTCTAAACAACAATACAACAGTTAGCTAACTAACCAGATATAAGCAGAATAAAAATAGCACAAACACACCCAAGATAACATAAACAATCATTATGCTGACACACAAACCGGTTATTATCTGATAGTTTAAGTGATTCACTTTATTCCATTTTACAGTTGTGACACGAGAGATCTTAAGAGTTCTCGCCTCCGTTCCTTATCTAACTTGGTGTAGGTCTATCTTACCTCCGCCGGTAGCATCACTACAAACCAAGTGTGGACTAGTCCCTGAAGAAACCCCCAACGCCCGCAGGCTAACTGAGCAGAATACCACCGCCCGTTACTCTTAGGTCAATGTATAGGTCGGTAGGTAATTACTACTAAGTACAACTATAAACACATCATTCACACACCACTATCATTATTCACACGCATATCTAGAAGCTAGCTAAGTAAGCCCAAAGGACTTACCGGAATCAGGTCTTGACTCTCTTAATCACAACTCGATCTGTAACCGTCGAAACTCAATTGCTTGTCAAAGGAGGCAAGTGGATCAACACATTTCCTAGGTACTTATAAGTCCAAGACTTCTAAGATGTAAGATCCTATCAGGAGAGAAACTACTACAATATACATCTTAGAAGTCACTAGGATCCAACTTTGGCTCCTAGTGATATTTTACCTTAGATGTAAGATCTGCAACTTGTCAAAGGAGGCAAGTTGCAGATCTGGGAAGGAACACGAGGGAAAGGAGCAGTCGCTACTCACTTGTGGAGACGGCGTGACGTGCAGCAACCAGAGCGAGGGAAGGGTGCCGGAATGAGAGGGATCGACACTCTTGTTGTCGACCGTACACAAAGGAGAGCGAGGACCTGCTTTCGTCTACAATTGCTGCAGAAGGAGGAGCTTGGGAGGACGTAAACTGCTGCCAGGGAGGCGATTGGGAGGGCGTGTTGAATCTGGACCCGAAGAGGGAGGAAAGCGAGAGATTGCAGCGTGATTCCTGGAGTAATGGCGGGCGTGTAACTCCTCTTCCAGCTTAGCTCCACGCAGGCGCTGCACACGTCTCTTCTGGGCTAGCATGCTACTCTTAGGCCAAATCTGGAGGAGAAGGGACTGGGCAAATTGGGCTGAGACAAAGCAACACAAGGTGGGCTGAAGTGGTCAAGAAAGAGTGGGTTGAGGCTGTCAAGGCCTTGTCAAAACTTGTCATGGCTTTGTCAAGCTCATGCATGGCCTTGTCAAACGCTTGTCACGATCTCGTCTTGGTCTCGTCAAATCTTGTCATGGTCTCGTCTTGGTCTCGTCCATAGGATGTCATGACTTTGTCAAAGACATGTCATGATATAAACTAGGGTTTGATGGATTAGGGTTTGATGTAAAAATTCTATCATTTTATGTGAAGTGAGGTTATATAAAATGATAGAAATTTGAGATAGTAGGTACAACTAAGTAGAACGAGAAAAGATCAACGGATCGAAATCCGGTTTGCTACGAAATTAAGCGGAATAAAAATTCCGGATATTACACGAAGGAAGAAAAGAGATGAAGAGACGTGGCCGTCTTGTGCCGCCAGGAAAGTAGCATATTCATTATTCTTTCATAGAAGAGCTTTGAACCGGTGAAAGAGTAACGCAATTTCCCTCTACGTCCGCATTCTTTCTCACACTCTTGTGCACTCTTACTGCATCAGCACACATGTAACTCCCCTTTTTCTATGTTGATTGATTGATCTTATAGAGGAAGGGACATGCATACGTGGTTCATTTTTACTCCATTTGTTTGTATAATGCCCTTTTGTTTAATTCTATCTGTTTTGCTATTTTTGTCTTTCTTCATGATATGTCGCCTTGTTAAAATGAATAAAAGGGTTCTCAACTTCACATTGCTTTAATAATTTTGTTAAAGGCATATTTGTAATCTGTCGATAAACAATCTCAATCAATAAACCTATACCAAATACATAAAATTTACAATATTTAACAATTTTCAATAATCTCCATCTACCACCACAATCTCAACAACCTCCATCTACCACAATTTTTTTAAAATAAAAATTCCATCTCATACCAAATAGGTCCTAAATATTAGGGGTGGGCATTTCCGGATATCCGATCCGACAATATCAAAAAGTCCTATCCGAATCCGATACGGATATCCGACAGTTTTATCCGGACGGATATCCGATCCGGGTATTTATTCTTAGACTAGTCGGATATATCCAATCCGACTTTTTTCCTCCAAATCTCGATCCGTATCCGATCCAATGATCCAAAAAATATGCCCGGATTGGATCGGACTCGGATCACCAATTACCGGATATTTTTGGATTCAGATTTTTTGGATCGGATCTTTAGATTAGCGGATCAGATTAGTCACATAGGATATTTTTGTTCACTCCTACTAAATATCATTCATTCCATTCAAATCTAACCTAGTCTACCCAATCCCAATGTAATCAAACTTAAACATCCCAAATAAAAACGAAAAAGCGAAATGACAAAAACCGCAAAAAAGATTATTAAAAAAGCATACCTCCTTTGTGGTTTGTTTTCATTTCTCAAATGACTACCTGTTAATTGAATTGTTGCTCAATCCTTTTTTTTTTTCAAAATCTTTTTCGATTTTACTTTCGTTTTTTATTTGTAGACGATGAATCAAAATTAAAATTGACGCACAATGACACTAGAAATCTAAAGTAGTCTATATACAAGCATTTATCGTGTACGTGCGGTGACCGACGAATGTACCCAAGTTTGATATTTACAAAAATCGAGTCATAGTCATTTGGGGTATACTATTAAGGGCTCGTTTGGTACGATTCCCATGGAATCAGAAATCGGTATCGGAATGAGTCATTCCAATACCTCGTGTTTGGTAAGGATTGAAATCGGAATGAGAATGATTCCATGGAATGACTCATTCCAACTCTATAGAGGAAGTTGGTTCCATAAATTAAAGATGGGCATCCCATTCCAACATAAAATCATTTTAAATTTAAAACTACATTTATATATTTTTATTATATATACATATACACTTTATTATTTAGTTTCACAAAATAATTAAAAAAAAAATTTAAATTTTTTTTATTGTCCATCAATTAATTTAAATTATATAATTATTTTGTAGCAAAAAATGTTTTTGACAATTTTTTTTTTAACTATAATACGAATATTTCATTCAAGATGTAATGTAACCGGAAAATGCTCGAAAACTATATAATTTGTTCAATTAGAATAATATATATTTGATAGAAGAAATATATAACTATTTATTTGGGTTGACGATTGTTTAGTGTTCAATCTTTAAGTAATTCGTTAGTCTTCATTTTTCTTAGATAGAGTTTAAAAAATAGCATATATTTACATTATAAACATTCACACATATATCGTTAAATATGATACAATTTCTCGTTTCATAATCATATAAAATAAAAAAATATGTGTAAAAATATTCCATTCCTACAGTCATACCAAAAACCAAGTATCATGAATAACTTATTCAAATTCCTTATTCTTTATTCCATTCCGATTTGTGATTGCAACCCCATTCCTACAGTCATACCAAACGAGTCGTAAACTATTTGGGTAACATTTGGCAGGCCAAAAAAGTGACCTAACTAGAACGAAAATCCAAAAGCAGAAGCAGGACCCTTCACATTCCCTCCCGGCTCCTGGTCTTCCCTGTTCATAGTGTCACTACCTATTTTACCGCACTCTCTTCCCCGTGAACCGCCGTTCATGTTATCATTCGCCGAAAGCATCGGGTCGAAGCTTTGCGCTCAACGTCTCCACTAGAACTCGCGGCCGGTTGTCGGTATATTAGCCTCCATCTTCTTTTTCTCCCCTTCTTGTCTTGCGCTTAGTTTTTTTGATGTCCCGTTGATGATTTTTAGGGTTTTGAACCGTTGCTAATTTTTATGTCCAAGCTCCTTTTGCCTTGGTTGTTGTTGCATGCTGCCGGACCTTCTCTTCCGTGTCATTGACTTGTCGCCTCTCATCGATCACTCTAGTGTCGTGTCCTCTGGTCGACGGATTTGTACCTTCAATTTTTCACTGTCATGCTGTGTTTTGATCTAGTTCGTTTGCCGCTGGCACTGTGGCTTTTGATGCCTTCTTTGTGTGGGGTTGATTTTGACATTCTATTTTCTTCAGCAGAAAAAACGGAAAAAACTGAAAGGAAGAAGAATAAACAGCCTGCATTGGTTTTACCTCGTTTGAAAGCCACGAATACCTCTTTTTAGGGTCACATTTTGTACTTTACCTTCATAATAAAGTTTATCTGATATGCAATTTGAATTATCTTGTCAACATGTTGAAAATCATTGCTATGGTAGTCTTTGTACTGTTAGAAATTAGTGCATGCAAAATGGGAGGAAAATAGGCTTGATTATTGGATTTTGCAGTGATTAAACTATTAATCTCATTTCTTTTGGTTATGTGTTATCACTGAGGAACTTCTATATCAAATTACAAAGTAGGTTTCTTACTTTCGGACATATAATGTCTGATATGATCAATACAGTTGATAGTTCTCTGCTAACAAGCTTTGTAATAGCTTGATTGCAACGTGTCGTGCCATCTTGTACAATTCGTTTGTGACAAAAGATCTTTGCTTGGATGTAGGTGAATTCTTCCAGAAAAAAAAACGATTTTTATTCCGAGGATGAATTCTGAAAAAATATCAGAAGTAATGCAAGCATTCTTGAATTTGGATCTTCCTAGTAGGAAGGATGGGGACTGGGATGCAGTAGTCAAACATAGTGAAGACAATGATGGAAGCTGGGGCTGGTGGGGGCCACAAAGTGGGGTACAAGCCACTTCAGACAAATGGGAGAATCCCGATCATGGTTCTGGTAGAGAAGTGGGAAAAGGAGGAAGCCCACATTCTGTAACCACTTGTGACAATGTGACTCCACCCTCGCAATTACCTGATAAAGTATGTTATTTTGACATGAACGCTGTGAAGGATGATGGAAAAGAGAGTGATGACAAACTAGATACCACAGCTGATGATGCGGAAGATGCTGAAGATACTGATACTTCCTCCAATGATGAGTACACTGGCTATGTCAGTGATGGCTTTGACTCTGATGAATGCACCCATGAGAGTCAAAAGAACCATAGAATGCTGAAGGTATTTTTTGAGAGTCTGGACAAGTTAACTCTCGACGAGATAAACAGTCCTATTAGGCGTTGGCACTGCCCTGTCTGTCAAGGGACTCAAAACGGTCCTTGTGCCATTTTCTGGTATCAGGGGCTCTCCGCTCTTACTACACATGCAAGGACAAAGTATTCCATAAGGCCCAGATTGCACCGTGGCTTTCTAGAACTATTAGAAGAAGAGTTGTGGAGGAAATTTGGAGCAGCAGCACCCGGAGGATCCTATCATCACTGGGAAGGATCAAGAAAGGAAGGAAAAGATCATGCAATAGTTTGGCCAGCAATAGTTGTGGTTAGGAACACTGCACTAGATAAATGCAATGATAAGGTAAATCCGCATTTCTATCTGTTAAAATAACAAGCTGTTTTTTTTTCCCGATTTAGTGTCCTTGATATGCATTGTCTGTTCGAAGGTTCATCAATGATATTTTTCTGATGGAGTCAGGACTTAGGTCATGGCCACACAAGTTGGTCTGTAAACACCCAATCCCATGGAAGAACCTTAAGAAAACTTAACAATTGATTGATCAATAACTGAGGGGATGTTACAAGATTCAACTGTACTGCAAAACCTGAACACTGTTTCTTTGAAGCAGCATAAAACAGCCTCACCTTTATATTTATAGCGACGGACATAAGAATTAATGGTAAATATTTAATGAACGAAGAGTAATTCATCTCTCAAGATAAATTTAATTAATTTCTAGGTCATGGTTACTGTCCCTTCATTCCCTTAACCCATCAACTGGTTCAGCCTTCAGCGACCTGAATCTTCGATGTGCTCCAGTTTATTCTTGTTTCTCCAATGCATATCCCTTGGTTTATTATATTTATATTTCTAACATATATTTATTGATCTCTTTCTGACCACAAGAATCATCACTTCAAGGCTTCGCTAGTGTGTTATAGACTTATAGTCCATTAACTTATTTTGTTTTTTACTCTCCATGTTATGGGCTAATTTATTCCTTTTAAAATGGCAGGGTATGGGCGTCCAGGAGCTTCTTGGCTATTTCAGCTCTAATGCTGCTGTGAACGCCCGACATCTATATGGTCCACAAGGGTACCGTGGCATTAGTTTACTGATATTTGAAAGCTCTGCTGCTGGATATTTGGAGGCTGGGCGGTTGCATACGCATTTTCTGGAGCAAGGGACTGGAAGAGAGGCGTGGCAACAAAGGTGTAAGATGTCTTCTAATGAAGGGAGCAACCAACTCTATGGTTACTTGGCAACCAAGGATGAAGTGGAACTATTCAACCAAGGTGCTTGAAGTCATTCACCAAGCTTTTGATCTTCTATGTTCTACTCCCCTGATCAATACTATAAGGCCTTCTAACTCCCCACACAATATTTAAGAAACATATTAAATAAAAGGAAAAAGTGAGTACGGTAATCACTTGAAGATATGAAATTGGAAATCTAACCACAAACTTTTAATCTTTTGGTTTTAAACCCCTTAATTAAAAAAAGAAAAATAAATGTTTTTTTTGAAAAACTTTCTTGGAATTTTTTAAAAAATTTTTGTAAACAAAATTTCAAAATTTTTACAGCAATAGTTGAAAGTCTATAATTTTATTGTCAACAATTGTTGATAGTCCATACTTGTACCGTAATTGTACTGTTAACCGTCGTTGACAGTCCATGATAATGATTATGCATTTTTTTAAATAAAGGGTAAAAAACCAAAAGATGAAAGATTGAGAGGTAGGTTCCCAATTTCAAAATTCAAATAGGCCAGTCGGAAAAAATCAGCCAATAACAAAAAATAATATAGTTATTTTTTTTTTTTCCCCATTGATTTTACCACTCATTATTCAACACCAATCGTCACAACCAATCAATTAAAAGTAAAAGTACATAAATTAACGATAGTTCTTGTAACTCACTGTCAAGAAAATGTAAAACGCTCTATATACTTGATCAAAATTTAGAAGGCTAAAATACCGTATATATACGATTGGAGGAGGGAGTATTTCTTATTGTTAGGGAATCCTTTTGTCCTATGATCTGCTGTGTTACTAAGACATGCCTTATCTTTGAAATTGATCAGCCAATACTTGTCAAAGTTACCATATGGAGCTTTGATATATACTATAATCCACTATATCCTCTTGCATTATATCTGGATATTTGTAAGGCTTTCCGCATTATTTTATTGATCTAACATTTTGATACTTCTGCATCAATCAGGCAAACAAAGGGTGAAGTACGAATTGAGATCATACTGTGATTTGGTCTCCCAACTTAAACAGATGAGTGAAGATAATCAGCAACTGACTTGGTTAAAGCAGAAGGCTACTCAAGAAAAAAGAGACTTGAAAAAGTTAGAGGAGTCGTTAAGCTCTATGAGTGAAATGCTAAAACAGGGATTAGGTGAAGATTATATTTTAACACAGATGTCAAAACACAATCATCCACAAGATCTGCACCAGGTAACAACAGATCCTATTGTTTTGTGTACGTTTTGTCCCAGGCTTTTGCATTTTCGTTTGCTATTCCCTGATCCTCGGAATCAGTTGTTTTTTTTCACAAAAGAAATGCTAAACAAGCTCTTAGAGTTCACATCTATGCTTATTTGAGCTTAACTAAGTAGTAAGTATTATTGATCTCCACACTCCTTAAGTTAATTTCTCTTTCATCTTAACTAGTTTCATGTATTATTAATCTCCAAACTCTTTAGTTAAATCTGGCTCAGGAACAGTATCCCTTCTGCCTTTAAAGGTTTAATATTGTTTTCGTGACTTTGCAAGTCACACGACTTTACTGGTCTTACATTAAAAGCAAGTACAAAAACAATGACTTGGGCACCATTCTTATGATTGCTTTGGTTGAGTGGCAAGATGGTGATAAAGCTCAGAGACTTAGTGCCCCCCCTCCCCCCTTTTCGTCTGATTCTGTCTGATATATTCCTTCTCAATACCACTATTTCTGTAGGATCTGTTGATCCTCAATTAGCAATTACTTCCATAATGTAGCTGCAATGGTTGTCGTTATTGAATGTTCAATCATGTACCATCTCTCTTCTTTGTTCACATACTTTAAGTTTTGTTGTTGTAGATGGAAAGGAAGATAGTACAAGAGCTGTGTGTTTCAAGTGAAGAGGATCATAAATGCAGGTAAATCTGTTTCTCAAGGCTGTATGTTAACGAGGATGCAAGTGTCTATTCCCTTGAAATTTATATCAAGGAATTGCTGCAATATAAGTATTCAACTGAAGTAGGGGAAGTATGAGATTCTTTCTTCTTCTGTTAGTTTTAGGATAAAGTATAAAATCTTGGGTTGAAACATATGTTTGATTTTTTATGCATCTCCCTTTGGCTTTAGGATGGAGGAAGTGCAATGCACTATCAAGTCTGAAGACCTAGAGAAGTCACAGTTTGCTCTAGAAAGGAATGGGCTGGTGAAAGACCGTGAAGGGAGAAGGTACGAATGCATGAAAAGGTGCTTGGACGAGCTGCTGGAAATAGAGAAGGGATTTGATACTGCTTCCAAACTATTGAAGGAAAAGCATGCATCTGGTTCGACTGGAGGAGATGGTACTTCATCTGCCTCCCCCCTTTGATCCTGACTCCTCATGTCAACGGAGTGTAGGTAATCTCTAGCTTAAAACGTGTGAAGTGTATTTTTCATGCAAATAGCCTTTAGTTTCCTGGAGATTACTGAAGTAGGTAAAGCTAAAGCGACAATGGCTGTATAGATGCCAGTGACGTTTTCAATGGTGGATAGAACTTGAAGCCCTCTACTGATTTTCTGTTGTTAGAATTTCAAAACTCTGCTGAATTATGTTGCTTTAGAAGCTCTGGCTGTTCACTTATTAAGAGTGCTACTTTTGACTACACTGCTTTTGTTCTGGCTTAAAAGTTTCGGTTATAAATTTCTTCTTGTGCAGTTGTGCCTAATAAATGGCAGAATATTTTTGGTGCTGCTGAGTATTATTTTACGGACATTGTTCTAATCTCTTTGATCAGACACAGCTCATCTTTCCTTTCCTCCCTTAGATCATTAATCATTATTCTCCACACTCATCTTTCATACCAGACCAATTCTGTAGGCCTCATTTAAACCGAACCTCTCTCCATGGGTCTGTTATCTGACGGAGTACGGCTGGATGACCTTAGGAACAAGTGAATGTTTTCTTTCTCTGGACAAAATGGACCCAGAAGTCTGTCACATGTTCTTTGCTAGGGGGTTATTATGCTTCGAAAGCTTTCCTACACAACCAATGTCTTAGACTTCTCAGCCAAACATCTTATCTCCGTTTACTGTCATTTTCAAGATCTGTTTGACCCTTAATCTCAAGCATAGTTATTAAGAAATTTTAGTTATAATCTGAGAGACATGACATGCATAATGACTAGTATAATGGTTTTTTTTGTTTTACATGTTCAATGGAAAAAAGGTCCCGCATAATAGCAAAGAGAGACATTATATGAAATAAGATACAACCTTAAACCGAAGTTTATAACTGTACCATAATTTTAGAGGGTTGTTTGTCATGCAAAATGTAACATTAGGAGGACTTCAGAAAAACAAAGGAAAGTTTCAGTGTTTCTTGGGGTTCTGATCCTTATGCTTGAGAGAAGATGAATTAGTAATTGGTCCATTGTAAGCCTTTTGAGCTAGGATTTGGTTGACAGCTTCTGTAGGGTGGAATGCATCCCAAAATGCGTACTCGGCTCTGTTTGGACATGGTATTGACAATGGTAGGCAGGTCATCTGCCCTTTGTTCCTTCCTATCCCACAACACCCGCTGTCGACAACCCTAATCCCTGCATGCCATTTCCCCACATTAGTTACCTAAGAAACGAGATCAGAACTACTCATAATGTCAGTGTTTGTGGTGGCGTTTAGAGATCCTTACCGTAAATCGCTGGATTGGTGAATATGTCAATGCAAGCATCATAGGTGTTTCCATAGGCAAAAACTCCATCCTGATGGTTAGCGTTGAGTTGATCGGCTAGAGAACTAAGCCCTGTGTTGAACAACATGACCATGTCATTCACCTTGGTCACACACTCCCCCGGTGGGTTCCCGCCCCCTGTAGCTCTCTGGTTCGGGACGCAACCGAGTGGCCCCACACCTACTAAGAAGAACTGTCTTAAACCCAAGCTGTATAGTGCCTGCAAAGAAAAAAAGGTTAGGTATATAAACACAGAATTATGAATGATGATGTGAGTTACATTCTTACCAGTATCTGTCTTGCATAGTGGTCCAAAAGAAGATTGGCATAGTCTTGAGGGTTGTACATGCTGCTACCCGGGTACATAGAAGGTTGAAGGTAGTTGTTCAAGTAGTCATTGCTACCAAAAACCATCACCACGAACGCGTCGCCTAGAAATTGGTACATATCAGCTTGTTTCATTCCGCTCCTCAGTATATCCAAGGTCGATTGGAAGTTCAGCACTTGCTTGTTCAAACTGAACCTTTCACCCTGCATTTTCCATGTTAGACTCGTCCCTTAGGGTTTGTTTGGATACCATGCTATACAACGGAATAACGATTTCATACTTACGAGTGCTTGACCAGTCTCCTCTAGAATCCCTGCAGCAGCTGAAGCATAGTTTACTCCCTTGAGGATGTTTTGGTCTCCTGATGTGTTTATATAGTTCTCTGGCTGTGGAAGATCCAACAGTCCAACTGCATGCAATAACGTTTAGCAGTTTTTTGTTCATAAGAGCTTAGAGGGCATATGATGTCAAGTAAGGGTCCAAAATACATACCTAGAAAATCAATGAATGTTTTGCCGTTGGAAAATCTGCCGGTTGGACCCATATAGTAATCAATACCATAGGGTATGTAATTAGCCTTAGCAAGGGAGTTGAGATAATTGTTGTTGCCCGAGTCGACTAGTGAGTCTCCGAACACAAACATGGCCGAGAATTGTGGCGGTGGATCCGCTCCGCCCAAACAACCACCGGAAACCACCAACGCCCCGACGAATAAAACTATCCTCAATCTCAAAGGCGCCATCTTTTGCTGTAAATTTCTAGCTTGATTTGTTTTAAATAACTGCTAGTGCATATTATATATAAGCAATGGGTTGCTTGAAGATGAGACTGCATCGGTTATTATATATGGTAAAGTAGAACTTGTCAAATTAGTAACGGTTGCTATTTAGAAAGAAAATCATTTTTTAGTGACATTACTTGGTTTTCATGTGATATGACTTAATACATTACCTTTCTATGATAGATTGGTAACACATTTAAAGAATGAGTACTGATTATTGTGTAACGGTTATATAGTTGTTGGTGCTGTTGACTGTAAAATTTATGGACGTTCCGTTTCCTCTGACTTATAAACTCACTGGAATGCCCAAAGTTTAAATTTAAGAAAACAACTCAAATTGATACTAATTATCAATCTTTCACACAAAATAATACTAACTTTAAAAATTACGGGTAATCATACGAACTATCAACGTATTTAAAAAAATAATACAACTTATTTTTCTAACAAGAGTGACTAGTTATGGTGGCAATGGTGATGTGATAATTTGTTTATTACATGTCAACAACAAAAAAGGGTTAGGCATGTGTGAATTGGATTTTTTTTATGTTTAAATAAATTAATATTATTTAATAATATTAATTTTAAAAATTACGGGTAATATTATTTTTCTAGCAAGAGTGACTAGTTATGGTGGCAGTGATTTTTTTGCTTATGACAAATTATAAAAAATTTTAATCTAAATTGACGACTATTATTTTTTATGAAAAATTAAACGGGCTAATTTGGTAGCTAGGCCCTTTTGAGATTTTTGTTTAGTAAGTAGACTTGTAGGTTTTCGAATGAAGTAAGTATACCCCAATGGCCCAATTACGTTTTTACTGTTCAAAGGTTTCACCTAGCCTCCTTCTCTCATTTTCCACGGCGCTTCCACTTTCAACCAAACCCTAGACTACGAGATCAGAAGCGGAGAGGAGGCGCCTCTGTCGGCCATCTCGAATGGCTCGATTTGGAAGGTGTTGCCGTCAAAGATCTCCGGTGTTCCTGTGACAAGGCGGGGCTGCAACAACTACGACGAGGACGGAGGAAAAATCGACTCCATCTCCCTTTTCGATCTCGTTGGGAAGCCTCACTTCGCTTTCTAGCCGTTTGAATGTCAGCTTGGCAGTAGATGTGTCGATTTACAACCCTAACAAGGTCGGATTCAAGTACCACGACAATTCCGCTTTATTAGATTATAGAGGCCAAGAGGTCGGCGAGGCTCCGAATCCTGTAGGTGAGATCTCCGCCGGAGAAACTCTCCCTCTCATTCTCACTCTCACTATCATGGTCGTAAAAAATTATGGGGTACATTTAGTAAACACAAAACTAAAAAAAGACCTAGTAGGACAAATTTTTTCAAATTAAATTGGTATTTTTTTTTTTGTTTTTAGAAGCCGTATCAAATTAATATAGATGTCGAGTGTATAATTGGATACGAGTCAACCACCTAAATATTGTCTTTATATTATACATTCAATAATTATATGGTAATTAATACTCGACGTATATTGACGTATGTTGACGTATATTATCAATGTACTCAAAATTAATATGTTTTTCAAATACCCGTGCCTTGCACGGGTTCTAAACTAGTTAATTTATAAAATCTAAAACCTTATTGATTTTTTTCCTTTAAAATAAAATTATAAAAAAATAAACTGAATTCTACGCCTAAACCATATCCAACAAATAAATTGTAAATTTTTTTAATTAAAATAAAAGTATTAAGAAAAATGTCAACAAACTAAATTCTACGCATTTAGATCTCTTCTAATCAACAAAATTATGAAATTTTGTTTCCCTTTAATAAAACGGTTATTGTTATTCGTACCACGGTTTTGTGCTCTACGTAGCAGGGGTATAGCTACGTGTTGCGTAGCCGTAAAAAATAGTTTTTTTTACATATCCTACTACGGCTACGCGACGTGTAATCGTAGTCATTTTTCCTTAATTTTTTATCGGAACTTTTGATATGGGCGACTATGCATACGTCATGCGTAGTCGTAGCCATTTCCCTATATTTTTTGAATGAAATCAAATTATTGCTACGGCTCCGCCATGCGTAGCCGTACCACGGGTATGAATAACACAAAACATGTGGTATGAATAACAATCTCGAACAAATAAAAAACATGTTGTCATATCTTTTTTTTATACAGGGTAAGCGAAAAGGGGGGATCAAACTCTCGAGACTGATCGCCATATAGCATCCTTTCGGATGAGGTCTTCAACTTCAAGTGGCACAGGGTCGATATCTCTTTCTAATTAACAATCCGAGCTGATATTTTTTTCCTTCTTTACTTTTATCTTATATAAAAAGGTATTGGGTCTTTTATGTAAACCATATTCACGTTCCATATCGTTTTTTGTTTATCCTTTACTAACTAACCAAATATACTAATCGATTCTTATATAATCGAACAACTCAAACGATAGTTCTTCATCTCCTAGAGTCGTATTACTATATCCTTTTCACGGGTTTTTTCTGTCACGACATGCGTACGTTGTTCCTAATTTTTTTGCAACATCCTTTCGTCTTTTTTTTTGTCTTTGTCGTTTGTTTGTTGATGCAGGTTATTTTCGACTAACTGAGGTTTTCTTCTGTCACAACTCGGTTTAACTCGGTACACAAGTTGGTATTTTTATTTTCTGTCGTTGTTTGTTGATCTATGTTATTTTCGACTATCGACGATTTTCTTTTGTCACAACTTGGTTCATAGGTTAGTATTCTTATTTTCTTGGTTCATAGGTTAGTATTCTTATTTTCTTTCTTCGTTGTTGTTTGTTAAGGTACCTTCATCCTGATGGGTTACATAAAGAGATCTTTATAAGTAATTAAGAATATAAACTATTCTTGTAACAAACAAAAGTTTCGTAGAAGTATCACAACTCGGCGGCTCTAATGGTTGCTTGATGTACTATGTGGAGAACTCATATACTAAAGTAGCAGCTTTTACGGTTCCAATCCATCGCACTATAACTTATTAGATCGATGCTTCTTCATCAAAATCCATCAGATTTACATCTCTTCATACAAAACTTTCAGCAAATCAACATGCACCAAAAACACTTTAGATGATGAACCAACATTATTACATTTGGATTATTACATTTTGATGATGAATTGTTTGATTTTACCTTATAACAATATTGAATTGGATTATGTAATTAATTATATAATTGAGCCACATATCGTTTTTATGATTTATAGTTTTAGAAACAACTAATTAGTTTTTTTTTATATAAACTAGTTACTTAATTACCAAACATATTTACTCATCATCATGACTAACGTCTCCAAATCTATTTTTCTAACACATACTCAACTTTCAACTTCAATTTCACTTTCACATTGCTTTCACTAACATGCTTCCTAATCCCATATAGGTAAAGGAGGCATATATATATATATATATATATATATATATATATATATATATATGAGTAAATGTTCAGGTACGACCCATTATTCCGGTACGGCCGTGCGGCCATCCGTACGGCCGACACGTGTCCCGGAAATTTTTTTTTTTTTTAAACGAGTAAAAGTAATAGTTCAAAACTTATTATGGAAATAGTTCATAACTTATAAAAGGATAGTTCATGAATTATAATAAAATAGTTCATAGTGTAAAATTTATAAAGGAATGAAAGTAATAGTTCAAAACTTATTAAGTAATAGTTCATAACTTCTAAAAGGATAGTTCATGAATTATAATAGAATAGTTCATAGTGTAAAATTTATAAAGGATTGAAAGTAGTAGTTCAAAACTTATTAAGTAATAGTTCATAACTTCTAAAATGATAGTTCATGAATTATAATAGAATAGTTTAAAGTGCAAAAATTTATAAAGGAGTGAAAGTAATAGTTCAAAACTTATTATGGGATAGTTCATGAATTATAATAGAATAGTTCATGGATTATATGAGAATAGTTCAAAATTTATAGGAGAATAGTGCATAAATTATAACATGGTAGTTCAAACAAATTTTCATTCGTTTCCGAAAAAAAAATCATTTCAGAAAAGAAGAAAAAAAAAAAATTTCGGGACACGTGTCGCCCATACGGTCGGCCGTACGACCGTACCGCAATATATGGGTCGTACCTGAACATTTACCCATATATATATATATATATATATATATATATATATATATATATATATATATATATATATATATATATATATATATATATATATATATATATATATATATATATATATATATATATATACTGACTCATATGTAAACAACTCTTACCATGTAAAATGAGAACAAATTACATAATATATACTATACGCCGAATTTATGTGACTATACCGCCAAATATTTCTTCCACTAATCACACGGTTTTTTTTTCTTTTAATCTCGCCTAATCTCCGCCATCTATTTAACGATCTAACGAATACAATTTGTTCTCATTAAACACGATAGGAGTTGTTTACACGATAGGAGTTGTTTACATCGGAGTTAAAAGCATGATCAAGAAGAAGAAATGAAGAAAAACCGAAATGCCTTAATCATACCAAAAAGATGTGTAAGAACTTATAGTACGATTTCAACCTTCAAATCTCAACATGATTTAGATAAAAACACATTACCAAACATGCATGAATTTCTAGCAAAGCATTCAAATCTCACATATGTCATAAATCATTTTAAACATATAAAGATCATTAAAGCTCACAAACACTATCATCATTGGGATCACATCCATCCTAAAAGCACAAATTTTTTCAAAATTTTCAATTTTTATGGATTTTTCAAAAATATGATGCAATGCATGAAAAATCAACGTCTAACATGAAATCCAAAGTGCGATGCATAGATGTAAAAGCAAAGTATCATAGGTAATAGTTATTACAAACATTCTTTACCCCATACTTAAATTACACATTGTCCCTAATGTGAAAATAAGAAAAGTGGAAAAGGATACTCACAATGTAAAATGGCAAATCAAGTGACGGCGAGCATTCTTCGGGCGGTGGTGGTAGCGGACATCTGTAGAATCTCGGATAGAGAACCCTGAGTACTTTGATCGCTTCGAAGAACGTTGTTGAAGAAGGGAAACATTTTTCGACCATATAGGGTTCCGTAAAATTATTTATTTATTTATTAATTATTTATTTTTTTAAAAAAATCCCGGCCGAGATTCTTGAGGCCAACCGAGATTTTCGATCGAGATTGCTCTTTGTTGTGTTCATATCGGTAGAATTGGCGCAATGAAGGGTGCTCTTGGTCCGAAATTTTTCAGCCTCGGTCTAGATTTTTTCCTTCTTCCTCTTCAATTTCCTCAACGCCCCTACTGACTCAAAGTCTCGAACTTAAATCAATCTCAATGCATCTTAGTTTTTCATTCTTTTCGGAAGATACCCAAGTCCTGCAATCATAAACACAAAAACAAAACACACCAAAAACAACTAGTTATCCAAAAAATAAAAATTAAGAATTATCTTGGGTTGCCTCCCAAGAAGCGTTTGGTTTAAGGTCGCTAGTTGGACCTTAGTGTTTAGATCATGTAAAGTGAAGGGGAGCAATCCTCTCGACCGGAACTTCCGGTGTATACTTCTTCAACCGATATCCATTGAATTTAAAGCTTCCACAATGATTACCCCATACTTCAACTACACCATGGGAATACATATTTTTTATTGCATAGGGTCCCGTCCATTTTGACTTTAGCTTTCCTACATATCGACGGAGTCTTGATTTAAAAAGGAGATCAAGGTCTCCTTCCCGTAACTCCCTTGGAGTTGTATGCTTCTCTTTCTCTTTCTTAGTCTTTGAATGGGAAGAGAGTGATTTCTCTTCCGACTTAGGAGGTTCTTTGAGTGAAGGTTCTGGACCTCCTAAGACATCTTGAAATGTGTATGTAGTTTTGAAAGAGGCATGGTTGCATTCTAGGACACTCATATTCGTCGTTTGAAGTGACTTAGTGGACTCAGGAATCTCGACCCCCTCTAAGAATTTCGACCAAAATTTTTGGTCGAGGTTGGTTACTAGGGTAAAAATCTTGGTTGACCCTTGATGAACATTGACAGAGTTTTATGGGTTTGATCCGAGATTTGCACATGTTTTTGTCCCTTCTTTTCATCCTTCAAAAATAGCCATCAGATCTCTTTCCAAGGCTTATAATACATGTACCTCAGCATCGTAGTCTTCATCCATTTTTTCCTTCACAATGTTCATTCCTAAGACCCTTGCAAGAGGATCTTTAATCAAAATTGAGCTCACTAACTCCTTTGGTTTTTCTTCCTCATGAATGATGAAAACATCTCTTCCCAGGGCTAGTCTTTTAGCCATAGCGAAAAACGTGAACTCAATGTTCTCCTCACCAATGTTGAAGGAGAGTGTGACGTTCTTGCAATCAGCCATGCATCCCAAAGTTGTAAGGAATGGTCTTCCAAGGATAATTGGGACATGATAATCTGCACGAATCTCTAACATCACAAAATCAATAGGAATGTAGAACTTACCGAGTCGTACAAAAATGTCTTCCAAGATCCCAACCGGATGCGTTGTTGACCTATCCGCCATGTGAAGTTTTATCTTGACGGTTTAGGTTCTCCAAGCCCAATCTTTTTGCATAATAAAAGCGGTACGAGGCTCAAACTATCCCCAAGATCGCACAATGCCTCGTAAGTCATCTCTCCAACTCCTATAGGAACACAAAAGGATCCGGGATCCCGTAGTTTTGGAGGTATCTCTTCTCTCATAAATTGGAGGAGTTCGGATGATCTTGTATTCATCTTTACTTCTCCCACGTCTTATAGCTTCCTCTTGTTTAAGAGAATCTTCTTTAAGAACTTCTTGTAAGCTGGCATACCTAGAATAGCATCCATGAACGGAATGTTAATATGCAATTTACTCATTAGTTCAAGGAAATTATCAAAGTGCTTTTCCAAGCATGCTCTGCTTGAGCTTGTGGGAATGGAAGCGGCGGCTTGTATGGTGATTGAGACACATAAATTGGTTCCTTCTCCTTTCCTTTGCTCTCACCATCTAGCTTTGGATCTTCTACAACCGACACTTGTTTCCCTTTATCAAGTCTCTTGGGAGGTGGCTCACTAATCTCTAATCCACTCCTTGTTGCGATAGACATGACTTGACCTCTAGGATTTTCTTCCGTCCTTCCGGGTAGTCTTCCCGGATCTCTTTGAGCTTCTCCTGCTTTTTGGAACACTTGAGTTTCTAAGGCTTTTTGAGCCTTAGCAATAGAAGTAACAATGCTCTCTATGCCGTTCTTCCTCTCCAACATTCACTCAAACATCATCTCTGAAGAACCGGTAGGTGAAATAAATAAGATAAAGATACTCTAAAATGTGTGGGGGGGGGG
>BSUD01000006.1:54546464-54614409 GCA_033239045.1 Fagopyrum esculentum | reverse complement strand
GGGGGGTTGAATACAGTATGAGAACTTTTCGCAAACCAAATCTCAAGGCCTTGATGTCAATCTGTGCTTTAGTAAAACTTTGATTTCAAGTACTTTGAAACAACTTTCAAGAGCCTTGACTTCGTGCTCCTGGAAAAACAAAGTTAGTCACAATAGCAAAATATAGTGCGGAATGTAAAAGATTGACACGAGGATATGTTTGCGAAGTTCGGCTCTAAATAGCCTACTCTCCGTCCCATGGTATAGCCTTAGGATCTAACTATCTATTATCAGCTTAAAAGAGTCATAGATACAAACTAGAAGAAATCCCCTTCATCTCTCACTGTAGTCAATGCTACGATCTAGCTTCAACTCTCAACCTAGCTATAATAGCCTAGTCACTTCGCAGAGTAACACACACTCTAGTACAACACTATTTAGATCTTCCAATGGAGCTCTTGTGTTTTCTCTCTCTAAGGGGATAAAGCTTTTGCGTAAATGAGAGAAAGAAAAACAATGAATGAAGATGATTTAGTTGCTTGAAGACGTAAAGATATTTTCCGTATGTGCTTGTGTGTCCTTTCTTTTTCGACCATCATCTTCATTTATACTCTTCTATGGAGAGGTCTTCTAGCCGTTGGAGAGATGACCGTTTGAAGATGAATCTTCTTCTCCATGAAGATCGTTTCTTGTTTCGAGATAAGGTAGACGTTGCAAATCTTCAACTCCTGAGAACACGTCGAATCCTTAGCTCCTTGATCTTCTCATCCTCTGTTGAATCGAAAGAGAAGATATTTTGCCGCTTTTGTTTTTAGAAAATCTTCGGTTGAGATCTTCGGTTGAAAAAGATCTTCCCTAAATCTTTCTGTTTGAGCAAATCTTGCTGGAAAATCTTCTTTGCATTTGAATCCTTCGTGCATCTATATATATAACTCCAAGGCATTTGAGATCATCTTTTTGTAAACGCTATCTTCCTTGTCCTTAAGTTATTCTTCAAGGCCCTTGAATCAAGGCCCTTGACATTTGATAAGACCTGCACTGAATTCAAACCAACCAAGCATCTAGAGAATATAATCAATACAATGTTAGTATATCCAACCACTACATTTGTGTTTAAGTCTTCCATCATAAACACCTGTAAGACATTATAAACAAGGTGGAGTTTTCAATCTCCCCCTTGATGGAAGACAACACAAATGTTTTATCTTACCTGCATTTGTTAGTTTAGCAATGCATATGAAAATTAAAACTAAAAATGCAGAATGCAATATATTGAAATGTTGGATCATCATTTCTCCCCCTTTGTCTTTCAACAAGGGAGAAAAAAACAGTCAAAGCACGGTAGTTTGAAACACGATTGCAGACCCAAAATGAGTATTTTCACAAACCAATTTTTTTTTCCAGAAAACAGTCATGATAGGTAGAGAACTTCAAGTTTCCTTGTACCATCTAGAGGAGCTTCCTTTCCCATAATAGTCACTTAAACACATATCCCACCATCGATCCTTTGCATCAGTAAGTTCACGTTCTTTGAGAGATAAGTCTGTTCCCCTTTGTGCAGAATTCTTGTCATATTTCTTGACCACCCCAAACTCTTCGATAGTCAGAATGTCTGGATCTTCTGGCAATGGTTGGCGGATGTGTTTATCCTTAATAATATTATGACATTGACCTTTTCTGCATCTTTTGTAGTCGCATGTCCATAATCTTCTGAGATGGGCTTAATACTGCTAGCAGCTGTAAGAGATAGAGCACTAACATGAAACAACTGGTTAATTTTCTGGTTAAGAATACCCAGTAAATCTTGTGTTTCATCCATCTTGTCGGTCACTGAGGCTCTAAAATGGACAAGATCAGATCTTAGTGAGTCCACTGCTCTCTCTACAGTTTCAAGACGCTACTCTATAGTGAAATTCCATTCTGGTTGCTCCTTCAAAACCCATACAGTACTGAAACCTACCTGAGTCTTTTGAATTACTATGGTCTCAAAGAAGGCTTCATCCAATCCCCCATTGACAATGCGCAAATCCTCACCAGAAAAATCAATTGAGAAATGCCTAAAGATTATGCGAAGCAGATTCCCATATGGCAGGTGACTAGTGCTTGGAGAATTTATGACATTTACCATATGAGACAGGATTATTTCATCACATTGTAGACTAAAACCAGTAAAGCATTTGTGATAATATCCTTGTTAGCTAACCAAGGTACTACACATATGTCTAAAATAGCATAAATGATTCTGGCTTCTAGAGTTAAACAAGTGATAGTGGGTGGTGATAAAGCATTGGGAAGGAGAAACTGTTCTCTGCCTAATCTTATAGTTCTAGCAGGGTTAGAATATGTTGAAGCGTCATATAGAGGAAATCCAAAGATATTAGCTATAATCTCAGAGGTAATGGTGATTTTCTTACCTTTGATAACTGAGTCCAGAATCCATTCTCTTCTTTCTCTTCTTGTCGTTGAGTTCGTGTAGAATAACCTAGTTAATCGTGGGTATGAGGATTCTCCTGGGTTTAACATGATCTAGATCGAGGTTGCCTGAAGCACTTCTAGTCTTGGCAATGAGAAGCATGTAAACAGTTCGCTATGAACCGGCTCACACATGCATTGGTAGCGATCATCATACTTTGTTAGCCATTTCTTGGTTGCTGTTGGACTTGTAAATCAACTCGACGGAAGCCCAGTCTTAGTGAAAATATCTACGTCGCTTGAAAAATCTGATGAACTCGAGCTTGACCCAGATCCGGAACTCGAGTCGGAATCAGATGACACTTGAACTATCCTCTGTCGTTTGGGGACAGATGATGTTGCTTTGCCCATTGAAGGTCTCTTGGATTTCATGAAATTTTTTTGAGAAGAAGATGAAGAGGGTTTGGAAAATCGGAAGAGTAAAGCATTGTTCTTTCAAAGGGAAAAGGAAGCGGAAGAAGTAAAGAGGGAAGAGGTTTTTAAGGAAGGAAGTCTTATCAACGTAAAATCAAAAGATTTTTAAGATCTTGGGAAAATCATAGATGATAAAAATTATTTCCATAAATTTTGGTAACCACTTTTCAAAATCCTTTGAATCTGATAACAAAACCTTTTCAAATCCCTTTTAAAGAATAAAAATTAGATAATTCAATATCTAAAGGATATGAATTTCTAATTGACCTGTTTTATTTATATACCCTTTGAAATATGTCTCAAGGCCCCTTGAATTTTATTTTAAGGCCCTTGAAAACATCAATTGGGCTGCATGCGTAGGAACAATTAAACTTGTTTACTCCCCCCAAATTAATGCTTCCTTGTTCAACATACCAAGCTCCAATCTAATAAAATTAAATTGTTCCTCGGGAAGAGGCTTGGTAAAGATATCTGCAAACTGCAAGTTAGTTGAAATAAAAGAGATTGAAACATCACATTTCTCAACATGATCACGTATGAAGTGATGCCTTACATCAATATGCTTAGTCCTTAAATGTTGCACAAGATTTTTGGTTATAGAAATAGCACTAGTATTATCACAATTTACAGGAATACCTTTCAAGTCAAATCCAAGATCACGAAGTTGTTGAGCAATCCAAAGAATTTGTGCACAACAGGCTCCTGCAGCTATATATTCAGCTTCAGCTGTGGATAGGGCAACAAAGTTTTGCTTCTTGGAGTGCCAACTAATTAGAGATGATCCTAACAATTGGCAACATCCAGAAGTACTTTTTCTATCGACCTTATAACCTGCAAAGTTTGCATCTGAATAGCCAACAAGATGAAATGAGCTTTGACGTGGGTACCGTAACCCTAGATCCTTAGTGTCATTGAGATACCGAAAAATTCTTTTCACAACAATCAAGTGTGACTCTTTAGGATCAGCTCGAAGTCTTGCACACATGCACACGCTAAACATAATGTCAGGACGACTAGCAGTTAGATACAACAATGAATCGATCATACCTCGATACTCCTTTTGTACTACACTTTTGTCATTCTTGTCATGATCTAGCGAAAGTGTTGAACTCATTGGAGTCTTTGCAACCTTAGATTGATCCATTTTGTACTTTTTAAGCAAGTCTTTAGTATACTGTCTTTGATTGAGAAAAATTCCTTTCTTTTCTTGTGTAACTTGAAGTCCAAGAAAGAAATTTAGCTCTCCCATTAAGCTCATTTCAAATTCCTTGCACATAATATCTGAAAATTTCTTGCAGAGGGAATCATTAGTAGCACCGAATAATATATCATCAACATAGATTTGCACTACTAGAATGTCGTTGCCTCTAGTTTTGATAAACAATGTTTTATCAATCAAACCTCTTTTGAAATTGTTTTCAAGAAGATACTTAGATAATCTTTCATACCAAGCTCGAGGAGCTTGCTTAAGACCGTAAAGAGCTTTATCTAGTTTAAAAACATGATCTGGAAATTCATCATTTTCAAAACCAGGAGGTTGAGCAACATAGACTTCTTCTTCTTCTAAAAAGCTGTTTAGAAAAGCACATTTTACATCCATTTGAAAAAGTTTTATGTTCATGAAAGATGCAAATGCAAGTAGCATACGTATGACTTCTAACCTGGCAACTGGAGCAAAAGTCTCCTCGTAATCAATACCTTCTTCTTGGTTATAGCCTTGTGCTACAAGTCGTACTTTATTTCGTATGACTTTGCCACTTTCATCCAATTTGTTTCGAAACACTCATTTCGTTCCAATAACTGATTGATGTTTTGGTCTTGAAGTAAGAGTCTATACCTTGTTCCTCTCAAATTCATTCAATTCATTTTGCATGGAAATGATCCAATCAGGTTCTTGAAGAGCGTGAACGTAGTTCTTTGGCTCGACAAGTGATACAAAAGCGGAAAAGACACATAGATTGTTCACTTTATATATAGTTTGAACTCCAACATTTGGATCTGAGATCACATTCTCTTGTGGATGATATGAGGAGTGTTGAACTTTTCTTCTTTTGATAGATGAAGCAGATCCAGAAGGTTGAGCTTCCTTTTTTTGACTAGATTCAGGTACCGTTGGTATATTACCTGTTGATCCAATCTCAAGGCCTTGAAGTTGGGTTTCAAGCCCTTGAAGCTTTTGTTATCACAGTTTCCTGTTTCAAGGTCTTGAAGGTGTGTTTCAAGGTCTTGAAGGTGTGTTTCAAGGTCTTGAGGGTTTTCTTCGGTATCTTGAATATTTTCCTTCATATTATTGTCTCTACCTTTAGGATCTTCCTCTTCATCCGAATTATAATCTTCTCTTTGATTTAGATTTAGATATGCAAAACTCTCACTCAAAGTACCATCATTGCTTTCATCAAAAATAATATGAATGTTTTCCTCAACAATTTTGGTACGTTTATTGTAGACACGATAAGCTTTGCTATTTGAAGCATATCCAATGAATATTGCTTCATCACTACATGCATCAAATTTCCCAAGATTATCTTTGCCATTGTTATGAACAAAACAAGTACATCCAAAGGGTTTGAAATATGAAATATTTGGTTTTCTTCCTTTAAAGAGTTCATAAGGAGTCTTTTTCAAAATAGGGTGAATTAAAAATTTATTCAAAAATATAATTTGCACTGTTTACTGCTTCAGCCCAAAAACTTTTTGGCAAATTGTTTTCTAAAAGCATTGTCCTAGACATATCCTACAGAGTGCGGTTCTTACGTTCCACAACTCCATTTTGTTGAGGAGTTCTAGGAGCTGAAAAATTATGTGAAATGCCATATTTTGCACAAAACAAATCAAAATTCAGTTGATCAAATTCTCTACCATGATCACTTCTTATGGAAATAATTTGTAGGTTTTTCAAAGTTTGTAACTCCTTACACAATTTTAAAAACTTAAATAAAGCTTCAGATTTTTCTTGTAGAAAAGAAATCCATGTGAAACGACAGAAATCATCCACTATAACAAGGATGTAATGCTCGCCTCTGGGAGATTTGACACACATAGGTCCACAAAGATCCATATGTAAAAGTTCAATGGGTCGAGAAAAACTTACAGCTTTCTTAGGTTTGAATGAACATCTTGTTTGTTTACCTTGTGTACACGCCTTACATAGATCATTAACCTTGAAATTTAGGTTTGGCAAACTACGTACCAAATCTTTTGTAAATAGCTTCTGCATGGTGTGCATGCTTACGTGACCAAGTCCTCTATGTCAAAGCCTTGGATCATCAGTTAAGGCTTTTAGACATTTTAGCTTAGTACGTTCCTGAAACTTGGTTAGTACTCATAGAATAAACATTATTACATCTAGGAGCAGTAAACAACACTTCACCCGTCTTGTTGTCTTGAACCTCACATTTATCTGAATCAAACATGATTTTATTGCCTTTATCACAAATTTGAGATATACTTAGCAGATTATATTTTAAACCATCAACCAAATAAGCATCATCAATAAAGTTAGATGAATTATAGCAAATTTTACCAATATCAATTATGTCACACTTTCCTTTATCACCAAGAGTAATGGTTCCAGATGATTGCTTCTTTAAATCTGAGAATGAAGAGCTTTTTCCACTCATGTGTCTTGAGCAACCACTATCTAATATCCATTTGTGCTCCTTTACCTTGGTGATATCCTGCAAAACAACAAACATCAACCTTTCCGGATCGACCAAATGACATATTTTGGTTCATACTCAAGTTCGATCATATTTGGTGGTCTAGTACCTTTAGGAACCCAGATTTGTTTGACATGTTTCCTTAAACATAAAGGATAGGTATTTCTAATGATATAAGGATCATTTCTTCTATAAGGACATGTAGATTTAACATGATCCTTTTTACAACAGTAGAAGCAAGTAGGCATATGAATGCTTCCTTTGGCCTTGATAAAAGTGGTGGTAGGTTTTCTAGGAAAGCTCCGATGATGACCTATACCATTTTTGTTTAGGTAAGACTGTTGTTCGCCCATCATTCTCTCAAGATTAGATTTTGAACGAGTAAACTTAATAAGTGCAGCCTTCTGGTCTTGACACGTCAAATTTAGATCAATTTTCTCTTTCTCTAGATCGATATAGTTTCGATGAAGAGAGGAGAGGTTGTCCTTGAGAATCAGGTTCTCTGATTCCAAGGCCTTGATATTGGCATCAATGTCTACTTTTTCTGTGTTAAAATTTTCAATTTCTAGAGACATTTCACTTAGTTGTTTTTCTTGTTCAAAAATCTTTTCTTTTAAAGAATTTATCCTTATTCTATGTTCCTTATCACATATGATAATATCTCTAAGGAATTGTTTCAGGTCAATTTCAGGTTGAGACATAATTGTACTTACCACATTGTCAACATATAGATTTGAATCTTCTTTATGATCGGCCATGAGACACAAGTTTGCTTGTTCTTTTTCATCTTCTGATTTATTTGTTGATTCTGAATCACTCCATGAAGCAACCATAGCTTTCTTCTTTCGATCATTTTTCTTGAAGTTGGTCCTCTTCTTTTGTGGACAATCCTTCACAAGATTATCTGTTTTACCACATTCAAAATAAGTCAGTACTCTCGTTTTCTTATTAGAGTTAGAAAACTTACCTCGGGGTTTTGATGCTCGTGGATATTCTCTATTAGCAGATTGTTTCTTAATCTTGAGAATTCTTGCGAGACCCTTAGAAATCATGGCAATTGCATCTTCTTCATCATCGTCATCACTATCCTCTTCATCAGATAGTAATTCATCTCTTCTTGATTTTAATGCCAAACTCTTGGAGTTAGATGGGAGTTCTCCATCTTCTTCACCAAGAATCATTTCACGTGTGATGAGTTTTCCAAGTAGGTCATCAAGAGGAAGAGTTGTGAGATTCTGAGCTTCTTCAATAGCAGTCAACATTGGTCCCCACTTGGCTTTAGGTAGGCTCCTTAGAACCTTCCTCACTTTCTCTTCATTTGTGAAGATCTTTCCTAGTGAGTCCAGGTTGTTCACGATCTCAGTGAATCTGGTGAACATTTCCTTGACTGTTTCATTTGGATTCATCTTGAATAGCTTGTATTGTCTGAGGAAGATGCTAATCTTTGTTTCCCTAACTTGACTTGTTCCTTCGTAAGTGACAACAAGCTTGTCCCATATTTCTTTAGCACTCTTGCATGATGAGATGCGGTTGAATTCATTTGCATCTAATCCACAATATAGTAGGTTCATTGCTTTGTAATTCTTTGACACACTGTCCAGGTCAGCCCGTGTGAAGTCATCTTCTTTCTTTGGGACTTGGACACCTTCAACCGTTGTCATTGGAACTTTAGGTCCATTTTGAATGATACTCGAAAGCTCCATGTCCTGGTCAATAATGAACATACGCATGAGTGCTCTCCAATAGGCAAAGTTGTTGCCACAGAAGAGTGGTGGTCGAGATGTGGATCTTCCTTGAGCAAATCCACCATCACCTACATGATTCATGATTAGTCTCACTGATGGTTAAATCAATAAAGTGAGTCTAGCTTTGATACCAATTGAAGAACCGGTAGGTAAAATAAATAAGTTAAAGATACTCTAGGGGGGGGGGGGGTTGAATAGAGTATGGGAACTTTTCGCAAACCAAATCTCAGGGCCTGGAAACTCCTTTCAAGGGCCTTGATGTCAATCTATGCTCTTAGTAAGACTTTGAAACAACTTTCAAGAGCCTTGACTTCGTGCTCCTGCAAAAACAAAGTTAGTCACAATAGCAAAATATAGTGCGGAATGTAACAGATTGACACGAGGATATGTTTACGAAGTTCGGCTCTAAATAGCCTACTCTCCGTCCCATGGTATAACCTTAGGTCTAACTATCTATTATCAGCTTAAAAGAGTCCTAGATACAAACTAGAAGAAATCCCCTTCTTCTCTCACTGTAGCCAATGCTACGATCTAGCTCCAACTCTCAACCTAGCTATAATAGCCTAGTTACTTCGCAGAGTAACACACACTCTAGTATAACACTATTTAGATCTTCTAATGGAGCTCTTGTGTTTTCTCTCTCTAAGCGGATAAAGCTTTTGCGTAAATGAGAGAAAGAAAAACAATGAATGAAGATAATTTAGTTGCTTGAAGACGTAAAGATATTTTCCGTATGTGCTTGTGTGTCCTTTCTTCTTCGACCATCATCTTCATTTATACTCTTCTATGGAGAGGTCGTCTAGCCGTTGGAGAGATGACCGTTTGAAGATGAATCTTCTTCTCCATGAAGATCGTTTCTTGTTTCGAGATAAGGTAGACGTTGCAAATCTTCAACTCCTGAGAACACGTCGAATCCTTAGCTCCTTGATCTTCTCATCCTTTGTTGAATCGAAAGAGAAGATATTTTGCCGCTTTTGTTTTTAGAAAATCTTCGGTTGAGATCTTCGGTTGAAAAAGATCTTCCCTAAAATCTTTCTGTTTGAGCAAATCTTCCTGGAAATTCTTCTTTGCATTTGAATCCTTCGTGCATCTATATATAACTCCAAGGCCTTTGAGATCATATTTTTATAAACGCTATCTTCCTTGTCCTTAAGTTATATTTCAAGGCCCTTGAATCAAGGCCCTTGACATTTGATAAGACCTGCATTGAATTCAAACCAACCAAACATCTAAAAAATACAATCAATACATTGTTAGTATATCCAACCACTACATTTGTGTTTAAATCTTCCATCATAAACACCTGTAAGACATTATAAACAAGGTGGAGTTTTCAATCTCAATTCTATCCTTGGGAGGTTGAAGAAGCCCGGGTGGAGGTTCTTGGCTAGTGAAAGTTGGAGGAAGTAATGCTTCATCAGGGTTCGAGTGTGAAGATCCGGGATGGTTATAATTCGAGCGGTAGTTGTTTCTACTTTGAAAATTCATGTTATTGTTGAAATTTCTCGGTCCTTGGTAATTTACTCCTCTCATGTGGTTCACATCTTGCTCCTTAGGTGCCAACTTTGCTTGTGTTGGCCCTTGAGCTTTCAACAACTCCTTCAAAGACTTAATCTCATTGTTAATAACATCTAATTGAGCATTATTAGTAGGAGCGATACTTACCTCTTGGACTCCGGGTCTCCGGAGTCTTTCTCTAGCTTTCCTATGGGAATATATCTCAATCACTAGAGCTTGTTTCTCAATAAACTCCCATGCATCATCAACATCCTTCTCCATAAAATCCCTCTAGAAAGGGATTGAAGTCTGAATTGGCTATCCTCATCTAAGCCTTTATAGTAGATCTCTAGCAACTCAATCTTAGGAATACCATGATGAGGACAATCAAGTAGAAGGTCTTTAAATTGCTCCCAAGATTTGAACAAGTTTTCCTTGTCCTTCATTATGAATGCATTGATTTTTTTTCTCTAAGCTCTGTTGTCTTGGAAGGTTGGAAAATTTTGGTGAGAAATTCGGTAGTCATATCCTCCCATGTGATATCTCTTCCGGATGGTATAACAAGGACTTTATCCATTAGAGAAAAGGAAAATCCCCTCAACTTGTGACTATCATCCTCTAGTCTTGGAGGCCTCAAAGTCTAAATAAGTGTTTCATAATTCAACAAGTCTTGGTGTGGTGAGGTGCGGTTGCTTGGTTAGCTCTATTCTCCGCGAGTTCCCTCATAATTTCCTCGTTCCTTTCAGTTGCAGCTCTTCTCTCTTCTGCCAAGGCTTCTAAAGTTTCATACAACTCATCTTGTAAATCTCTTTCGGCCATCTCGTTCCTCTCGGAAAAGAATTAGGTGGCCCTTGAAAAAGAAAAGAAAAGCAAGAACAAGTGAGATCAAATGTAAAAAGGAAAATAAAAGCAACAAATTGATCTAGACGTAATTCGCGACAACGGCGCCAAAAACTTGTTTGCTCCAAAATGTGTGTGTAATTGAAGGAAAATAGCTTTAAATTTTTACCAAGAACAAAAGCAATAGCGAACCCGCAGTGTACAGATCAATTGCCATAAAATAAAGTATTTTAGGGTCGATCACAAAGACTAAGGTGAAATTAATATGTGGCAAACCAATGATAGAGTAAACGAAAGAAATAAGAGCAATAAAGATGAATGATGCGATAATCAAGAATGTGCAGATTCTAGAGGTCAAATTATTCGGTTGTGATTTTCGATTCAAGACTTCTAAAGATTTAGGACAAGGTTGGGATTACTAGGGAAATGTGTTTCTCCGATGGAAATGATCACGGGAAGGTCTCACAAACCACTACCACTAACCAAATGAACAAAAGCTCAAACCAACCACTCAACCTAAGGGTCAAGAACTAACTATCACTGGGTAGGTCTCAAGCTAGCTCACAAAGGCAAGAGGTTTGGCACACTCAAACCAACAAAGGAATAGAATCCTTTGGTACCTAGAAAACGTTAACTTTGGTACTCAAGAAAGGGAATCACCGGGTAAGTCTCATCCCGATCTCAAGCATAGGTCTTAGAGGAATATAAGGGTATACAACTCTCAACAAAACTAAGTTTTGGGCAATCTATAACTTAGGCTCAAGGATATATCAAGAACGGATCATCAAAACAAAATCTCGGTTGATCTTACTCAAATCTCGGCCCAGATTCCTGAGTATAGTTTGAGATTTGTACCTGCGAAGGTTAAAACCAACCTTCAGGGTCCAATCTAACTTTAAGGTTTAGTCTATCATCATCTATACCATAACCATCAACTAATCATCCTAGAATCGCAAGAGTTTTAGCCAACAAAAATCATTTTCAAGTCAAACAAGATATATGATATCAAATAAGACATAAAACCAAAATAACTAAGAAAAGGGCAAATAATACTTAGCAAACAATCTCCAAATATCAAAATTGAAATAAAGTCAACAAAGGTTCAACCTTGTGTTATAAAACAACAAAAAACAACAACTAAGTATCTCCCTTCAGGAATACACACAAAACTCGAAGGTGTTGTAACTCTTCCTTCAAACTCTCTACTGCCTTCTTGCGTACTCTGAACCCTATCAAACTGTGTAATGTCGGATTTGTCGGCCGCCTTTTACCTCACCACAACTACCTTCTTTTAATAATAAAAACTAGGGTTTATGACGTACGGGTCATGGGCCTTTTTAGCGATATCTCGGACGAACCCAAAATAAATCTCGGATGAGTGGATGTAAATCTTGGATGAGATTTGGTCGATATTACTTCTTGGAGTGAAAATCTCAAATGGCCCAAATATATGTCGGCCGAGATTTTGTGACGGTATCAGAGTCCACTCCGGGGTATCAGAGTACGCTCCGGAGTATTAGAGTACGCTTCAGGTGCGTGTTCCTAGCTTCCTTTGCTCTTTTTTATGCTCTTGTGTTGTCCAATATGTTTTCCTTTTGACTCCTTGTACTTTCATGCTTCCTTTTGATCCAAAATGTTCCATATTTCCTACAATTGCAATAAAACTATGTGTAGACCTCCATTCTCACGAAGTAGGCAAATATTAGCATAATTGATATGAATATATGTCCATGAATGCATATTAAAATGAAAACCAATCTAAATTCTACCTATACTACGATAATTCATGTCATCACCATATCTGTTTCAATAATCTCTTACCCAGATTTGGACTTTGGTACCTCTCACCCTGTAAAATCCCAAGAAAGCGAGAAAGGAAAATTCGAGATTTTCGTCCTCGGTATTTTCTCTCGGTCAATAATATCGCCACTATTGAATCTTCTTCCTTGACAAAACTACCTCCAGTCATAGTCTTCCTCTTGAAGCTCAAAAAAGCCTTTTCAAGCGTACATCTCAAATCTAAGCTTGTTTGGATCTAAAACAGAGTGTACACTTTGGAGATTTAGGAAGAATTTGGATGTAAGATATACACTTGAAAATGCTCAAAAAAGTTATCCAAATATATGTGTAACTTTATCGCTCTCTTAACCAAACCTTGTTTTTAAGACAACTAATTCTCATTGACCAAGATCTAGGCTTTCCTTTTGTATTCGACCAACGCTCGTCTCTATGAGACAAGAACAAATCAATTGACTGAGTTCCTCACCTTGGAAGTCTTAATTGAACTATTCTTAGTTTGTTTTTCTTCTCAATCGAACTACCCATTTGTTGAATATATGTTGGCTTCTTGTTAAGCAAATATCTTCCGGTTTTAACAATCATCATTCTTGTATGACGGATCGATGGTAAGAAGGATGACTCCTTGTAACACCCCAAGTTCTAGAAACTCGAAGAGTTACGGGATAGAACTTCACAATGGGTCCCGACCCTCAGAGTTACAACAATAACATTGGATCTTCCAACAAGGCACTCAACAACATCATAAATACAAAGCAAAAGGGAACCCCGAGTTCAAAGCAAAAGCAAAAGGGAAAATCAAAACTTATATAAAAACCATAAGGTATAATAACGGAAACGCAAAGGACTCGCACCCGAGTTCAAAGCAAAAGGAAAGATAACGACATAAATACAAAACCTGATCCCGTTCTATAATGTACGGGAACCCCGACTGACTACACCCTTCGGATCACTCAACAACATCTCTAACGTTCAGGGCATCTACATCATCGGTATAAACCGTTAGCTAACATTCTAGATATCAGAAAGACAATAAAGGCACATACACACATAAGAAGGTAAAAATAAAGCATGCTCTCACACAACCGGTTATCATCTTTTATTAAGTTATCCATTACTAATTGAACTTCTTTTGTTACACGAGGATCTCCCTAAACTCGCCTCCGCTTCCGTTTGTTGACTGGAATAGATCAGTATTATTCGTTACATGTAGGCTTGGGTCGCAAGAGCACCTCCCAATCTCTTGTATAATGCACAAGTGGTCACCGTCCGGTTATAATACACTTGGGCCAATTAAGGGTATAACCCCATCCTAGTCTGGTTTTCCGTTATAACAATAAAGCAAATAAACACCACCGATACGGTCAAACCAATACACGGAACGCAACTAAGTAAGTCCAAGTTACTTACCTCACACAAAGGAAAACTCAGGAATCCGCCAACTGCTCAACATGCTAGGAGAATGATTCTTAATCTAAAGGTTCACAAGGAACATAATCAACAACATAACTCGCAAAGCAAACCAACTCATGGGGATTAACAAGCTACTAACTGGCATTCACACTAATCATCTAGGTCCAACCTAGCATGATCTAGCACAAGGAAAGGGTAAAGGAAGCAAGGAAGGAAACAACTCACCAAAGACGGGAGTCACTGCAGGTAAACTGCAGGGGCGGCAAACAGAGGCGTGGGGGCGGCGCTGGCTTGTAGCCGCGGGGACGGAAAGATGCAGGTGCGGTGGCGGAGCGTGACAAAAACTTATGTCGGGACTTCCTTAGACATCACGGCACAACAAGGAGACCAACGCTTGGTTCTTCGATCCACACAAGTCAATTCTCAACCAAGGAAGCCTGAGAACATATACATATCAACAACGAAAGACACACAAGAATCAAGACTCGATCTTGATTCATGTGAATAGGAAGAAGAAGAAATGAGAAAGAGAAAGAGAAAGAGAAAGAGAAGGAAAAGAAGCATGCAACAGGCTCAAGAGAAAGGAGAAGATCAAAGGGATAAAGACTTACACGTTCTGTAGAAGATCACAAGGGAAAGGTTGCAGCTTTGCTCGAGGCTGAAGAAAAGGTAAGCAAGAAACAGAAAAAGGGAGAGAAGGCGGGAATTTATAAGGAACGGTTGGAAAAGATAAAGGAAGGTTAGTTTTAGGGTTAGAAGATAAAAGGAAAGCCGGCCCATATCTTAGAAGATCATATCTTTTAAGAAAGGAAAGAAATAAAAACAGAATCAAAACAAATCGGCACGATCTAGAGTCAGCCGCAGGGGCGGCTGACCCGGCCGCGACCACGGATGACCGCAGGGGCGGCCCCCTTCACCGCGGGGGCGGTGAAGGAAAAAGCACGGGCGTTACATCAGATCCCCCTAAAAAGAAGTTTCGTCCTGAAACTTGCACTATCCACAAGATCACATAATAGCAAGGATAAAGCAGAAACACTGATCTCAACTCATATTCCTTCTCGGGGCACATAACTCAAAACGTCATATAAGCGTAAACGCACGTCAACAAAAAGGAAACCAAAACTCTCACGGCTATGATATAGGTACATCCAACTTAGCATAAAACTCTGGATAGTTCCTCCGGATACTATCCTCTGTCTCCCAAGTTACCTCATCAGCTCATCGCATCGACCATTGAATCTTCATCATCGGTATGTCCTTCGACCACAAGCGTCTCGTATTACACTCTAAGACAACTATCGGGTGCTCTATGAACGTATGGTATGGCTTGACCACTAAATCCTCATGACTGACGAATGTGCCTCGGGATTGGTACGTATTCCCGTAGCTAAGACACATGGAAAACTAGGTGCACACCCTCTAGTCTCGGCGGCAGAGCAAGTCTGTATGTTGCCTCTTCAACTCGCTCAAGAATCTTGAAAGGTCCGACGTATCTAGGACTCAACTTCCCCTTGACGCCTAAACGTATAAAACCCCGTGTCGGGGATACTCTCAACCATACATGAGCTCCAACTCTGAACTTCAAAGGTTACGCCTCTTATCCGCGTAGGCCATCTGGTGACTCTGTGCTGCCAACATCCTTTCTCGGATTATCGTTACTCGAGCCATATCGCCCTCTCAACCACACATGTCCCCACTCTAGCACGCATGCTTTCAACATATCCTTCAGGGGCTGGATGGTCCGCTTTGACTAACCATCGGTCTGAGAATGAATAGTAGTCGTGAAATGTAAACTCGTACCTAGGGCAGCATGCACTTGCTGCCAGAACCTCGAGGTAAACCGTCCGTCTCTATCAAAGATGATAGTCCTAGGTACTCCATGAAGTCGCACTATTTGTCTAGTGAACTCCTCGGCTAATTGACTCACCGGTCATGTCTCCTTGATAGGAATGAAACGTGCGGTCTTCTTCAGTAGATCTACTATCACCTAGATGGCATCAAAGTCTCGAATTGGTCTCAAACCGGTAACGAAGTCGATCGAAATGTCCTCCCACTTCCACTAGGGAACGAGAAGTGGATGTAGCTCTCCTACTGGTCGGTGATGCTCGATCTTGACCTGTTGACAGGTGGCACACTGAGCTACATATCTTGTCACGTCTGGCTTCAGACCTCCTCACCAGAAGGAGTGTCTGATATCCTGATACATCTTACTCACACCAGGATGTACTGATTAAGGTGTAGAGTGAGCCTCATGTAAGATCCGTTGTCTTAGCTCTCGATTTGAGGGCACACATACTCGCTCTTGGCGTCTCAAAACTCCATCAGCACCAATTGAAATTGAGGTGCCTCTCACTCGAGACATCCTGTCTCGGATCCGTGTCAAAGCTACTCTCTTGTTTCTGTCGGATTTCTACCAACAAACTAGGTAACATCTCCAAGGTGGACATATGGCTGTCAGAATCCGGAAAGTGGATATCCATCATTAGTCATGCCAAGTCTCGTTGTAATTGTGGTTGAGTTGTTAGTCGAGCGATCGCCATCTCCCGGAGAGTCTTCCTACTGAGGGCATCAATTTCCACATTCGCCTTTCCCTGGTGGTATAAGATTTCCATATCGAAGCCCTTGATCAACTCCAATCATCTCCTCTTACGGTTATTCAACTCCAGTTGAGTGAATATGTACTTCAGACTTTTATGGTATGTGAATATCTGACACGTAGTTCCGTACAGATAATGTCTCCAGATCTTCAAAGCATGAACAACAACAACTAACTCAAGATCGTGGGTAGGGTATTTATCCTCATACGCCTTTTGTTGTCTAGACGCGTATACTATTAACTTACCCCTTTGCATCAGAACACATCTTCAACCGAGCTTGGATGCGTTGTTGTAAACTATGAAATCCTCAATGCCTTTTGGTTGGGCTAAGATAGGAGTGGAAGTCAACCTCCTCTTCAACTCCTTAAAACTCTACAAGCATGGCTCGGACGACATGAATCTCGTAGATTTCCTCAGCAAGAAATGAGTGGTCGGGCGATAACTGAAAATCCCTCACCAAATCTAAGGTAATAGCCTGCTAATCCTAGGAAGCTGCCTACCTTTTTAATGTTCCTAAGAGGCGGCCAAGATGGTACAGACTCGATCATCATCGGATCTACCTTGATCCCTTCGGCGGAAAAAATGTGACCAAGGAAGGTCACCTCAAACATTCAAAACTCGTACTTAGAGAGCTTGGCGTAGATCTCTCTATCCTGCAGCACTTGGAGTACGATCCTCAAGTGTTCTGCGTGTTCTTCTCTGCTATGAGAGTATACCAAAATATCATCAATGAAGACCACTACGAAGTGGTCTAGGAAGTCGATGAAGATGTTGATCATCAACTTCATGAACACGGTGGGCGAATTCGTGAGCCTGAAAGGCATCACTACAAACACGTAGTGACCGTATCTAGTCCGAAATGCCGTCTTGGCTATATCCTGCTCTCGCACCCTCCGCTGGTGATATCCGGATCTCAGATCGATCCGTGTAAACACTGAAGCTCCGTGCAACTGGTTAAAAAGATCGTCGATATGGGGCAATGGGTACTTATTCTTGATTGTCACCTTGTTAAGCTTTTGATAGTCAATACATAACCTCATCCACCCGTCTTTCTTCCTGACAAAGATTACTGGTGTGCCCCAAGGAGATACACTAGGGCGGATGAAGCCCTTTCAGCTAACTCCTCAAGATGCTTCTTAAGATCAAACATCTCGATAGGCGTCATGTGGTAAGGAACCTTTGAGATCGGTCTCATCCCGGGCTCTAACTCAATGCCAAAGTCCACACTCCTCTATGGAGGTAAACCTGATGGCTCTCCAAAAATGTCGGTAAACTCGCACGCTACCGGAATCTCCTCCAAAGTTGGACTACACTGATGACTGTACCAGACTTTCCGAGATCCCATCCTCGGAATATCTCTACATGACCTGAATCTGTAGTCACCGTCATTGTCCACTTGCCAATGTCCAAAACAACCTGGTGTTGATCCATCCAATCCATGCCCAGAATAACTTCTTCATGTACTAAGTGCATGACAAAGAAGTCCGTTAGCCAACCGCGACCTCCCAATCTAATAGGGCAATCGCGAATCTCCCGGGTACCTCTAATCTTACCCCCATCGGGTAATCCTATAAAGAAGGGCTTCCCCTCTATGATAATTAAGGCCAATCTATCTACACATGCGTCAAATATAAAAGAATGCGTAGCATCGGTATCGAAACGAACTCTAACAAGAAACCCATTAATATGAATGGTACTTGTGGTCACTGGAGCTGTCGGCTCTACTACACTCCTCAACTCATAAATTCTAGCTGAAGCACCTTTGGTGTCGGAAGTAGCACCATCGCGTCATCTACCTCTCCCCTGTCCCCGAGCGGAACCTTAAGGAGCGTTATATCCAGGATCTCTCCATTGCTTTTGATAATGATATTGAGGCAACCTCTGACCGAGGACGCCTCTGTGGTTATGACATTGCCGTCCTCGGTCAGAACTCTACATCGACTATTGGAATCCATAGCGTCCTGACGTTAGACTACGCCCAAATCCAGCGGCTCCAGCTCCAGTATTGGCTGGTCTAGTCCTCTGTCTCTTCTCATGACCTCTTGTCTAAGGAGCGCGCCTCTGACCCGGTCGGTCTCTCTCATAAGTAGATGCCCTATCCTAGTAGTTCGTCAAAGACTCGCAACGGAAACCAACAAGATAAGAGCGGGTAGACTCTCCCAACCTCCGAGAGAACAAATAAACATGTTGATCCTTGGGTGGTGCAGACGGACCAAGCAAAGATAACTCCTCTTGGAACTTGTTGACAATCTCAGCAATAGGGATATCCTCGAATCCAACCACGAGGAAATCCTGTAGTCGATATCTCTTCATAGTTGCGGCAATAACAATCCCTGATCATAATCTTCATCTACTTATATCTCGTAACCTTACTGCGAATGGTCCTCCACTAGTGGTGAGTCTGGTCTCGTAACAATGTTTGTGATATATCTACTCGACTACTCTCTGGACAACGGATCACTTCCATACCAGAATCCACCTGGCCTAGCCAAAGCTCTTCCTCCAATCCAGTCTTTTCTTTGAAATAAGGAACCTTCAGTTGGTTGAAAGACTTCAACAAACAATCGGGTATCGGCTCTCTTGCCTCATCCAATACTCTGGCAAGCTCAACAGATCTAGTAGGTGCAACAACCACCTACGTCACTCTTTGCGAAACCTCAGTTGATCTCGCGGGTACTGGAGGTGTTGGGGCAGGTCCTCCAATCCTGATAGCCTCCTCTACTATCTGCATGTAGTCGCAATATGCATATACTCCGATGGAAACCCGACCGGACTCGGTCGACTGTGCTCTCTGCGCTCCGGACCTAGCAGCGGTCCCGTTCCCTGCTTTTGGAACCACACTCTCAGCGAATGCCTCAGCGGCAGGCGGGTTAGCATTAGGGGCTTGGCACCGACCTCTAGTTAGTGGAGGTCCCCCTGCACATCCTCGTCCACAAACTGTAGGTGAAAGAGGTGGTCGACCCCTTCCTCGCCCCATAGCAGATCTACCTCTAGTACACGTCATCTGCAATAGGGATAGATATCGATATATAAGGTCATACTATCAACTACTGTAGATATCCAGAAAAAGCACATAAAGGCCAACATAAAAGAAAACTAAACTGCTGAGATCCACAGAGGTAGTGGTGATCGTCCGTATATCTATCCCAAACCGACAAGTTTAGAACAAAAATACCTTCGAAAACGTAGACCCCTTGCAGGTTCTGTTTATTCCTTTAGAAGAGTGTGAGTGTCATTGTTGTAAACCTAGAGCTCTAATACCATATTGTAACACCCTAAGTTCTAGGAACTCAAAACGTTATAGACTAGGACCTCACAATGGGTTCCGCCCTCAGAGTAACAACAATAACATTGGATCTTGCAACAAGACACAAATAAATAAAAACCAAAACTTATATAAAAACCATAAGGTATAACAACGGAATCTCAAAGGACTCGAAGGCGAGTTCAAAACAAAAGGGAAACACAACAATAGAAATATAAAACTCGATCCCGTCCTATAATGTACGGGAACCCCGGCTGATCACACCGTCCGGATCACTCAACAACATCTCTAACATGCAGGGCATCTACAGCAATGGTATAAACCGCTAGCTAACATTCTAGATATCAAAAAGACAATAAAAGCACAAACACACATAAGAATGTAAAAACAAAGCATGCTCTCACACAACCGGTTATCATCTTTTATTAAGTTATCCATTACTAATTGAACTTCTTTTGTTACACGAGGATCTCCTGAAACTCGTCTCCGCTTCCGTTTGTTGACTGGAATACATCAGTATTATTCGTTACATGTGGGCTTGGGTCGCAAGAGCACTTCCCAATCTCTTGTATAATGCACAAGTGGTCACCGCCCGGTTATAATACACTTGGGCCAATTAAGGGTATAACGTCATCCTAGTCCGGTTTTCCGTTATAACAATAAAGCAAACAAACACCACCGATACGGTCAAACCAATACATGGAACGCAATTAAGTAAGTCCAAGGTACTTACCTCACTCAAAGGTAAACTCGGGAATCCGCTAACTGCTCAACATGCTAGGAGAAGGATTCCTAGTCTCAAGGTTCACAAGGAACATCATCAACAACATAACTAGCAAAGCAAACCAACTTATGGGGATCAACGAACAACTAACTGGCATTCACACTAATCATCTAGGTCCAACCTAGCATGATCTAGCACAAGGAAAGGGTAAAGGAAGCAAGGAAGGAAATAACTCACCAAAGACGGGAGTCACTGCAGGTGAACGGCGGAAGACAGAGGTGTGGGGGCGGAACTGGCATGCAGCCGCGGGGACGGAAAGATGCAGGCGCGGTGGCGGAGGTGTGACAAAAACTTATGTCGGGACTTCCTTCGACAGCACGGCACAACAAGGAGACCAACGCTTGATTATTCGATCCACACAAGTCAATTCTCAACCAAGGAAGCCTGAGAACATATACATATCAACAACGGAAAACACACAACAATCAAGACTCGATCTTGATTCATGTGTAGAGGAAGAAGAAGAAATGAGAAAAAGAAAGAGAAAGAGAAGAAAAAGAAGCATGCAACAGGCTCAAGAGAAAGGAGAAGATCAAAGGGATAAAGACTTACACGTTCTGTAGAAGATCACAAGGGAAAGGCTGCAGCTTTGCTCGAGGTTGAAAAAACGTAAGCAAGAAAAGGAAAAAGGGAGAGAAAGCGGGAATTTATAAGGAACGGTTGGAAAAGATAAAGGAAGGCTAGTTTTTGGGTTAGAAGATAGAAGGAAAGTCGGCTCATATCATAGAAGATCAGATCTTCTAAGAAAGGAAGGAAATAAAAATGGAATCAAAACAGATCGGCGCGATCTAGAGTCAGCCGCAAGGGCAGTTGACCCGGCCGCGACCGCGGCTGACCGCAGGGACGGCCCCCTTCACCGCGGGGTGGTGAAGGCAAAAACACGGGTGTTACACTGCTCATATTCCTCCCTCTTCTTTTTCCATTTCACTTAAAACTTAATCGGTTTTCAACCAGATTTCTTTAGTTGAATATAAAATCCAATTAAACAATACGACTTTGAACAATTACTCGATCTTGACGTTTGTATTAAAGAAGAGTACATCAGTTAAGAAGAGCAAATCATTTTTTTATTGCTAGTCTATCGGACGGTGACTTTTTTGCTTTTGTTTTGTACCATAATTAACCTAATTTACACATTATATGGGCCTTTTCAGGTTCATGAGATTTGTCTCATATTGAGCTTAAGGAGAAAGGACCCGTATTAATACTCTTTGAACAATCAGTTAATATATTATACTTATAAACCATTTTAAAAACACTTGATACTCCAACATAGGTTTGCTAGAACTGCGGATGTTCATATAATTTTGGTCCTTATATGAATTTTGTAGCATGATAACCCACCTCTCACTTTTATGGATTAAAATTCATCCTGATCCAATATCAACACAAACAATTATCAATGGTAAATTCTAACAACCTCTTGCTCCTAAAACGGTCTAATCATAGGGGAGACCCCCCCTAAAGAATGATTTAATGTTCATTTTAAAGTGTGTTCTCCAAAACAAACAACAATCGATCATCAAGAGAGTTTCTTTGTCTCACGTTTTATGGTCCAATGGTACGGGGTACGTCTTGGTTTTTGTGCTTCGCTTGGAAGGAGTGTTGAATTTGTTCGTGAGAAGGAGTCGAAGATAGGTGATTGAAATCTTAAGGCTCTACTGGAGAGTCCAAATTTTAGGTTTCCACCGGTGGTCCTTGAGGGTTGTACTCTGCACTGCTTCTACAAACTTGTTCTCGGTTTTTCTTCCAAGCTTTGCTTAGCGCTTCATTTGGTGCTCCTCCTTGATTCCTTGACCGGCTCGTTGTGCTCGAAGTTCTCTTTTGATGTATTTTTTTTTCCAAATATGTGTTCCCTATGACGGCTAGACCATTCGCCGATCGGCGTTTTGATCCATTAGACGGTGTGTAGTCTAGTGCATCGAACCGTTTTCCTTTATAAGAAAATATAATCATTAATGGACCCTTAAAAACAAGAACGCGGAATTACTTATATTAAAAGGAAACTTTCTAGAGTAATTACCAAAAATCACCCGTTAACTAGAGTCATTTGCAACTAACCACATGTGAAATGGCTTATTGTATAAAAACACCGTTTATATGTATTACATTACCAAAATACCGTCCGGCCCTCTATTCCGCCCAATTTACCATCATAGGGGCCACCTTTTATTATTTTAATATTATTTCCTCTAAACAATGAACCTATTGAATAAATTGAATATAAAGACCAAACCAAACCATTTTTTTTAAATATAAATAAACCAATAAAAAAGTAATTTTTTCAAAACAAATAAAAAAAACAAATTCCTGAGTTATTTAGAGACGATTTTTTTTTGAATTTTCTTAAAAAATCAATGTTTTCTCATGAGCTATACAAACAAAACTCAAAAACAAAATTTAAAATTTTTAAAAAAAGTTATTTTTGATTTTTTTTTCCTGAGTTGTATAAAAAACGATTATTTAAAAATTCAAAAACGCTTTTTTTTCTTTATAGTTTTTTAAAAAGAAAAATTCTCCTGAGTTATTCAATTTTTAAAAAAAAAAAAACCTGAAATAAAAAAATCAAAAATTTCTGATTTACAAAATTTTAAAACTGATTTTTGAATTTTTTAATAATTCATGAAAAAATATTGTAAAAATTCTAAAAAAAAATTTTTGATACATGGGTAAATGAATTAGGGGGATCGATTTCTAGAAACCGATTGGCCTAAGGCATCCTTACGGATGAGGTCTTGAACATCTTCCAGTATGACATTGACATCCATCTTCAAAGTGTGCCCATGCATGGCAATCTTGTCCGCGACCGTGCTGATTTTCCTATAGACATATTGTATGCAGTAAGAGAGTCCCAATCTTAGGGACGCTATCCCCATGTCAACCATGTTCGCGCAGAAAATTTTTCAGGAGGTCACTCATCCTGAAATTGCTCCCACACGAGCACGCTTAACCCCAGAGTTATTTGTCATCACTCTACCACTGGAAAAGAAGAATTCGTGTTGACATGGGTAGCAACCCATCCTTATAAGTCAATCACAAATGCGCATTCAAATGATGCGGGATGACAATCTTACGGGATGTTACAATCTCCCCCACTTTAACTCCTGACGTCCATGTCAGACCAAGGACCGTCCACTGAGCCGAGTGACCGGCTACTAGGGCAATCACACTCGTAACTCAGGGTTAGCTCTGATACCATCTGTAAGACCCGAGGTCTTAGGGACGTTATCCCCATGTCAACCATGCTCGCGCAGAAAACTTTTCATGAGGTCACGCATCCTGAAATTGCTCTCGCACGAGCACGCTTAATCCCAAAGTTATTTGTTCTCACTCTACCACTGGAAAAGAAGAATTCTTGTTGACATGGGTAGCAACCCATCCTTATAATTCAATCACAAATCCTCATTCAAATGATGCGGGATGACAATTTTACGGGATGTTACAAAGGGTTTCCATATTCGATTTATCGAATTAATGAACATCAGGTTGTCTCCTTCTATCTCGATGGATGTAGTTTGTACCTCCTTGACCTTTTGTAGGCCCTCTCGCAAAGCAAAGGCTTCTGCTTCCAACACTGAATAAGCATCACAACTACCGCTTCCTACAACAATAGGAACGGCGCATTGGTTTTTGATGATGTATCCAAAAGAAAATTGATTCGTTGAGTTTTGTAAGGCATCAAAGTTACATTATAGGTTTTCATTCTCTGGGCATTTCCATTTTATATTTTTTGTTTTCCTTCTTTGTTTTCTAATTGTTGTATTGTTGTTGCTTGGTTCTCTTTTGCATGTTCCCATGTAGATACTTGATCTAGCACTAATGCTCTAATCTTCTATGGAATCGTTTTTTGTTGAAGATGATCTGATTCCTAGACCACCACATGTTCCACCAAACGACAGCAAGAAGTCTCAATTCAACAAGTGTTATTTTTCCTGTGAAATCGTTGAGGACCTTTGCAATGCCCTAGTTATCATGGTCATAATTTAGTAGTATGGTTACAATCTTTTGTTCATCAATTGTAGTAACCATAAAAGGACACTGGAAAAAAAAAAAAGGTGTTTGAAACTTTCAGTATAATGGTTACAGAATTCACAATTCGTAATGACAAGAATTTTTTATCTATCGAGATTTTGCTTTGTAGGAAGACCGTCCATAGCTAATTTCCAAACAATTTTTTTTATTTTTGGCATTACATCCATTTTCCATATCCAAGTTTTGTCCATGGTTACCCCAACCTTTCATTTTTGAATTAGTTCTATGGCAGATTTAGTCGAATACCAACCTTCAACATTCCCCACCCAATACAATATATCCCTAATAATATTATTGGGAAGGTTGTACTTCTTTATCTTGTCCACGGTGTTTAGAAGGTAGTGTTGTGTTGAGTCAATCTAATAGATGGTGGTTCCATTGTTTGTTAGTGATATACGAGGAAGTCAGTTCCATTTGGTCTACCGAATCCTTATTAGTCACCAACTCGAGGAGCGGTTTGTCGATTATCCATTTATCTTTCCAGAATTTGATCGTGTTTCCATCTCCTACTCACCATCTAAGTCCATTGTCAAAATCTTCTCTTAATTTTATTAATTTCTTCCATTTCCATGATGTGTTTGGCCCACATTGATAATTCTAGAGGTAAGATCCTTTAATATATTTTTCTTCAACCATTTTAACCTTATATTTTCCGGTTCTGACATGATTTTTCAAAAAAGCTTCATTTGTAATGTTTTGTTCATATCTTCTGCTTTCCTAATTCCCGTTCCTCCGAGGGACCTTGGTTTACAAATTTTGTCTCAGTTGATTAGTGGGTGGATATTGGGTCCCTTATTCCAAAAGAAATGTCTGTTTAGTTGGTCTAATTCAAAGTGAATACTTGGTAACACAAAAGTCTTGCATTAAGTAGCTTGGTTTGGCGTTAAGATTAGCTTTTATTGTAACGCCCCGTTTATTGGGTGTGTTTCGATATATATTTCTCCTACTTTTATCGATATTTTATTAGCTCAAATATTTTATTTAAAAGTATTTTAAGGCGTAAAATATTTTCCCCAAATATAATTATATTTTTGGTATATTTTCGAAAAAGGGTCGGAAAGTTTTTCCGATTCGAAAATTCCGTTCCGAATGTTTGAAAATGAGTCTATCTTTATATTATATATTTTCCCTTTTTCTTTATTCTTCTTTTCCCTCTCTCCTTCGGCTGATGAGGTCACTAATTAGCACCTCTTCCCCAGGCCTACTCCGACCCCTCGCTCCTGCAGTTTGCACCCCTGCTTCTCCCTCTGTGCAAGTCTCTTGCTACAAGCAAGTGAAGTAACCCTTTACTCTATCACTCTTCATACAGACTTCAAGTCTTAGCAACACTCCCTTTGCACAACCCTTCTTCTTTGTCTCCCTCGTCAACAAGCACGCCTGCCATCTCTTCACCTCCGTTTTCTTCATTCACACCATGAGCAGCTCTCCATCTCTCGGCACCGGAATGGAGCAACCAACGGCTTACCGGACTGGAGCTCTCCTTGACTCATCCTGTCGAAACAGAAGAGCATCGAGCCGCCAGAGAAGCCAATGTTTTGTAATTACAGCTTTGACCCATATTTCTAGATTATTGCATTTATGCCCTCTGTTGGGTTATTTTCAGAAAATGTCCAAGGTTTTAATTACGGATGATGGCCCATATTTTGACAATATATAATTTGCCCCGGAAAATGTGTTAAAGGTTTTTGACCTTGGATTTTAATTACGGGGATATTCTTATATTTATATATATTATACATTATGCCTTTGTTAGATTAAATTCGATTTACATCTCAAAGGTTTAATTGCGGAATAACCTATGTTCATATAAGTGCATTCTTGGACCGAAAAATGGTTGAGCGGTTTTGTTTTAACTTTGGCTTTGAAAAGGAGTTTTTACCTTATATTTATATAATTTTTCTTCCGTTCAAATTTAACGTATAAGCTAAATTTGTTTAGTTTTGGTGTTAGGTTCGGAAGCGCCCCGATAAAGGCCCAACGAAACCATATCGACATCCATAGATCGTCTTCCATCTTTTGACGTCACGTGAGTACCCTCTCCCCTTAGCTTATGATCTTACCTCGATCTAGTTATGTTTAGTAGTATCATGCTAGGTTGGATCTAGCATAACTTAGAGTAAATGCCAAGTAGTGGCTTTGGACTTTAGGCGAGTGTGATGAGCATGTTGGACCTCATAGGCTTTTACGTTATTCTTGGTTGTTGAGTAGATCATATGAGAGTTAGTAGGTTGTTGATAGATCTCCTCATGCGTTGAGTGAGATGTGAGTATGATAGATTCTAGTATGCGGTCCTATAATGAGAGTCAAATGATATTCCGTAGATCATTTGTGTAGAAGTCCTAGACTTCTTGAGTTGAGCGGGTTTTGATAGATATCTTGTTATGAACAGGTTGTATGCTTCTTTCCAAGGGAAGCGAGAGTGTTTTGTGAGATAACGTTTGGGACGAGGTAAGTCTCCGGACTTACTTAGCTCGTATTTGTTGTATTAGTTTCGATGCATGTTTGGTGGTGTGTGTTTTAGTATTGTTATATCATAACAACAAAACCAGAAATAGGACAACCTTTACATTATTATTGGCCCAAGTGTATGATAACGGGTGGTGATAACACTACCTAGCTCTTGCGGAGAGCTAGGGGGTTCTCGACGACTAGCCCGGGCAGGTAGATGGTCAGATGCATCAGGAGCATTCATTGACGGTGAGTAGGGACCGAGGTGAGATCATGCGGTAAAGCTCGCGTCAGAAATGAAAGTTGAATTAGTAACGGGATATGACTTAATAATAAAAAGATAATAAACGAGACTTGTGTGTTTTGGAGCATGTTGCATGTTTATGATTATTTATGTGTGTGTGTGTGCAATCACCTTTATTCTAATGCTTTGAATATTAACTAACGGTTTTGTACCGATGTTGTAGTTTCCTTGCAGGTTAGGGACGTTGCCGAGTGATCCGGAAGAGTGGGCAGCCAAGGTTCCGTACATTTTAGGATGGAGTTTGGTTGAGGGCCGTGTTTATGGTATATTGTATGTTGTCGTGTATTAACGTTTGGTCTTTGGAGTTGTATCTTGGCTGGAGTCTTTCGTTGTATGCTTTTGGGAAACACATCATTTGCATAAAAATGTATTTCGGTTTTTGGCCTTTATTTGTGTCTTGTTGCAAGATCCGGTGAAATTGTTGTCAGGCTAAGGGTCGGGACCCATTGTGAGGTCTCCGCACGTAGCGCTCCGAGTCCCGCGGATTCGGGGTGTTACATTTATTAATGTAATTCTTCCTTCTTGCGACATGGACAATGCTTTCCACATGGTAAGTTGTTGCTTGATTTTAATGATGACGGAATTAAAAATGTCTTTGTTAACGCGCCCATTGATGATCGGGTATCCTAGGTATTGTTCAAGATTGGTTGTGGCATTAATACCTAGATGACCTTGAATTTGTCTTTTATTGCTTTGATCAATTTTGTTGTTGTTTCAAATGCGGATTTGGATAGTTTATGATTTGTCTTGAGATATCATAATAAGAGCCGATATAATCTTATTGCTTGCTTGTTCAATTGTCTTAGTGAAGATTATAATATCATCAGCAAACATAAAGAAATGTATTCTTGTCCCGTTTTTTGTGATGGGGAAGCCGACCGATTCATGATTGTCGTTTGATAGTTTTTGTATGATTCTGGCTAGAACCTCCGCACAAAGATTAAACAAAAGGGGAGAAAGGGGGTCGGGTCTCCTTGGAGAAGACCTCTCTGCGGCATGAAAATGGTAGTAGGGGAATCATTGATTAAAATGGAATAGGAAACCGTAGTGATACACTCTTCGATCCAATTCCGAAATTTGTCTCCGAAACCGAATTTTTCTAGCATTGCTTTTAAGAAAGCTCATTATACCTTGTCATAAGCTTTTTCCATGTCCAGCTTTATAGCCATATACCCGTCTTTTCCTTCTTTTTTTTACTTGAATCCATGAAAAATTTCATGTGCGATAAGCATATTGTTGTGGATTGCTCTATTTTTAAAGAAGACACTTTTAAAATGGATGAATCAATTTAGGTAGGATTGTGGTTATTCTTTTTGCCAATATTTTTGCAATAATTTTGTACACAGTTGATACTAGGCTTATAGGTGTGTAATGGGAAGTTGTTGTTGGATTATCCATTTTTGGAATTAAGGTAATAAACGTATGATTGGTTTGTCTCAATATTTTTCCAATCTATAAAAACTCTTTATTGCCATAATGACTATTGTCCCAACAATGTGCCAATATTTCTGATATAAACCATTTGGCATCCCATCCGGTCCCAAGGATTTGTCACTACCAATATCAAAGAGGGCATCCTTGATTTCCTTTGTAGAGAAAGGCAGTGAGAGATTGGTGTTATCGATTGTAGATATTTTTGGTTGGATAACTTGTAGTTCACTTTGTAGTTTAAGTTTGTTTATTATTGATGCTGTAAAATGGGTCTTATATTCTCTTATGAATTCATCATTGATATCATTCTCTTTAGACAGTACCTAACCGTCGTTTTTAGTAATCGTTGTTATGATTTTTTTATTTCTTTTGCCCATAGCTTTCCTATGATGGTATTTTGTGTTCTTATCTCCTAGTTGTAGATTTCTCGTTTTAGATCTTTGCATTCATTACTTATGTTGGCAGTCCACTAGGCACTCTCTTTTCCTGTTTAGTCTGTTAATTTGTCATTTTTAGATTGATCAAAAAGCACAAAACATAGTTTTTTGAGGGCTTCTAGTTCATCATCGACATTTCGAAGTTGTTTGTGAATATTACCAAATTTATATCGACTCCACTATTTTAATTTTTGTTTTAGTAGGTGTGTCTTCCTTGCGAGATTCAACATATGGGTGCTTGGGAATTGTGTTCTCCAGACCTGTATTATAAGATTCTCACAGTCTTGTCTTTGCATCCACATTGCTTCAAACCTAAATGGTTTATTCTTAATTACTGAGTGCATGTTTTGGACAAAGATGGAGATCATACAATGATCAGAGTTCGTAAATGCATAATTTCTTATGTGAAGCCCAAGATATTCCTGAATGATTTCCAAAGAAGTCATTGCCCTATCTAATTTTTCATATGTATTGTCATCACCATCTTTCTTTCTTTTTTCCAGGTGAAAGTATTCCTTTAGTAGGAAGATCGTTTAGACTATATTGATGGGATAATTGTCGCAATCTAACGAACTTGTTATTAGCGGGAGGTGACCCACATTTTTTATCAGTTGGTTCCAACAACTCGTTGTAATCCCCAATAACTGTCATTTGGATGCTTATGGTATTCATTTCTCCCTTAAGCTGTGTCCAAAAACCATTTCATTTGCTCATTTGGAGGAGCATAAATAAAGAAAACTATGAATTCAAAATTAGTTTGGGTATAAGATATTTGTCCGAGGATTTAACAATATCAATTTTTTCGCCCTTGAGTTGGTATTCTTTCCATAATATACATAGACCCCCTACGTATCCCATTGCCGGGATGATAAATATTCTATCGAATCCTGAGCTTTCTGGTTTGTCGTTAGCTTTGGTTTCAGCCAACATAATCATTCGAATATGTTCATTTTTGCATGTGATATTGATGTTAGTCCAAAAATTCTTTTTCTTCATACCCCTATGCAATCTTCATTTATAACTTACAAATATCAATGGGTGTTTGATTCCCTTTTTTCCAAACCTAATCTCATTATTCTCCTTTATTCGATACTCCACTTCATTTTAATGAGGGAAATGAAACTCGTCCTAAAGTCCTTAGGACAAGCGAGGCCTAATGTGATACGCCCCCGGATGGCGATGCCATTCGTGTCTCCGGCTAGAAGGACCCGGCACCATTATGAAGACATTTAAATATTTCGGCTATTTAATAATTGGCTTTTTATATTCGGGACTTTAATTCCGAAACTTAGTTCCGTGACTTAAATTCCGACCTTTCATATTTTAGGCTTTTCATTTTCAGAACTTTTATTTCGGCTTTAATTTCCGTCATTTATGTTCCGACTCTTTGTATGACCCGCATCCACTATATAAGGGGATGTTTGGCTCATTGTAAAAGATGTCTAAGTTGAATCCAAGTATTGTGAAGGGAAAATCCTCTTACTTGGTTTAGGCATCGCTTCTTCTTCAATCCTCTTAATGTTCTATCTTGGATCTAGTCTTTGATCCAAGCCTTTCATATTCGAGGATCCTTTTGAAGGATCAACTTCTATTTACTCCACTTCGATGATGATTCGATCTAACTCGATCGTATCGACCGAACGCTTTAGCATTCATTTCTAAGCTTCCGCCGCTCAAGTTCTACGTTTGATCCAACTCAAACGATCAAGAAGAAGTAGTTGAAGTTTCTCCTCGATCTAGATCGCCCATAATTCTATCATTGGTATCAGAGCAAGAGATCGAGGTCAAGTTCTTTACTTGTGTTCTTGATTGTTCATCATCAAAAAAAAAAATTTCTCTTCGGTGTTCTTCGGTGTTCTTTGAAGATCTGCATTGTATTCTTCAGTGTTCTTCATTGTTCATCATGTTCTATGATGATGATGATCAATTTGATTTATATGGGGAGTGGTTGCATTCTCCCCATGAGTTACAGCTCAAAGCAGCCAAATAAACCACCCGGAGGTACCGACGGTATTCACAAGACCGACGGAGACCATATTTTGAGGATGAGGAGTGGTTGATTCCTCCGGACCCACCAAGGCCAACTTTTTTAAAGGACGAGCACCAACGGCATCCACACCGACAAGCTTATTTGGAAGATACCTTTGTTGCCCCACGACAATGTGCCTACTTTAAAGGAGATCCCTACAAGAAACAACAAGAAGAGAATAAGTCTTTAAGGGAAGAGATTGAAAAATTGAAGGCACAAATGTTTGCCCTCATGACATACACCCAACAAGAAGAACCTCAAACGGTGTCACAACCACGGTGTGAGTTTGTGGTCCAACCGTTGTGTGACGAAATTGAAGATGAGGAAGATGTCGTCATTAAAACTTGTGCCCCGGTTATTTCAATTCATCTTGTCAATCCGTTATGTGGAGAGTATTTTCAAGATGACAAAGATGAGATCACCATCGAGGAAGATGAAGTCCTCCGCCCCGACAATGACCACATCACGTTGTTGGACTACAAATCCGAGTCATATGATCTCAGGTTTGTCTTTACAATGCCAACTAACTTCCATCTTGGCTTGCCATTCAACTTTTTTAGTGTGCCTCCACCGCTCAAAATCAAGACCATTTGCGGCATAAGAGACAAGTTCCATAGCGTCACCACCATGCCGAACTACAAGTCCGAGCCTCCCGATCCAAAGTTTGTCCAATTTATGTTCGACAAGCTTGGCGGCCCCACCATCCTTTTGAAAGACTACAAGTCCAAGCCGCCCGACTCCGATAAAATCCATCTGGTCTTAATTTCAAGGGTCACGTTCCCAAAGATACTCCTTTCCTTATTTTGACCGTGTAAAGAGGACGTTTCACATTTAAGAGGAGGAGAATGTTACGCCCCCGGATGGCGATGTGATTCGTGTCTCCGGCTAGAAGGACCCGGCACCATTATGAAGACATTTAAATATTTCGGCTATTTAATAATTGGCTTTTTATATTCGGAACTTTAATTCCGGAACTTAATTCCGTGACTTAAATTCCGGCCTTTCATATTTTAGACTTTTTATTTATGGAACTTTAATTCCGGCTTTAATTTCCGTCATTTATGTTCCGACTTTTTGTATGACCCGCATCCACTATAAAAGGGGATGTTTGGCTCATTGTAAAAGATGTCTAAGGTGAATCCAAGTATTGTGAAGGTAAAATCCTCTTACTTGGTTTAGGCATCGCTTCTTCTTCAATCCTCTTATTGTTCTATCTTGGATCTAGTCTTTGATCCAAGCCTTTCATATTTGAGGATCCTTTTGAAGGATCAACTTCTATTTACTCCACTTCGTTGATGATTCGATCTAACTCGATCGTATCGACCGAACACTTCCGCATCCATTTCTAAGCTTCCGCTACTCAAGTTCTACGTTTGATCCAACTTAAACGATCAAGAAGAAGTAGTTGAAGTTTCTCCTCGATCTAGATTGCCCATATTTCTATCACAATGTCACCTATCTTTCTTAATAATTCCTTCTATTCGAGATAGTCCGGTTTTGATAGCTCGTGTATGGCTATGCCAACATAGTACAATTGGCTGAAATGTACATGCTTTTTACTTAGCGCCCCTGTTCATCAAATTACTTATGTTAGGAAGTAGGGTTGCTTTGTTCTTCTTCGAATTGGTACTTACCGTACATTATTTTTCATTTATTTTTCCAAATCGGCAGCCTTACACCCCATATTGTTGAAGAGGGATCTCGTTTCTTGCCCCAAATTACCATTCCGGAATAGAGATGGTAGATCTAGGTGTGTTTGGTGGGTAAGGTTTTTGAGTTTTCTAGGTTGTGTTGAGGCGGCCAGCTAGGGGTGGGCATAAATCCCGGTTAATCCCGTCCCGGTCCCGTCCCGATCCCGGGGGATTTGGAAAAAAAATGTGTATCTCGTCCCGTAACAAATTTGCGGGACGGGACGTGGGATGGAAACTTCTCATCCTGGTTAATCCAGTCCCGTCCCGCACATATATATATAAATAATATTTTTATATTTTTAAAAATATTATATAGATAAATAATATATATAAATTATACTTTATATTGATAAGAATAATAACAGTAATAAAAATATTAAAAGACAACCTCTTTTACCTGTTGTACTTCACAAAATGTAAAATGATGTTTTTTTTTGTAAACTATCATTAGTGTATTGCAATGCTAGATTTTTTGAATGTGAATTGATAACACACATTAATGTAACTTGTATTCGTTTTGAATGTATTAACTATTAATGTAGGTCTCTTGAATCGGTAATTTGTTGTTGAGTTATTTTATCATTTGTGTCTTTAAAATGAGAGAAGATGGGTACAAATATGGAATATAATCAGTGCATAATTCTTGCGGATTAGGCACGTCCCGTCCCGTCCCATCCCAAGTGGGACTAGGTCCGCGCGGGACGAAGAAAAACATTTGTATATTCCGTCCTATCTCGTTCCGTTATAATTTGCGGGACGGGACGCGGGACAACCTCAATCCCGTCCTGTCCCATGCCCACCCCTACGGCCAACAGTAAAGTCTTGGGGTTAGGGTTTTCTAAAATTTTCATTGGGAGCGTTTTTTTCCTATAAAATTTGATTTATTGATTTTTCTTGAATAACTCCGGATTTTTATTTTTATTTATTTTTACTTGTTTGTTTTTATAAAACCCAGTTAAGTTTGGTCTTCATATTCAATTCATTCAACCGATTCATGGTTTAGAAGGAATACTATTGAATTAATAAAAAATGGGCCCCTATGACGGTAAAATGGACGGAATAGAGGGATGGGTGGTATTTTGATAATGGAATACATCTAATGGATGTTTTTATGCAATAAGTCATTTAACATGTGAATAGTTGTAAATGATCCTATTTAATTGGTGATTTTCGGTAATTTACTCAACTTTCTCCGCTTAGTTTTAGAGGGGTGTATTCAATCCATACTTTTAAAGATTTTGACTGATTTTTAATAATCATAGAATTTGCTAATTTTGTGAGATATTTTAATTCTATATAGAGTTAATATAGATTTTGTCAGATTAATATTTTGGTGCTAACGAAAAAAAACATACCTTTTTTCTACTATCGTGTTGATGGTCATCTACCAAAACCACAAATGTTGCAGCAAGAAAAATATATTTATTTATTTTTGTAATTTTCTTGTTTAACACTACAACATGCTAGCCTCGACTATTATAATGGACGTGCCTAATTTCAATTTTACTGAATCTCTCTCCATACTCACATTCCTTGTCATTGCCAACTACTTACAATGTGTTGAGGACTCAAAATCCCCAATTTCATGATAAAAGCTTGAAGCTTGAATACAAGATATCGGATCCCCTACTGCTATCTCCATTAAACGTTTTGTCACCGTTCATCCAACCTCTTTCTTTTAGTGAACCCTACAACTCCTCAACAGGGAACTCCATATAACAGTGGCATCCTTCATCAAGGATTGATCCAACAACACTTCAACTTTCTTCAATAATCCAACACGGCCTAATCAATCATGCACGAATAAATAAAATAGTTTTCAATATAAAAGGCAAATTTAGGTTCAAAGATAGAGATCACAAAACAACAACTCATTTAAAATCAACAAATTTGGGGTAGGAAGGCAAATTAGTAAACAAGCAATTCTAGACATGACACATGATGGAAAACAATCAACAAGGCACAATTGAGCAAGAAAACAATCAACATGACGGAAAGAACTAACCTCTGACGATGCACCGATCTCAAGCACTCAAAAACGCTCGAAGAATTTGATTTGGCCGTTAGAGTTCTTCATTACTAAAGTTTGACGTGGAAATCTTATGTGTTGGGAGAAGACTTCTATAGGGTTTAAGTATTTATATAAGTAATAAAAAAATCCTATAAAATCAATAAAATAATAGATTCTTTTAAAATCAAGAAACTTTTAAATAACATAGAAATTTTATGGTAAATTTGAAATCATAATTGAATATCAAAAGATTTATATGGACTTTTAAAAATCTGTATTGAATACCCATCGACTTTTAAACTCCCAAAAAAATTCTGTAAAATTTTAATTGAGTACACCCCCTTAGAAGAATTCATTGAAGAAACAAGTACTTGTGGTAGATGAGTTTAATTTAGGGAAGAGAATACAAATAGTGAAGGTAGGTGATTTTAGAAATAACTAGTTTAGCGCCCGTGCCGTGCACGGGTATTTGAAAATATATTTCTTACAGTTTTTTTTGTATGAGTAATTTTTTATAGATTTATTTTTCTTATTATATTTTGTTGATTTGATTACGAATATTTATGTTAAATAGTATACGCATATAAGAAAATAATAACAACATAGTTGTTGACCCAGTTCGGGGCATACCAAGCCAAGAGTGTCCACTATCTCTGTATTATAAAAATCACAATATTAATAATGTCAAAAAACAGTTAAAATTGTGTACATTTAATATAATAGAAATCACGATGATAACCTTTGACGTGAAACCTCGAGCACATGCGCGACAGTCCGATCCTGAAAAAGAGAAGAAGATAAATTTTATATAAGTGTAAGCTCAAGGACGGGTTATGATCGCTTGATATTATTGATTGAAAACGAAATAAAATGAAGAAGAAATTCTAACGTACCTTAAATTATGTTGCGAAAAACTTCGTCGAATACAACATTAGTTGTAGTATCTTGAACCTTGCCTTAGGGTCACATATCATAATCTTTAATTCATCCCTGCTCGTCACTCTTGAGATAGCGACATATAATTGGCCGTAACTGAAGACCGATCTAGGCAAATATATTTCAACCTGTGCAAGGGACTGACCTTGACTTTTATTTATAGTCATAGCAAAACATACCATAACTGGGAACTGTCTCCTTCGAAATTTTACAGGAATTTTCAAGTCTATGGGTGTGAGGACTGTTCGCGGAATGAAGACCTTATGACCTATATTGTTCCCAGATATTATTTCTGCCTCGATGATTTGTTTTCCAAGTCTCCTAACTATCGGTCTGGTTCCGTTACACGACCCTGCAAACTGATCAATGTTTCTCATCAACATAATTGGAATTCCAACTTTCAGTCTCAAGACATGGTTCGGAAACCCAGAACACTTGATGCAGTTCAAAAACTCGCTCGAGTAGAAACCATCATCAAGAGAACCTTCGCTTGGACATATACTATCCGAACTCAAGTACTATGTCACGTCTCCAGGTATCAGTGATAGAATATAGTCATTAACCTTCTCAACAATCCCATTGGTAGGGGCGAGAATAACTCTTTCTTGAAAGTAGGTCGGTGGATCCTAAATATTGTAACTCAAAGGATATACATGGTCAACAATAATTGCAATCGGGTCACCTGTAGATGCAAGTAGGAGATCTTCGGGGATGGTAATCTGAGCTTCTCCATTAACACTTTCACCTTCCGTGCCATCTCCAATGCCCAATATCCAATCTGAAAACTCCTTAGCCTTTCGAGCTTCTAATTCAGTAACTCCACGTATAACCCTCATGTTTTGAGTTAATCTAAGCACCGTGCAGTGATCCCACAAATATGACGCATTGATTGCAGCAAAGACAATATCATGTCTACTTCCATGACTTATAACAGGCAATATTTGTCTAAAATCACCACAAAAAACGACAACCTTACCACCAAACGGGAGAAGTGGGCAGCCTGGATTATACAATTGCACGACATCATCTAATTGCAAATCTTCGGAATTTATTCGTCATGTTGTATCTCTGAGGCGACGACATGCTACCTGAGAGATACAACATGACGAATAAATTCCGAAGATAACCAGCAATTCCCCAAAAACTTGCTTCTTTTATACCGTCAATGTATTCCCGGTCGTCATCCAACAACCCCATAGCATAACATGCTTCCCTAAATGTGGCATATAGTGTACCGTTGATTGTCCGAATTTCCTCGTAGCATGTAGGAACCTTAATATGATTCAGCAAAATCCTCAAGTAGTACCTCTCTCCAAACCCAGGTGCAACGTGGTATATCCTCCCTAGTGTATATCCCGCACCTTGTGCGGGTTTGTTAATAAAATAGCTTATCATATTACATTTTTTTACTATATTATATGTTGTTAACTTTATTAGTTATATGTTATGAGCTCGTATAAATAACGCATCAAGTGTTACATAGTAAATGAGACCACGTAACCCATGTGTTGATCATTAATAAGTTTTATACTAATAATTTTTTTTTAAAATCTAATTTATTATTTAATAAATAATAATTTAAATAAAAAGAATAATCATATAATTTAAAAATACCATAATCTGATACGAATTCAATTAGTAAAAAAAGATTAATTGGCTGAATTTGTGATTTAGTAAAAAAATTTAATCTGAGAAAAAACATAGGAGCGCCACGTCAGCATTAGTTTCGTATGTTTTAGTAAAATATGCACAATATAGATGTATATTTAGTATATTGATAAAATAAGAATTACGAATTTAATAGTTCAACGGTCCAGGAATCAGTAGGTTACAAGGACCCACAAATTAGTAGATCACAAGGACCCACAAGAGCACAACGACCCACAAATCATTAGGTCACAACGACCCAAAAATCATTAGGTCAAAACGACCAAAAAATTAGTAGGTCACAATGATTACATACAAATACTAATCCGATATGATTAAGTATTATATTTGATTTTGACCAAAAGATTCAGAAATGTATGAATTTTATAAGCCTCAAACACTCTACATCTATTTATACAATTTTCGAAGTGTCATCCTTTCCTCATAATCGATGTGGAAGAACAAAAATCATATTTTACAAAATAACTATGGTTTAATTAAAAAAAATTTTATTAGCTTAATTCGTAATTTAGTAAAAAGTTTAATCCGAGAAAAAACGTGGGGGCGCCACGTCAGAATTAATGTCTTTTGTTTTAGTAAAGTATATAGAATATATATTTATAATTAATACATTGATAAAATAAAAATTACGAATTTAATAGTTCAACGGTCCACAAATTAGTAGGTCACAAACGACCCACAAATCAGTAGGTCACAAATGACCCACAAATCAGTAGGTCACAAACGAACCACAAATCAGTAGGTCACAACGAAAATTAGTAGATCACAATGACCCCACAAATTAGTAGATCACAACTCACAAATCAGTAGGTCACAACGACCCACAAATAAGTAGGTCACAACGATTAAAAAATCAGTAGCTCAGTAGGTCACAAACGACCCATATATCAATAGGTCACAAACGACACACAAATTAATAGGTTACAACAACCCACAAATTAATAGGTCACAAGGACCCACAAATCATTAGATCACAAGGACCGACAAATCATTAGGTCACAAGGACACAAGCATCAATAGGTCACAACGACCCACAAGGTATTAGATTAAAACGACCCACAAATCATTAGGTTAAAATGACCTACGAATTAATAGGTAACAACAATCCACATTCAAATACTAATCCGGTATGAATAAGTATTATACTTGATTCTGACCAAAAGGTCCAGAAATGTATGTTTTGTATAATCTTCAAACCTTATAGGTCTATTTATAAATGTTGTCAAACTATCATATTTCTCTAATAACCGATGTGGGATAACAAAATTTATATTTTACAAAATAATTATGGTTTAGTAAAAAAAGGATTTATTAGCTTAATTTGTGATTTAGTAAAAATTTTAATCCGAGAAAAAACGTGGGGCGCCACATCAGAATTATTCTCTTTTGTTTTAATAAATTATATTGATGTATATTTAGTATATTGATAAAATAAGAATTACGAATTTAATAGTTCAACGATCCACAAATCAGTAGGTCACAAACGACCACAAATCAGTAGGTTACACTGACCCACGAATCAGTAGGTCACAACGACCCACAAATCAGTATGTCACAACAACCCACGAATCAATAGGTCACAACGACCCACAAATTCATAGGTCACAACTACCCTCAAATTCATAGGTCACAACGACCCACAAATTCATAGGTCACAACGACCCACAAATCAGTGCGTCACAACGACCCACAAATTATTAGATCAAATCGACCCACAAATCATTAGGTCAAGACGAACTATAAATCAGTAGGTTACAACGATCCAAAAATCAGTAGGTTACAACGACTCAAAAGGTCTAAAAATGTATGATTTGTATAATCTTCAAACCTTGTAGGTCTATTTATAAATGTTGTCAAAGTGTTATTCTTCTTTGATAACCGATGTGGGATAACAAAATTCATATTATACAAAATAATTAAGGTTTAGTAAAAAAAAGTTATTGGCTTAATTCGTCATTTAGTAAAAGATTTAATCCGATAAAAATTTGGAGCGCCACATCAGTATTAGTAAAAAAAGGATTTATTAGCTTAATTCGTGATTTAATAAAAAGTTTAATTAGAGAAAAAACGTAGGGTGACACGTCACGAATTAGTGTTTTTTGTTTTAGTAAAGTATATAGATGTATATTTATTATATTGATAAAATAAGAATTACGAATTTAATAGTTCAACGATCCACAAATTAGTAGGTCAGAAACAACCCACAAATCAGTAGATTTTAAGGACCCACAAATTAGTAGATCACAACGACCCATAAATTATTAGGTCACAACGACCCACAAATCAGTCAAATCAGTAGGTTACAACGACCCATGAATCAGTAGGTCACAACAACCCACAAATTAGTAGCTCACAACGACCCACGAATCAATAGGTCACAATGACACACAAATCAGTGGGTCACAATGACACACAAATCAGTGGGTCATAACGACCCACAAATTATTGGGTCACAACGACCCACAAATTATTGGGTCACAACGACCCACAAATTATTGGGTCACAACGACCCACAAATTATTGGGTCACAACGACCCACAAATTATTGGGTCACAACGACCCACAAATTATTAGGTCAAAACGATTCAAAAATCTGTAGGTCAAAACGATCCAAAAATTATTAGATCAAAACGACCCAAATACTAATCCGGTATAATAAGTATTATACTTGATTCTGACCAAAAGGTCCGAAAATGTATGATTTGTATAATCTTCAAATATTTGAGGTCTATTTATACATGTTGTCAAAGTGTTATTCTTCTCTGATAATCGATGTGGGATAACAAAATTCATATTTTACAAAATAATTAAGGTTTAGTAAAAAAAAGATATTGGCTTATAAATAATAAAAATAAAAAGGAGATTTGACTATAACCTATAAAATCTTGGAAAATCTCAAAAAAAAAAAGTTACGTACAATTTTGAATAGAAGTTTGTTAGGTTAGTAAAAAAAGCTTTCCTCCCACAAAAAATAAAGATTTATTGGCCTATAAAATCTTGGAGAATCTCCAACAAAAAAAAAGTTACGTATAATTTTGAACAGCAGTGTGTTAGTTTAGGAAAAAAAATATTTTATGGCTTAAAAAATAAAGATTTATTGGCCAAAAAATTGTTTAGGAAAAAAAGATTTTTTATGGTTTAAAAAATAAAGATTTATTGGCCAAAAAATTGTGGAAGTTTCATTTGATTGCTGCTTCCACAGCGCGCCACGTCATCAAATCATGTACTATGTTTTAGTATGTATAATAGAAGATGGTAAGTCCATAAAAAAAGATAATATTGTAAAGAAGGAAATTATCTAACAAAAACTCAAAAAAAATCTAGAGAAAATCATCCAAATGTAATACTATCCTAAAATAGATAACATACCAAAGAAGAATAAAAAATATTATAAAACTAGAAAGGCAACTGTATATGTTAATTTTTAGGTGTAAAAATTGGCTAGGTAAGGCTAAAATAAGATAGAAAAGCTAGGGATTAGGGGGAAAATACTAGGAAAAAGTTTATTTAAATAAAAAAAATTAGTATTAATGTATTTTCTTTGTAAAAATGTTAAACTGCACAAAAGATAACCAAAAGAAGATAATGTTGTATGAATTAAAAACTAAAATTAAGAAGAAAAAAAAGTGTATAAAAAAGAAACAATAAAAAATCAAGAAAAGAAAAGTCAAAAACAATATTCTAACCCGTGATACCACTTATTGTGAACCATGATACGGGTCAATGACTCTACTGGTGTTGACTTGATTTCTCGAATTGGGTTTCTTATCCGTTTGTCACTTTCAAACGGGGACTTAATCCTCGTCAATGCCCGATTTTTCTAAACCTGATACGTTTTAACCCCGACATGTTACAAGTGTATGAATATATGTTCCTTAGCTTAAGTAACTTCATACAATCGTACATATTCCTTGTTAATCTTTTGGAACTAAGAATTGTAACATCAACATAAATAGAAAAGTGTAGGGTTAAATGTGACACATTTCTTGATTATCTGTGGTTTGACATGTGACGTTGATGTACTTTATTTTATTATGTTAAATAGACCAAGTATATATTTAAATAGAAGTAGTTTTCTCAATCTATAAGTTTCAACTATCGAGTTTAATAAAAGATTACGATCAACTGATGACACTATAGTGTATTTTATTTTAGAAATAAATGGTGAGAAACCGATAATGATGAAAGTAATTTAAAGTGAACCCGAGTCGAAAAAATAAACCAGATGCATTGAAGCAGTCCCCTTCCCCGAAAAGGGAGGTCATCAATGTCAAATAGCAGGAAAGAGAAAACCCTAACCGCCTCCGTCGGAACCGAACGATCACCACCCTCCCTCTGTCTCTCATCCTCTCCTATTTTCTCTCCGTTCCATTTCCTCCTTCTAATCAATCCTCAAAACAGATCTACCAAATCCTAGCCGTTATTCAATTTCTTTCTTCCTTCAGATCGATCCTCGTAACAGATCTGTCGAATCCCAGCCGTTCTTCATCTCTTTCTTCTCAGATCTACAAAAAAAAGTTTTCCTCCCGGAACTGTAAACAGGAAGCTATGGTGGTGGACGCCACGTCGCTCCAGCGCGTGAAGAGGTGCGTTATGACAGGCCTCCACGATTTCCTTACGTTCCCGTCTTTGGACGCCGATAGACTCTCGGTCACCGGCGGAACTTTCCGGTTTAACATCAGAGAGTTTCTCTCTAGACACGCTCTCCTCCCACCGCCTTCGTCACTCTTCCCCCACTTCGTGACGTGGCAGATTATGTTCCGTGTCGGAGATCTCAACGATCCTTCCTCCGGCGACGTTTCTCCGATCCACGTCGGCCTTGATATCGTCGAAGAGGACGTAGCTACATCTAGGTCCGTCTATTGCGACCAGTGTCGTGTCGTTGGTGAGTCAACTCATCGAGCTATTCGAACCGTCCACCTTCTACTAGCTAGACCTATTGCCTTTTTTACTGAAAAATTAATTAAAAATGAATGACAATTTAAATTAAATGAAAATATAAGATATGTTTACTGTAAATTGGAATGGAAGTGGACAATGAGACGTCGTCGTTTTAGTGGAATTTAATGACACCTGGCATAGTGGTGGGTGGCAGGTGCAATAAGTTTTTCGTGACACTGACATGTTGACAGCTAATTTAACATTTATTGCGGTACAATTTTCCAGAAATATCCACGAGTTACACGTCATCAATTAATTTCGTGTTTGTGGGGTATGAAGGGCATGATTGTAAATCTAAATGAAAGTGAAACAACGCTATTCTTGGTTGGCCCACTTGACCTATAGACTATAGCGGCCTCGGGCCAAAAAGCTTCCAAGTATATATAAATTCCTTTTCCTAAACTTTAAAATGAAAATTTATTTGAAGAAATTTCAGATTAATGTGTTTGTACTTCAAATATCATGAGCTTTATTTGTGAGTTATATTTAATTATATACAAAGATTTTTGTAATGAAATTTGGAATTGTTCAATTATATCGAATGTACAGGATGGAGTGGGCATCCAGTTTGCTGCAAGCGCTACCATATCATAGTAAAAGGAGATGGAACTTCAATTGGTGGCCATGTCAAGCGTTGTAGCAATTGCGGATCTGATGTTCATTTGTCTGAACCCAGGTTTGGATTTTATACCTTGTGATAGATGATTTTTATATTCTTCTTCCAGTTCATACAAGAGTGATCGTGCTGTTTACCCCACCACTTATATAATGCCAATTTGCACGAACCCCTCCTCAATTTTGAAGTTTTCTTTTCAAACCCTTGATTTGGTATTTTGTCAACAATTAGCCTCCCCAGTCCTGAAATTGTTTAAAAGCTGTTTATTCTTATAAACCCTTAATTTGAAGTTTTCTTTTATACCCTTCATTCTTTCACAAAATAGTAAAATATCCTTCAATCAAGGTGAGGGAATTTTTGTCATCTAATAAAAAAAGTTAAACAAACTAAGGGCGGTTTTGTGCAATTGCAAGCAGTTGATGTTTACACCCAATTATTATATTTGACCAGGAATATGAATGTAAGGCTTGCAAATTAATGATTAACATCGGGGATGGATATGTGAAAGTTTGGATTTCATTATGAAGATTTTGTCTGATTTGAACCTCTGTCTACTGTTTCATTTATAACTTGCATGAAATTGTTAGAAAGTCTACTGCTGTGAAGTTGTGGTGGTTTTCTCCCTAAGTGTTCAAAAGGTTTTCTCCATATCTGCAACAATGTGGTAAATTTTGATCCATTTTGTGTAGGTGTAATTCTTGCAACAATGTAGTGACCTCTGAAAATATAGAAGATTGGATGTACCAACAACTCGAGGATACGTCTCATCTTCTGCATGGTGTCATTCATGAAAATGGTTATGGACATCTTCTTAGAATAAATGGTAAAGAAGGTGGCTCAAAGTTTCTTTCTGGATTCCATATCATGGAGTTCTGGGATCGACTGTGTAAATACCTGGGAGTCAGGTTAGGACTCTTGCTTGGCGTTACAAGCTTTCTTTCAGTTATGTGCAGTCGTAGTAAAGATTCATTTGCCTTTTACATGGTGAATAGTGCAGATCCGTTGTCTTTTTTTGTTCTAGGGATGGATGGTTACTTGCTTACTAGTGTATGTTTGTATCAAGCATTAAAACTTAGTATATACATGATCTTCATACATCATATCTGCAAAAGGTCTCTTCTCTTTTTGTATAGTTAATATAATAGCTCTGTCATGTTTATGTACATGCCATTGTTTTCTGATGTTTTTATTGCTTAATTCATTAACCTGACTATTCTAACTCCCAAGTAGATGTTTCATGCTTCTCTCAAAGCCAGAAAAAAAACGAAAAGAGAAGGAAACAGTATGAGAGTTGTCAAACTGGAACAAAGGGGAGAAAAGCAAAATAAAATAAAATAAAAGAGGAGCTGGAATGATGATATACTTCAGTGTCATGAGAAAACAGTAAGAGGAAAACTAAAAGGCCAAGTGGTCATTGTTGGAGAAGTTTAAAGAAAGTAATAAACAGAAGTTATTTTCTTCAGCTAACAAATTATAGTTAAACTTGAGCAATCTTCAACTTTAATGGAAAAATTTTGCTGCCTTTAAGGGTCATTTTACACGTTCACAGCTTTCCATTTGAATGTGTCCCCGTTGATTAACATCTTCACCGTCTGTGTTATGATTCATTATACATATCACCTTCATTTTTGTAGATACTATAGTCCCAATATATTGTACGTACCTATAAATCCTCCATTTTCTGTATTTTCACTTATGAAACAGAAAAATTAGTGTGATGGATGTTTCAAAGAAGTACGGGCTCGAGTACCGTTTGCTTCATGCTATCACCAAAGGGCATCCATGGTATGGTAATTGGGGATATGAGTTTGGGGCTGGCAGTTTTGCCCTCACTCAAGAAGGCTATCAAGTGGCTGTTAAAACTCTTTCCACTGTGCCATTGTCCACTTTTATCTGCCAAGGCAGGAAACCTAGGACCCGTGTCCAGGATTTGATTCTATTTTACCAGTCACTGTCAGAACAGGAACTTATAAATGTAAGGGACCTGTTTGACTTCGTGATGAATTCTGTGCACAAGCAGAATGCACCAAGGATATCACCAGGTCATGAAGGACCCTTCAAGAAGCGTAGATTGTGCGCTCCTGATGTGTTATCCAACTGGACTAGCTGTGATGTGAAGCGAGTGGAAACAGCCATGTTTAGGGTTTTGAAGGCTGTCACAGGTTCCAACTGGGTCAATTGGCGCACTCTTAGAGGTGCTGTTTTTAAGTCCGGTCCACCAGATCTTATTGATGATTGCCTCAAGGAACTGGTTGGGAAACAGGCATCTGATAACCTGTTTGTTCATGCCCGTCAGAATCCTCAATCTGGAGCTTTAGAGTACAGGTTGATACTTCATCTTTAATCTTGATCATTTTAACAAAGTTCATAATTCACTATCGTTCCCTTACATGAGTTTTTGGGGCTTTTCTGAATGCATGATGCAAGTTTTTATGCTACATGTTTTATGGCCTATAATACATTTCAGCACAAGTGCTGTTTTGGATGCCTTTCATTAGAATGTAGTATCTAGTATCTACATGAAATAAGTGTTAATTCTAAAGCCGGATATATTCTTTCATTTCCACTGTTTATTTCATTGTGCAACTAGTCTTAATTTTGATAGTTTCATAATTATGATTGTTCCCTACATAAGCTTCTATGCTTAACTTATTTGACCTGGGCCTATCCTTGGATTGCCATTGTTTTCTTAAATGGTGCTGTTAGTTTTAATTTGATACTTCTTCACAGGCTTGAGACAGTAAACACGTCTTTAAATGGAGAGATGGCTTTTGTAAATAAATGTTCATTCCATGCTCCATCCAAATACCATATGATCCGTGACCTGAGATATCTGTACGAGTCTCTACTTCACCCATTGACGATGCTAACCTTTGGAGCGGAATCAAAGAGAGAAGTTGCTATGATGGCAGCCACACAGCTTCTGGACTGCAAGCAATTTGTAAAGGACTATGAGATTGCAACGCCAGTATCCACTGTCGATTCCTCATCCCTCTCCCTCTTCTGCCAAGTGGAACTGTTTGATCAGTTTGAAGAGGATGGTAATTATTCCGTAAACCCTCCACCAGAAGTGATAATCTTGCCTGCAGACGCCACAATATCGGACCTCAAGCAAGAAGCTTCTAAGGTCTTCCAAGAGGTATACATCGCTTTCACCGGATTTCATGGTGAAGAGCTTCTAGGCTACGAGGGGTTAGATGATTCGACCCATATGAAGGCGCTGGTGAAACCCCTACAGACTGTTACTATTCGTGGAAGTTGCAACTCGAAGAACAAGCTAAGGGAGTTTGGCATGGAACGTGGGGTCGAAAGATGGACAGTGGAATGCGACTGTGGAGCAGAGGATGACGATGGTGAGAGGATGCTGGCTTGTGATGCCTGCGGCGTTTGGCAACACACAAGGTGTGTCGGGATCCGTGACTTTGATGTGGTTCCTGCTAGGTTTGTGTGTGGAAGGTGCAGGAACGTGTTGAAAATGGCGAAACTTAGTACAGGAGAGTGCAAGGAGGAGAGTTCAGCCGAGGGCAGAGGCGGAGGCGGAGGTAAGAGCCTGCCTCGGTGTTTCAGGTCAGCTAACTTCTGCGCCTTGTAAATTATGGTTAGGCCTTGCTTGCAGCCCAAGAACGTTGTTTTTGTTTGTTGCTTCATTTGATCTATTAGGTAGTAGTAGTAGTTGGTTAGTTAGGTTTAGTTTCGTTGATCTTACCTCTGTAGCCTGCCTCTCTGTAATGTATATACCGGGCGGTGACTAACCTAAAAAATGTAGATATCTGGAAATTTTGTATAGAGAAGATGGGTATCTGCATTCTGCAATGTAGTTGATGAGAATTTAGAGATGAGCAGAGATTGGGGCCACAAGAAACACAATGATTTGAAGCGTAATCCTAAGAAAGACGTGTGAGAGGCACTCTTGCATGGTGCGGTTTGTCACGCCCCCACTCAAAACATAAAACAAAGATGGAAGTCACTACTAGAAAGGAAGCTTAATACATGGAAACCAGCTCATTTTTGCATGAATAAACACCAATTATGCTCGCCTTTGACTTTCTAAACTATACATGTAAATAACTTATTTGCACCCACCAACTCCCATTATTCAACCGACTGTGTTTGTGACATGTATGATGAAGCCTAATTTTTAGGGGTTAACTTTCACTTCCTTCTTGCTCCGAATATAACTATCGGCAAAATCTCTAATAGTTATTACAATTACCTATTTTTCATGTATATCAACTATGCATATGAGATGTGTAGTTGTCCATGAAAACATTTTTTTGTTTCAATTAAGCAATATTACGTGCGCAGTTGTAGTGACTATTGACTACTAGAGATTTTCGTCAGTAAGTTTAGAAATCACTGATGACAATTGTTACAAAAGCTCAATTAGTATACAGTACGACTATTTTTGTATCCATGAGTTATATTACATATATCCGACTTTGTACAAAAATATTAATTTTTCAGGTAAATCGAATATCCAAGCAAATCCAACATTTAGATGTTCCAACATACTCATATGTCACCCTTTTTTTTCCTCCAAAATCTCATCGGATTTAAATTCACGTTTTGATGTTTTTGTTTTCCAGATACTTTACTTACCCTTAATCAGTTTGCTCCGGCTTTAGTCACTGAGATTATTAATTTTTTATATTTAACGGGTTCACCACACAATCTTTAATTCTTAAAACAATTGACAATATGACTAATAATCCATGAAATGATGACTAATCCATAAAACTTATACACACTTTTTTTACTATTGAGGTGTAATTTGTAATACTTTTTTTTATTGGGCATGTTATTTATAATTAATTCTGAACCATTAAGCAGCAAATTTTATGATTACATTTCGGAGACTTACTTATTTTTAATAAGTATATCGTAAGACGATTGAAATTTTCAATTTGCACAACTTATAGACGTAATACACAATTAAATATTGGAAATAATGACTAACTAAAACTTTTACCACTATTACTCCATTAAGAGTACCCATAATATAAACTCATTTAGTAAATATATCTTCATTTAATCCAATTCATTTCATCCATAAGAGAATTATATAAGAGTAAATAAGAGGGGTCGACAAAACAAAACCTATAAAAAAAATCTATTTAATCAAATTCTTTTTTATATATTTACATGTTCTAAAACAACCCTGGTATAAAACATGTTTGGTTAGAGGTTTTTAACACATAAAAGTAATCTCATCCATTCCATTTCATTTCTCAACCCTTATTCGATTTCATTCCGTTTTCATTCCACCGCTCCAACCAAACGGGCACTAAGAGTTTATGGTCCAGCTACACAATTTATCCAATACATTAATGTACTCCAATAATAAATTTAATATAAACAATGCATGCGTAATTAGTTAGAGTAGCGAAACACAAAATGTAATAGTTGGGCGGTTGATGAATGTACGTGTCTACTTTTAAGTAATTAAGCATGCAAAAGCATATGAACCAATTCATAAACCCTGCATATATGGACCACTATTCTTTCCACTAACAATATACAGCAAACTCTCATCTCCACTTCTCTCCCTATTTATATATATCTACATTGTTTCAATGCTCGATCTTCATCATCAAGCTACCAAAACAAAAGCAGCGATCGAGCTGATAGCCGTCGATTTCAGTTCAATTTGATCTTAACTAAACGATGTTGCAGCTTTTTAGTTATTCAATGGGGCTGGTCTTATTGTTTGAGATTGTTGGAAGCGGTTATACCTTAGGAGCTCATGGTTTGTCTATGAATTACTACCTGATGTCTTGCCCCATGGTCGACGAGATCGTGAGGGACAATGTTAATCGAGCCCTTGACTCGGATCCTACCTTGTCCGGACCCCTTCTTCGTATGTTCTTCCATGATTGTTGGGTTCAGGTAAGGTTACATATATTTATATTTAGTTTCTGTGTTTGAATGAGAAAGTATATATAGTTGTAAAGGTTAAGTTGTATGTAAGTAGGGTTGTGATGCATCAATTCTCATCGACTCGACAAAGGACAATACAGCGGAGAAGGATTCTCCCGCCAATTTAAGCCTAAGAGGTTACCAAGTCATTGACAATATTAAAGAGGCATTGGAAGAGCAATGTCCGGGCGTCGTCTCTTGTGCTGATATTGTTACCATGGCGGCTAGAGACGCTGTTTTCTTGGTAGCACCTCAACAACTCTACCTCTCTCTATATATCTATATATAGACATACACATATAGTTCTTATGGTGAAAAGTTTCTTGAAAATAAGAATTATTCAGCTATATAGTTTAATAAAGTTAAATATAACGAACAACTTCGAGTATAGATAAACAATTGAACGTACAAATTAACCTTTTGTGATTATTTCAACAATTTTTTAACTACATTTGAAATTGTTTGAAATTGTTTAAATGTTGTTCAACTAAATTTTTGTTCAAATATATGACACATGTTAATTAATTGAGAAAACTACATAAAACCACCCTTAATAATCACTCTTTTACAATAAACCACCCCTTATAAAAATTTTAGCATAAAATCACCCTTAATGTTCAACTATTTGCAATAAACCACCCCTAATAATTTTTTTGACACAAAACCACCCTTAATTTATAAATGTTTGTAATTAACCACCCCATACTAATTAAAATTACTTCAAATAATTTCTAGTTGAAGCATTGACAAAGTAAATTTTCATTATTAATATCACAATTAATTTCTATAATTTGATTAAGTATTATAGTTTGGTTAGTATCACAATTTATACAAGAAAAATAATCAAAAAAATTATACAAATTTTATTACCCATGTACAAAAAATAAAAAACTATAGAAATTTTATTTTCAGTAATTTTATATACTATTTCATGTTTTCAAGCCTAAATTAAAAAATATACTTTTAATAAGCTATATCTTTTTAAAAAGACAATGTTTAAATATTGTGCATAACACAAAAGTATTTTGGCTTATGTATTGTTCATGGATAATAAAATTTGTTTTAATTTTTATTTTACTAGAATAAATTGTTATACATAACCAAACTATAATATTTAATCAAACTATTGAAATCATCTATGATATTAATAATGAAAATTTATTTTTTCTATGCTTCAATTTTAAATTATTTGAAGTAGTTTTAATTTAGTCTAGGTGTTTAATTGCAAAATTTTAAAAATTAAGGGTGGCTTTATGCCAAAAAAATTATAGCGGGTGGTTTAATGCAAGTAGTTGAACATTAAGGGTGGTTTTATGCTAAGTTTTTTATAAAGGGTGGTTTATTGCAAAAAAGTGATTATAAAAGGTGGTTTTATGTAATTTTCTCTAATTAATTTAAACAAATCACAATCCGATTATTTTGATATAAGGGTTTGTGAGCCCTCACTTTTGACTCTAAGGTCCTTCCAAAATACCATATATATTTAGGGACTCGTTCGGGTAAGGAGACTCCTTGTGGAGAGGTGGTGATGAGAAAATTTTGTTCATTTTTTTGTATTATCGATTTCAGTTTTTTGTAATTTTTCAAAAATGAACGCATTTTTTTTAATCTGAAAAAAAATGAACAGTGATACATAAATAAAAGGAGCTCATAATGTTAAAAAAATTTCTTAAGGAGCCTCTTCACCACAACCTATTCATCAGAACCTATATATTGATGATATGTGAGTAAGGATCCGTTTGGTAATCATATAAATTAAGGAGATTAAGATTATGAGAATTAAAAGGAAAAAATAATTCTCTTAATACGTATTTTTTCGTAATTTTAGCTGCAACCATATCCATTTACCAAACTCTCATTTCACTTATTTTCATACTCGTCATCTTAAACAGTTTCGTCTCTTTAATTATTCATCTAAATAATTCTCCTCATTTACGTAACCTACCTTACCAAACAGGAACTAAATTGTTAATATGTGAAATACAGTCAGGGGGTCCAATATTTGAGATACCAAAAGGAAGGAAGGATGGGAGGAGGTCTGTTATACAAGACACCATGACTCTCCCTGCTCCGTTTTTCAACGCCACGGATCTCTTGAAGCTCTTCGCCCAACGTGGTTTCAGTGCTCAAGACCTCGTCGCATTGTCAGGTTTTCTTCTGTTACCGTTCATTCATTCATATATATATTGCTTTTGAAAATAGTAGAGACTCGCGGGTGTTCTTACGTATGTATATATATATGTACCTATATAAAATAGGTGCACACACATTGGGAGTTGCAAGGTGTTCATCTTTCAAGAGCAGACTAACAAGCGTCGACCCCACCATGAACTCTAACTTCGCCAACACACTCTCCAAGACCTGCGCTGCCGGAGACTCAGCCGAGCAGCCCTTTGACAACACTCGAACCAACTTCGACAACCTCTACTTCGCATCTCTACAAACCCGAACCGGCCTCCTCTTCTCCGACCAAACCCTATACGGATACCCTAGAACCGCGGGTCTAGTAAACGGGTATGCCATGAACCAAGCTAAGTTCTTCCTTGATTTTCAGCAGGCTTTCTTGAAAATGAGCCTTCTAGACACCAAAGATGCTTCCACCGGTGAGGTTCGAAGTAACTGTCACAAGATTAACTAACTACCTAGAGAATTAATGTGTATCACTATCACATCATCATCTACGTGTTTTATACAAGTGCATTTTATCTATATTTGTAACTTGTGCTTTTCATCATTTTTCATTGGAGGATGGGATTGAGACAATTTTACAAACACTTGGTGACCAACATTCTCCCTTCAAAATAGTTGAGCACTCAGACCCATCTAATTCAATCTCATGAACTCACCATCAAACAATTTCCATCAAATTTGGTAAAAACTTATCACGTGACAAAGAGTATAATCATGCACAAAGAGAAAGTGAATCAAATTTCCTTAAGAATGTTGATGAATATATATAAAAATCTCCCTCTCTGGTAATTAACTATTTTCTTTGGCAGATTAAAAAGCAAAGTCACAGGAACAACCACATTACAGTACTGTGTGTATGGAAAACATGCTTGTAATGTAAAATCTAGTAATATTATGATTCGGTAATGCAAATGAATGTACGCCAAACACACCCTAAGTATCAAGGATGAGAAACATAATACATGTTTAGAGGGAAAAAGAAAAGAAGGAATGGCATAGGCTACAGAGTTTCAATAAATGATGAAAATATAGGGAAAATGGGATTCTGCAGTTTCACAAATTAAGGTGTAATGCTAATTTTGTTGGCATAATTGTGTTTATTGTTGTGCATCCAAACCTTAAGCACCCTCCTCTTGATCCCTATCTCTTGGCAAAACTGGTTAACCGCGGAATCCTCCAGCTTCACCATCTTCCACCCTGCATTCTCTGCAAACCTCAGCATCTTCTCCTTTTGTTCTTGGCTGAACTTTGTCCGAACCCTCTTCTTCTTCTTCCTTCCAACCTCCCTAGCCGCTAACTCGTCTCCATGATCCTCTATTTCCGATGCCGTATAGGCACCCAGAACAGAAGGGAAACCCATAATCTGATCAGGGCCTAACTGCCCTATCAGAACACTGTTATGCTGTGTTCGATGATGGTTCAAGTTAAAGGTCGTGTTTCCGCCTTCAACTTCTTGTCGGTGGAAGTTCCGGTGGCAGCTGCAGGCGGCGCACTTGAGGGATCTGTCATTGGTGGGGATGAACTCTCCACACCCATCTAATGCACTGCCTCCTATGGAGGCTGCATGGTTTTTGAGACACTCCTTGTATTTTACCATCGTAGGAAGAATGTTATGGGTTGGGTTTATACTAGGAAGATGTAATAGCATTTATAATATGGTAACTACTGATGCAAAAGGAGAGGATAATAATTAGTTAATGACACTTTTTCCTGATAAGTTAAAATAGCAGGAAGGAGAGGAGGTGCACTTGCTTTGCTTGCACTTTCAGGTAGCATTGCCATGGCTGCAGGACAGGCTAAGGCCTGCACAGGTGGAGTTAAATGATACTAAAGGGAAGTGGTACCGCCTTGGAGTTGGGACTAAACTTCATCTTCAATTTTGGGTTTTTGTAAGTTTGTGTTGAGTTGTAATGTAACTCAATCCCACTTATACTTTGCTTTTTAATTAGGAGTATGTTTCAAGGAGACTCTAAATTGGTATTCTACTACATACATGTCTTATCTTTCAAGCATGCTAAGCCTTCACTATCATCCATCATCCAATTTTACATCTATTACTTAAGTTCTCCTATTTCTTACTAGGTCAATACAATAGTAAATGTACTGTAAATAAGATACTTTGTTAGTTTTACTATGTCAACACAACAGTGGTAGGGAGACGGGATGACTCTCAGGTTCGACACCTAACCCTTGCCTCCGCCCCTTCAGTTGGTGAAAAAAATCATCAAGACGGTTTAACTAGTTCCTAAGCCTTGCCGGCTGGTTCACGGAAACGAGCCGATCCTTGGGTGAAAATGGTTCACTTGCCATCCAAAGGGTTCATTTCTCCAAATAAATAGAACATTAAGGGTGATATAGGTTCTTTAAGGGGCATCATTGCACTGATTTGACACAGTTTACTCGGATTTAGGATACAGTATCAAACAGCATTCGGATGCTCCAAAGTCTCCATGCTGCATTATTGCCATTTTATCTCATAATTGCACCGAGACTGTGTAAGGATAGCACTGAACTGTCAACATCCACCACCGGCAGATCATTCCTACTATAGGAAATCGAAAAGAATCCCCAACTTGCAAGCAGGGTTACTGAAATGAAACAGGTATTCTTGAAAAAATATCCAAAATTTGACTAATTCATGACTTATAGGAGTTATAGCATTTACAGCAACATTCTCGTTCACTTGACATCCAAATCAAATGCATTTTACTACGAGTGGAACCAGCACTCTAGATAGAATTCTCAATTTCCATTTACATAAGAAAAAAATCAAATTGAGTGATCTATATATATATAGAGTCGCAATTTGGATGACACAGAAGCAGCCGTACCTTGAAATGCACCTAGGCATGCTCTTTCTTGAGACTCGGAAGCTCTGTAGTATAAATGGGAGTATAGTTCAGACCTGAAATCAAGCAGTATGTAGGCTGCAGAAGTTTTTCAACTCCCTTTCCCTTCTCCTTTGGCAATTAGGCACGAGCTTGCTTGTATTTGACATTTGCGGAAAAGACAATAAGATATTGTCTTCTTTTTTTCCCACCTAGGATTACTTCTGTGCACAAAACTGTAGTTACCATTGAACAAACAAGCTCGCGGGATATAATTTCTAGATGATTCGCATTCATATTGGTTGGTCATTAATGCCCAATCAGAGTTTCACTGTTGCTCCTGTGTGGCATCCTGGTTGGCATGATCTTGATCTGTCTGTTCAGGAGTTTGTGCATAAAACTGATGTTGGTCTCTGACATCTCTAAATATTGAGAAAAATGAGTTCAGCCCCTCGGATGAAGCCCCTCCTAGTATCCATAGCAACAATGAACTAAATGAGTTCATGTTTCCAGGGTTCTGAGCGACTTCTGGTTGGCGAAGATTATCTTCTGAGATGGGAAGAGGATTGCCTTGTGAGCCCTGATTCGGTTGATTGGCATTGTTCAATTGTTCTTGAAGGCCGGGAACATCTGTGTTGCCGTTTGTTCGTGGGACCGGAACACCAGCTCCAGGTCTTGGCCCAGGTCCACCAGGGGCAGGGCCTACAAGGCCAGTATTCCTTGTGTTCAACCTTGTGATGTGCAGAGTGGATGCAAGAATGGTAGAGGAAGTGATCTGGAAGTCCTGTAGAAACTGTGAACGGCGACTATGCATAAATCTTTGCAAGGCAGGAACCTGAAACAGAGGGATAGCAAGAGAAATCTTCACAATATAGTAAAAACCGAATGCTACTATCAAGAAAATATGCAGAATTTCCTTCTTGAACTGGAAGGTGGAAACAAATTGCAATCCAGTGGTCCATTTTATTTAATCCATACATCATCCATTCATAACTTGAGCGAAAAGTCTTCTAGAAACCCCTTTACTGTGATTTGTCAAGGATTGACGGATTGATCAATATTATGTTGTAAAAAATCACTTTGATGAAGAAAGACATGATCTATCTATAGAAATGAAGTGAACACAATGCCGCAATTGGACAAAAGAGATATAATAGCTAGAGCATCAAATATTAATAAATTCATTTCTATTTTTTGAGGGGGAATCAGTATCCAAAGGGACATACAATGCTGATTTACGCCAGTCCACAACCAATAGCAGATCATTACCTCAAAACGGTTCCAAAAATATAGGATAAGATGCTGCATAAATGCCGATGTTGCCGACAAAGCCAAATATGAAAAGCCTGAAAATTATCAGGAAAGAAAGAATAAGTATAGTCTCGCCAAACAGAATAAAGATGCAAGGATACTGGAAAACTGATTCGTGATGTCAGCAATTAAGGCATACCATAAGCATAAGAAAAGAAATATATGTGAAAAACCAAGAAGTAGAGCAAGAAGAAGCGTGGAAAGAACTTCATTGAGATTGGGGTGCGCACACTGCAAGCCAAAAAACAAACCAATTTGCTTAGGATAGTACAATAGCTAATGATGAGATGTCAGTGCACAAATACCAACTTAGAAAAACCACATTAGGGAAAACAAATATTTCACTCACCTGATCAAAGTAAATAGCTCACACAGCCAAACCAAGATCAAGACCATGAAAGCCAATAGTTGATCATCATAAAACTCAAACAGAAAAAAGAGGATGCCGATCATAATCTGCAAATATACAAGGTTGTGAGCACTAAGCACAATATCAAATGAATTACTTAATAAAATATGGGGAGTTCTAGAAAATGCAACTGATCAAGCCTTACCGGGACAAAGACAAGTGACTCAATGACATGAACAAATATTAACTGGAATGTAGGAAGTCGATGTCGAGCATGATGCTGAAGTTGCACTACAGTACATTAAAAGATAAAGGTTAACTTTAGCCATGCATGTAGCACTTCTTAGCTATAAAAAACACAAATTATTCACCCATGAGAAGGAAAATAAATACTGAATCGAAACAGCTACGGTACCTGTAAATTTAAGCATACGAGTTTGTGTCTCTCTCAGTGTAAAGGAAACTGACATAGTGGTTGTGAAGAAAACAAAGAGTGACATCATAAGCACACCACACTTCATCACAAGATAATCTGTCAGATATAAGAAGTGCATCAGCAAATACACATGTTTTTAGATAAGTGACATTATAAGTACATAATGCTTGTCACTTTACATATAAGAATAGAGGCATATAATAGTATAATACTATAATACCATAGAATCAAATATTTTTAGTTCCAGATTTTTGGACTTGGCATAGACTATGAGTTTCGGAAACTCCAGGATGATGTTTTCACTTAAATGTGAAACCAAGATGAATAATCGTCTTCTTCGAGGATGTGTATAATTATGAAATGCATATCAGTTATTTATTGACAGAAGAAAATAGATGAAATCTACACCTCCGAGATTAGCAGATCCTTTTGACGGCTCATGAGCAAGGCTCAAGTTGTAAAATTCTTTTGTCTGGTAATTATACAAATAACCTGCATCAATGGAGCACAAAACAAAAGCATCAGAGTCCATTTCATCTTGCAAACATGGAGCACTAAGCTCAAAGAAAAAATGCAAATAGAAAGACCATAGAAGGCATGCAATGTCAATCAGATATGTGTACTGTCCTCTAATTATTTCTTTTGAATGTGGAAAATCAAATCATTTAAAAATTAGTACAGGGAGGCTTCAGACACAACCTCTATTATTATGATTATCATGATTTCATTGCAACATATTTATTAGTTATCAGGTCCTTATGAAGACCATATAACTCATGGCACTTCACTTATAAGGATCTTATAATTAATAACATAAAGCAAAACAATAAGGGGATTATGGATGTAGAATGTATGGAACAGTAATCGTTAGTACCTTGTCCAGGAAAGCTCAATAAGCTGTTCATAAGAATGGTATCATATCCCACAACTCTGTTTATGAGCAGTTGTTGCCACCTGTATACAGCATGATAATCAGCAATTTAGATTATGAACATAGAGTGAATCTAAGTAGATGGAAATGAAGTTACCAAGGATTACCAACCGATTTGTACTTATACTTTTCTATGTTAACAAAAAAAATGGGTGAAAAAGCCCAAAGAAACAGGAAGAGAAGAAATGTCAAAACACGTCCACCAAGGGTAAGGCTAACCAAATGAGAAAGGATCATATTAACCTGTTCCCGAAGCATGAATGGCGCGCTGATATGCTGATGTTAGCAGTTTGAATGTTGTGGTGAACCCTGGCTTCTTCAGGTAGTAGGAAATAACCCTGTAGAAGTACAAAACAAAAAAAAAAAAGCAGAAGAAGCTAACCTCACCAATCATATGATGTTGCATATTTTAGAAAGGCAAAAAATAGTTCGGCTGATAAACAGAACCTTCTCTTTTGTGTACAGATATGCTGGTTCAAATGCTTGGATTTTCCTTTCCAGCCAATTCACTGAAAAGGTGAAAATTTTTTGAGCATAATCGAAGAGGAGATAATCTCTCATGTAAATTATCTTAACAGACAATAAAGATATGATATGATATCAATTCAGAAAGAGAATTTATGCATTAGCATCAGCATACCTGCATACAGGTTAAGCTTATCCAAGTAAAAAACATGCAGCCATTTCTGCAAGTCGAGATTCAAGTGAATGCCTGCAATGTTCTGTACCCAAAAGTCGAATGACTCAAAACATAGATTGAAGAAAAATTGGTTCTTAGCGAGACCAATAACTAAAGAATTGCCAATGATTTGTCTATAATAACGGCTATCCAAAGGACATTCTTTGAGGATAAGAATTTTATAGGAGGTATCAACTTTTAAGAAATTATTGAAGTTAGTATGATTGTTTAAATTTTCACTAATAGTTCACACGTGCAAACTGTGCATGCACAAATGCACAAGAGAATGCATACAGACAGAATAACAACTCAAAATATATACCTAGTTACAACAACAGTTGCTGAATATTCATTGTGGCCACAGAAAAGATTTGCAAGCAAAAGCATAAGCAGCACAAAACCCAGAAAAAGGAAATCATTGACAGCAACCATAAACAATTGCATATGCATTGATGTATGTAAATCCGTAAGAAAAAAAGGCATAGAAAAACTTGTTCATGTGCATACCCAAAGGCCTCGTACAGGACGAATTCCATGCCACCAAAGGAACGATAGGCGTCTGTGCCACTTTGTGAAGAAGTGAACAACAAATGCTTTAAAAGACTGTTTAGCTAGCATGGGAAAAGTTTCATGAAGCTCCTCTTTATCAGTTTTCCCAAGGATATTAGCATCACTTGCAGTTTGGGTTTGGGAGTCAAACAGTTCATTATCAGACTTCCAGAACTTAAAACTCGACTTTCCCCTCCTAACACCAGAGTTAATCAAGCTGAACCAAAGCTTTGTCGCCAAAGATGTGAAGCCATCATTAGTGATATCTGGAGTACCAGCCCTATCAGTCTCAACTGGTTGTTCAGAGGGACCATCTAGACCAACTGGAGCAGGCTGAGTATGAGATTCATTCTGTATCAACAGCCCGTCGCCTGTTATCTGCAGAAACAGGCAAAAGCAAAATTTTGTTCACCAAAAGAACTCGATAAGCAGCTAACAAAGGACACATCCATTTCAGAGACCAGAAGTAAATGAAAAGAACATGAAATTAGAGAAGTTTATGAAGCAGCTAACAAAAACCTTATCATGCCTAATGACTGGACATTTAAGAAGATGAGGCACAGACCTTGATATAGATAAGCTGGGCATCTGGTGATATAACCCCTGAGAGCTCACTTGAACAGCCAGGCTTGAGAACAAATAATACGAGAGAGAGAGAGACATCATCACCAATACATTTAAATTTGAACAGAATGCCGAATTGCCGAGACTAAATTGAAATTCGAATACTAAATAGAAAGCTGAAGTTTGAAATTGATCGCGAACCCCTCGTATTTGAAGTAAAGCAACGAACTCCAAGACATATTTGACCCTATAAACTAATTTACACTCTGGCTAATTCATTTAAAATCATAATATCGCAAGGGACATGGTAGACAATTGAGAATAAAAAGACTAAAACAAAGAGGGAAGACAATTGGAAATACCTGCTGGACGTAATTAGCGTGCATAACAACGAGAATACAGAAAAGAGTGATGGCAACGAAGAGATAAATGTACTCAAGAGCAGTACGAAACCTAGGTCTTAACATCTGAGAGAACCTCTCTTGTACCCTAATAAACGTTTGTTCCGGATCCATCTCTTTCTCGTCTCCCTAGGAATGAAAATTCAAATCGATCGATCCACTTTCCTTTAATCGCTAGAAGTTTCTGGCGATTGCACAGTTGATTCCTTGACTAACAGATCGTATATGAACCAGAGATATCCGCAATCAGAGAAGAATTTATTCGAGGTGAAATCGAGGAAGACATGGCTGTTCGCGAAATCGAGATTTCACATATAAACTGCCCTAAATTTTCCACGAGGATCTGAGGGTCTTGGTCTTCTTCTTTAGTTGTAGTTCCTGTTATGTAGAAGAATGAAGTAATGAAGAACAGATAGACCCGAGCTTCGCTCGCGTGGCGGGTAAGCGCACCACCATGACTGCTTTATTTTTCATCTTTCTATTTTTTATTTTGGGAGGTATTTATGTCGGATTTTTTCTAAAATAATTATAAAGAAAAACAAAAAATATTTCTTATCTTAGAAATGGAAAAAACTATTTCTTAGAACCGGAAGACAGCGAGGATCAGAACATAAGTGTTAAATGAATAATCCGAAGTACCAATCTACGATTTTGTTTGAAAATTCTAAAATATGAATAACCCGTAGTATTAAATTACGGCTTTGTTTTGGAACAAAAAATATAAATAAGCCGTAGTATTTAACTACCGGATTGTTTTGGAATTTTAAAAAAAAATATGAATAACCCCTAATATAAAACTACGGAGTTGTTTTGAAAATTTTAAACTATGAATAACCCGTAGCAAGTTTGTTTTGAAAATTTTTAAAATACAAAGAACACACGGCTTGAAACGACGCGTTCTTTAGACTTACACGGTCAAAGATGTCACTGAATTTTGCAGGGTAGATGGCATTTTCACAAGAGCCCGGTGCGGGTTCTTTGTTGTTGTTTTTTACAAAAAAGGAACTGCATGGTTTCATTAAATGTCGAAGTAACCTTATTTACTAGCACGGGACGGCCAAATCTTCTTCCATCGATCATCTTCTTTCTTCTTCCATTGAGAATTCATTCCTCTTCTTTCTTTCATCGAACCGCGGTGGTTCTATTTCTCTTCTTCTTCCATCGAACTATTCTTTCTTCTTCTTCTTCTTCTTCTTCTTCTTCTTCTTCTTCTTCTTCTTCTTCTTCTTCTTCTTCTTCTTCTTCCATCGAGCAACAACCTGTCAAATCTTCTTCTTCCGCCAAACAACGGCCAAATCTTCTTCAATCGATCAAAATATTTTATTCAACCCCGTTGATATTTTTATTCGATTTCTTCTTATATCCACAAGAACGAGTATCCATGTCTTCAACTTAACAATTTCTTCTTCTTTTCATTCGAGTAAACGGGATCTCGCACAACGGTACCTCGCACCAGGTTTATTCGAGCCGCCGGGATCTTCTTCAACTTACCAGTTTCATTATTTTATTGGAGTAGGTATATTTCTTTCTTATTTTGATTTATTTTTAGCATGTGTAGATTGAACGAGTATATCGTAATGTTTACTATGAGGATAATTTATCTAGGAGCATATCCTTGAAACTCCCACCAACTAGAACATATCCTTGAAACTTCAAGCCTGCAAGTTGGACCTTATTTTGCTCCCCAAAGTTATGGCATGATCAAATTTTTCCGGCTATCTTGGTCTTCAACTCCATATAGACATCCAAATCACACTTGTCTGCAAACCTAGGGATTTTCACCTTGATCTTTCCTATGCAATATTGTTGTAGATAAGGCCTAAATGGCACTTGCTCTCGGTTTTTTCGTCTAGTTTATTGGTGATGCCTAGGATACTCTCTTCACATGTCTTCATCCATATCATCATCACGATGGTCTTGAAAATCATCAACAAACCTATGCAAATTAGGTGTTCTAGGAAGAGAAGTAGAATGACACATATCGTGCTCTTATGGTTTCTACTGGGCGTTGCTTGGGTGGACCTCCTAACTCAAAGGTGGACCTAAAGGGCGGTGTAGTCGGGGGTGGTATCCGAGACTTTAGAGTCCCAATATGCTTGGTCAAGCTTGCTATCGAATCCGTGAGTTGCTTCAACATGTTGAACATATTCGGGTGCATGGGTTCACTGCCCTGGGATCTAGTGGGATGTTATGACCTAGACATGGTTAAAACACAAACAAAACAAGCAACTTGGTTAAAGTTAGCAAAAGTAAGCAACACTCCTCACAAGTGTTTCGCTCACTCTCACTCTAGTTGTGGTTGTTGCAAACTATTTGATGTGTATGAATTAAAACATTTACTAAATCAATGTCTTAGCTCAAAAGTCAGCACACTCCTTGGCTGGATAGATTGAGGTAGATGGTTGTCAAGCTCAATTCACACAAGTGTCACAAAAATAACAAAGAAAGAGAAGGAAGACTCAACTAATGTTATTGCAAGTATAAATGACCAACAAACACACATGAAAAGACTCAAATGAAGAGAGAAAAAAAAAGGAAATGAATATGTACTTAAGATGTAAGATACTAGACTCAAGATAGAAATAGTACAAAGAAGAAACAATGAAAGTAGACACACAAAAGACTAAAAATAGAGCTTCACTTACCTTGCACTTGTGCAAATAGAAAAGAGATGATATCGGTTGTTTGGGTAGGATATGGATAAGGTTTCGACATGGGAATGGAGTATAGAAGGTATAGATATTTCTTACTTGTAGTCTTGAAGATCTCTTCACAATCAGAATGATTAAACTATTCCTCTTCTTACTTCTACAACACTTACACTAGTATAAATGTAACATAAAATGACAATATATAGATAATAGAACTTGTTTTTCTTTTCTTTTCTTTTCTTTTCTTTTTCTTCTTTTCTTGGCTATTATTTCTAGAAGATAAATGCAAAATCAATTGAAATAAAAATATCAAAAATATAAACAAAAGTAACATGGAAAGAGTCTACTTGTGGTTGCTACCAAATAGGAGAGTGGTGGACCTCCTCTTAAGCATTCTAATGAATGGTTCCAATTGTGGGAGAGTGGCATTTTCTTTTCTCTTTTCTTCTATGCTTGGTCGGTTACCAAGAGAAAAACCATGCTGGAGTTTTACGTTGAAGAAAGGTAGAAAATGGTGGTGCTAAGGTGGTCAGAATGGTGTTTTTGAAGTGGTATTGGATAACTCTTCTCCAATCGGCACAAACACAAGTAAGCTAGACTCAAATGTGATGTGTAGTTGAAGCCGCGATTGCTTGATTTAGACTGAAAGCCCACGAACAATCTTAGAGAAGGAATCTCGGTCGAGATTTTGGTATTCGCCGAGATTTATGTAACTTTAAACCATCAAACGTGAGTTTGATGGATTGATAATGAAAAGAAAAGAAGATGGTTTATGGAATGAGAATAATGGAAATATAGGAAGATATGAACCAAGATATTTCCACAAAGAACCTTGACCAATTATATGTCAAAGTCCCTTAACGAAGAGCTTACCTTAACCCTCACTTTCTTAACCTTACACAAGCCTTCTAAGTAAGACAAACACAAGAAGGGACTAGAATTGACAAGAGCAACAACCTTTAAATAAATTAACACACACAAGCACATCCACCATCTTCTAACAATCTAACAACTTTCATGGCCCTTGCTTGGTCCTTATATGGTGGTCAACAATGTCACCAAAGGAGACCTACGTGTGAGTAGGGTCTCTTTGATTGTACATGTTGCTAACAATCTAGCAACTTCAGCATGGATGGTCTTTACTCTTGTTCTAGTGATGGCTCCTTCCGTAATTGGGTTTGAAGATGTTATGGTGGTCTTATCCTTCAATGCCTTTGCCCTTGAACTAATAGTTGTTCCTTGAGGTAGTGTTGGGATGATTCCTCATCATACTCCCCTTCTTGATAAGGATTCGTCCTCGAATCACCAACATGCTCATCTTTAGACTCAAAAGGACTCAAGTCTCCTACATTGAAGGTTTTGCTTACTCCATACTCAGTTGGAAGCTCCATGCCAAGACATAAGTGTTGTCACCCACCTTACGCTTTACACGAAATGGTTCATATCCTCTTGGAGACAACTTAGACTTCCTCTTCTCCGGAAATCGCTCTTTTCTTAGGTGCAACCAAACTAGATCTCCTGGTTTGAACAACACTTCCTTGTGATTTCAATTTGCTTCGATGCCACGGCTTTCCCTTTGTTTTCCACCCTTATGCGTGTCTTCTCATGCAATTCCTTAGTGAACTCAACTTGTTTTCCTGCAATGAAATCTACTCTATAAGATCAAAGGGAGTCAAAAGATTCATTCCATAGACACATTTAAAAGTCGTTAAATTAGTAGATGAATGCAAGGTACGATTATAAGCAAATTGCACATGTGGTCAATCATCTTCCCAAGCATTCAAATTATCCTTCAAAATAGCTCTTAAAATAGTGGTTAAAGTCCTATTAGTGACTTCCGTTTGACCATCCATTTGAGGATGACTAGAGGTTGAAAATAACAACCTTGTACCTAGTTTTCCCCAAAGGGTCTTCCAAAAGAAACTAAGGAATTTAACATCTCTACCGCTCACAATAGTCCGGTGTACTCCATGCAACCTAACAACTTCTCTAAAGAACAAGTTAGTCACATTATAAGCATCATCAATTTTATGGCAAGCAATAAAGTGAGTAATTTAGAAAAACGGTCAACAACCACAAAAATGAAATCTCTCCCCTTCTTAGTCTTTGGTAATCCTACAATGATGACATGAATTATGACCTTAGTTTAGGTATGCATTTAGATAGATTTTATGTTTGTTTTGCATGCATGAACATATATTCATATCAAGTATGTTGTTATTTACCTACTTTGCGAGAATAGAGGTCTACACACGGTTTTGTTGCAATTGTAAGAAATATAGCATTTTGGATAAAAAAAAAAGGAGCGTAGGAGTTCAAGGAGTTAAGAGGACTGCATAATGGAGTACACTGAGGTGAAAAAGAAGACCAAGGATCACCAGAAGAAGGATTTAATTGAAATGGAAGCAAGGAGCAGAAGAAAGTACGTAACAGAAGAGAAATCTCGGATGGAGAGATATTATCTCGGCCGAGATTTTCTTCGGGTCCGTCCGAGATTACGCTGAAAAATAGCTTGCGGCCCAAAGTCAAAATCCTAATTTGATTATTAAAAAGAAAGTTTTGGCAAGGGTTTTGATATAGACTTGTGCAATTCTCTTTTTCAAACTATTTTTCTGATATTTTTTAGAGATCTTTTCCGCGGTAGTTCGGAAGATAGGGAAAGACGGCGAGAGAAGGAAGGACAACATCGAAGGATCGAAGATTCGCATTGATAGCCTTGGAGTTTTGTGAGTTATTCTTGAAGGGATAAACTTAGTTTATGTTTTTGTTATTTGAACACAAGGTCGAACCTTTGTTATTGCTTTGATTTAGTTTTGATATTTGAAGATTGTTTGCTAAGTGTTATTTGCCCTTTTCTTGGTTTATGTCTTATTTGTTATAATATAACTTCTTTGATTCAAATATGATTGTTGTTGGCTAGAATTCTTGCGATTATGGGGTGATTAGTTGATAGTTGTGGTTTAGATGATGATAGAATGGCCCTTTAAGTTAGATTGAATCCTGAAGGTTGAGTTTTACCTACACAGTTGCTGATCTCGGATGGTTCTCAGGAATCTCGACCGAGATTTGAGTAAGAATAACTCGAGTTTTGCTTATGTTTACCCGATCATGTTTTATCCTTAAGCCTAGGTTATAGTTTGTCCAAGTCCTGATCGTTGTTGAGAGCTTTATACCCTTAGATTCCTCTAAGGCTTACACTTGAGGATAGGAAGAGACCTAACCGGTGATTCCTTTCTTAAGTACCAATGATGACATTTTCTAGGTAACAAAGGTTTAACCTTTGTTAGGTTTGAGTGTGTCTTCACCCTACCTTTGTGAGTTAACCTGAGACTTACGTGGTGATGGTTAGTTCTATTCCCTTAGGTCGAGTTGTTGGATTGAGTTATAGTTCCTCTTCCTATATCCTTGAGACTTACCCGGTAAAGGGACCTTTGCTTAGTGATAGTGGATAGTGATACCTCCCCCGTGATATATCCCATCATAGAAACACTTTTCCTCTACAACCCCATCCTTATCCATAGATCTTTAGAAATCTTGAATCAAAAACCACAACTTGATGTTATGATCTCTAGAATATGCATTCTCCTTTGATTGATATATCTTCGTTGATTGTTTCGCTTAGTTCTTTGTTATTTGCAAGTATCTTATTTCACCATAGCCCCTGTTATCGACCCTAAAGTATTTGCCTTCGCTATTAATTTTATTCTTGGTATAAATTTAAGACTATTTTCCTTCATATACACACACGTTTTGGAGGGAGCAAGTTTTTGGCGCCGTTGTCGGGGACTTGGTTTAGACCAAGCCGGTATTTGTTTGATGGATTGATACTTGCTTTTGCTATTGATCTTTCTACTTGAGTGTTCTTGCAAATTTTTCTCTTAGGTTTATGCGAAGATCTCGTGCCGACAAGGAAGTAGTTTCATACGATCCTGAACCGGAAAAGACTTACAAAAGGAAGTTAAGAGAAGCTAAGATGGCCTTAGCTGAAAGAGATATACAAGCTGAATTGGATGATGTCTTGGAGCAAGTAAGGCTTCGATATGATGCTCTTGTTGAGGAAAGAGTTGCTTCATGTGAAAGAGAAGAAGCTATTCGAGCTGAGATTGATGAGATACAAGCTACTATGAGGCAATTGCTCCTTGACAGAAGGAACAATGCCGGAATGGAAGTACATCCACCCGTTGCACCAATAGTTATAGGGCTAATTAGGTAACTAGGCTATTTTTTTTAATTGTACACTAAGTGGGCTTTTTTCAGTTTTTCAAATAGTAAATGTACCCAAAATCTTTTTTTACCGTGAAAACCCTAACCTTCTATTCTACCCCTTCCCGTCTTCCTCTTTGCAAGCCTCCAGCCCCCAAATCACCTCTCCCGCCTCCCTTCCTCTGCCGGATTTCACCCTCCAAACACCTCCGGCGTCCCATCGACCTTGTGCTCTCCGACGATGACGGCAATTTTGAGTTCGAATACCCTAGATCTAGAGCTAAATTCTTGATCGCCATAGCTTTGAGCTTCTTCTGTTTCTCCCTCGCTCACGTTAACGCCTTGTATGGGCCTTCTTCTCCCGTTGTTCAGCTCACTGCTTCCAATTTCAAGACCAAGGTAAGCAGTATCCCATAGTCGTTTTCATTTCACCTCTCTCTAACTCTTGCTGTGTTTCTGTGTTCTTTCGGTTCGGATTTGGTAGTTTCAAAGTCTTGGCATTCTGTTGAGAACTGATATGTTATTGAATTTGTAATGATGCCAAACACAATCGATCGAAATTCTGTTTGTCCCTTTCTCTTCATTTGCTTTCGTTATCTGACGATTTACATGTATTGAGCCTTGAATTTGTAATGATGCCAAACACAATCGATCTAGATCTAGATCGAAATTATGGTATGATATTCTGTAGATCTAGATTTTGAGTTCCACGCCCTGCATATTAATATTGAAGTATAGTTTATGGTATAATATTCTCTTCTGGTATGATATACTCTTCTGGTATGATATTTGCAACCAGTTAATATTGAAATATAGTTTCTGGTTTGATTGGTAACACCTTCTTCTAGTGAATTGAAGCGGACGAGTTGTTGTTCGAGTAGGGGTGTAATACGAGCCAAACAAGCCGAGCATCGGCATCCTCAAGCTCGGCTCGTTTATAAACGAGCCGAGCCTGAGCCGAACCTAAAATTTATACGAGCTTTAAAATGTGTTCAAGCTTGGCTCGTTTAGAAAATGAACGAGCTTGAGCCGAGCTTTTGACGAGCCGAGCCCGAGTAGCTCGGTTAAAATAATGTTCATATAGTGTTATTTTAGCCGAACGAGCCGAGCTTTACCCGAACGAGCCGAGCATTGACATGCTCAATCTCGGCTCGTTTATAAACGAGCCGAGCCCGAGCCGAGCCTGAAATTTATACGAGCTTTAAAATGTGCTCAAGCTTGGCTCGTTTAGAAAGTGAACGAGCTCGAGCCGAGATTTTGACGAGCCGAGCCCGAGCCGAATCCGAGTAGCTTGTCTCATATTACAACCCTATGTTCGAGTAAGCCGGCTGGTGTTGCTGGAGCATTCCGATTGGATTTTGCTGGTGGTTTTGGTGATGTTGGGAGGTTTCTAGGGCGTTTGCTACGGCGAGTCTGCTGTTTATCAATTGGGATTGGACTATTGATAGCTCAGCTTTTTTTGCAAATTTGCTACCTGCATTTTCTGTGTACACACAAATGCTCTCTAGTTGTTATTATTACTATGTTAAATATAGTGAAGATGAGAACATGGGTATAATTCTGTAATCATAATCATGGTAAAGGACACCTACCATAAAATTATAAAAAATCTAGTATGAGTTGCTGGTATGAAATTTCATACCAGAAACTCATACCATAAAATTATAAAAAAAAAAACCGAATTTTCTGGTATAATATTTTCTGGTACGAATAATTTTCTGGTATGAATAATTTTCTAGTATGCATAACTTTCTGGTATGAAAAAATTTTCTGGTATAAATTTTTTGGTATGAATAATATTCTAGTATTAATAATTTTGTGGTATGAAATAATTTTCTGGTATAAATTATTTTTCTGGTATGCGAAATTTTCTTGTATGCGAAATTTTCTTGTATGGGAAATAAAAAAGAAAAAAAAAGCAAAAAAAAAAA
>BSUD01000006.1:54516936-54546433 GCA_033239045.1 Fagopyrum esculentum | reverse complement strand
AATAATTTTCTGGTATAAATTATTTTTCTGGTATGCGAAATTTTCTTGTATGCGAAATTTTCTTGTATGGGAAATAAAAAAGAAAAAAAAAGCAAAAAAAAAAAAACAAATTCAGTAATTAAAAAAATTAAAACTTACACTTACAAAACAAATAACAAGCATCAATTAATCTATTTTTTAATAGAGGGGTTAATTTTCTGGTATGAAATAGTTTTATGGTATGTGATTTTATGGTATGAAAATCTAGTGTAAAAAAATTCTGGTATGATAAAATGTAATTTTATGGTATAGAATTTTATGGTATGAAACTTCTGGTATGAAATATATTGTATGAAATTTCTGGTATGAAATTTCTGGTATTTAAATTATGGTATGAACTTTTCGTATGATAATTTCTGGTATGAAATTTCTGGTATGAAATTTCTGGTGTGAAATTTATGGTATGAAATTTATGGTATGAAATTTCTGGTATAAAAATTCTGGTATGTGAAATTCTGGTATGAGAAATTAGGTATGAGAAATTTAGTCCAGAAAATAAAAAAGAAATAATAAAAAAAAACAAGAAAAATAATAAATAAAAAAACAAATTCAATAATAAAAAATTAAAACTTATACTTATATAACATATAACAAACATCATTTATTCCTTTCTTTCTAAATAGAAGGGTTAATAATTTTTACCTACTATTAAATGAAAGTGGTAAAAAATTTGGGGTACACTTTCTTAAACAAAAACTCAAAAAAGCCTAGTATGTCAAATTCTCCATAGTTATATATACCTCACCATCCGGTGAGGATTGATCCGTTTGTGGGAGAGCCACAAACGTTGGGACAGAGGATGAATTCAGGTTAGATTTATCCGTCCAGGCGTTAATCTAGAAGATCCAACCGCACATGATTACCAAAGAACGTGAGTTTGATGGATTGATAGTGGAAAGAAAAGAAGAGAATTTATGGAATGAGAATAATGGAAATATAGGAAGATACAAGCCAAGATACTCCCGCAAAGAATCTTGACTAATTATGTGTCAAAACCCCTTAACGAAGAGCTTACCTTAACCCTCACTTCTTTAACCTTACACAAGCCTTCTAAGTAAGACAAGCACAAGGAGGGACCAAAATTGACCATGACCACCAACCTTCAAGAAGATTAACACACACAAGCACAATCTAGCAAGGACTTACAACGATTCAATCAAGGCTCTTTCTTTGATTGAATATAAATGAATAAAATACAAACTTCGTAACGAAGCAGCGAGTTCACACAATTTGTGGAAATATAATCAAAATCAATCTACCTCATAATCTCACCTTCTAAGGCTATTTATATGTGAGATTCTAAGAAAATATAAAATCTACAACTAAAAGATAATCCTAAAAGATTTGATCAACAAAGACCTTTAAGAATGTTTCAGAGCTATAAAGATATTAAAATAATAAAATATCTATAAATAATAAGATCACAACTGGATCTTATAACTCTCGACATGAGCCAAATCTCGGTCAATATTTATGAAAATCTCGGGCGAGATTTTGGTCCTTAAGGCCGAGATTTCTTATCTGGAGCTCGTTCTTCGTTCTAGCCACCTTCTATGCATGTTGGATCTTCATGACCCTTGATTGGTCCTTCCATGGTGGTCAACAATGTCACCAAAGGAGACATACGTGTGAGTAGGGTCTCTTTGAGTGTACATGTTGCTAACAAGCTAGCAACTTCATCATGGATGGCCTTTGCTCTTGTTCTAGTGATGGCTCCTTCCATGACGGGGTTTAAAGTTGTTGTGGCGGTCTTGTCCTTCAATGCCTTATCTCTTGATCTAGTAGTTGGTCCTTGAGGTAGTGTTGGGGATGATCCCTCATCAGAATGGACAAACTTTTCAAGAATCTATGAATAAGTGAAAGACTCAACAATGACATGACTCAAAAGACTCAAAGAGAAGACACAACGGTGATAGACACACAAGCACTCTATGTCGTCTTAGCTCTAATACAACTTTGATGTGGGGTTGTGGGCGCCATGACTTGATCTAGACAAGAGTACCCTATAACACTTTAGTAGGACGGTTTTCCTTACACAACAAACACAATTCAACAATGGTAAATGACAACACAAATGAAACAAAAAAAAATGGAGATGGAAAATTGAGATTGAACAAGAAAGAACTAAGAAGATCACTTTTAAGAACCTTGATCATAGAATAACAAAACCCAAATAATGTCTTACCTCAACCTTCACCCTTTTCAACCTTACACAAGCTTCAATGGAGGTCAGCACAAGAAGGGACTAATGATGAAACTAGGAGCACTAATCTTTTAAGAACAAAACCCAAATTATTTTACGTTTAACATTTATCAAATGTGTATTTTGTTTTAAAACAATATTCCTTTTTATCGATTTTTTTTAACTTTTTCAAAGGATTATCAGCCTAATCTATTTACGTTAAATATATTCATTGATTTTGCTATCCCATATCGGTTATTAAGTAACACTGACATTTTTGAGAACTTGTATGAATAAAGAGTTTGAAAATTAAACAAATTATACATTTTTTGTCTTTTTTTTGCTGAGTTCAAGTAAAATTTTTATTCATATTGAATTATTATTTGCTATGTGGGCCGTTGACGTACACATATGTGGGTAGTTGATCTACTCATATGTGAGTCGTTGACCTACTCGTATGTGGATTAAGATAAAAAAAAAATATAATCATTTTACTTTTTTTTTTTGCAAAGTTATATTTTTTTTAATGAATTTTCCCTTTTAATAATTTTCCCTTCATTTTTTCGAATAATTATTAGAGTATTTTGATATCCCACATTTGAAGAATGAACAAATAATATATTTTTTGGCCTTTTGGCTATGTTCAAGTATAATTTTTATTCATATCGGATTACTATTTGTTATGTGGGTTGTTAATCTCTTCTTATGTGGGTCGTTAACCTATTCTTATGTGGATCGTTGACCTACTCTTATGTAGATTATGATAAAAAAAAACAATTTTACTTATAATATTTTGCAAATTTGTATTTTTTTAAAATGTGTCCTTTTTCACGATTTTTCCTTATTTTTTGAAGAATTATTAGTACAATCTATTTATTTATATATTTTAATGGATTTTGCATTCTTACATCGGTTATTAAGTAAGACTGATAGTTTGAGAACTTGTATAAATAGAAACTTTGAAAATCGTACACTTCTTTGCCTTTTGGCCAAGTTGAAGTATAACTTTTATTCATATCAGATTTATATTCGTTATGTGTGTTGTTGATTTACTGTTATGTGGGTCGTTGAATTACATACCCTAATGTGGATCGTTGATCTACTCTTATGTTGATTGTGATAAAAATAAAGATGTTACGTTTAGTATTGTGCAAATTTATATTTTTTAAAAGAATTATCCCTTTTAATGACTTTTCCTTATTTTTTTTTCGAAGAACTATTAACACAACCTTTTTACGTAAAATATTTTCATGGATTTTGCTATTCTACATCGGTTATCAAGTAAGACTGATAATTTGAAAACTTATATGAATTGAGAGTTTGAAGAATGAACATATCATACTTATGTGGGTCGTTGACCTATTATTATGTGAGTGTTGATCTACTATTATATGAATTATGATATTTTTTTTAACCATTTTATGTTTAATATTTCGCAAAGTTATGTTATTAAAAAAATAATAATTTTCCTTTTTTGAACGATTTTTCCTTAAATTTTTCGAAGGATTATAAACAGAGAGAGATTGAATATTATACACATCATACATTGTTTGACATTTTCCTTAAGTTCAAGTATAATTTTTATTCATATCTATATATCTTACTAAAACATAACCCACTTAGTCCACTTGTCGCATGTTAAGGCTAGCCACATCAGCTTTTTTCAAATTTATTTACAATATTGCCACAAGATATTTACGGATTTGCCACAATATCTGTAACACCCCAAAGTCTCAGAATCCGGGGAGCTACTGGTTAGGACCTCACAATGGGTCCCGGCCTTAGTTCGACAATAACTTTACTAGGATCTTATAACAAGGCACAAAAGTAGTAAAACGATTTCAAATCAATAAATGTTAAGATGATGAATGTAAACATGGGTCAGCCTTACAAAACATAACAATTAACATAATGTACATGCAAAAGATGAAAGACTCTCCCTTCTCATCTATATGAGTACGTGTACCCGGCTGACCATCCCCTCCGGATCTCTCTACAACCGTCTTAACCTACAAGACGTCTATAACACGGTATAAAGCCGTTAGCTAACATTCTAAGCATTAGAATAAAGGTAAAGACACATAAACACATAAATAAGACAACACATACAACATGCAAACACTCAAGTCCATTTATTATTTTTGTAACACCCCGAATCCGTGGGACTCGGGGCGCTACGGGTTGGGACCTCACAATGGGTCCCGACCCTTAGCTTGACAACAATTTCACCGGATCTTTCAACATGGCACAAATAAAGGCAAAACCGAAATTCCTTTTAATGCAAATGATAAGAAACCCGAAGGAAAACAACAAAAGACTTTAGCCGATAAACAACACCAAAGACCAAAACGCCATACACGCGGCATACCAACATAATAAACGCAGAATAAAACACAACCCGACTCCAACCAAAACCCACTCCTAAAATGTACGGAACCCCGGCTGCCCACTCTTCCGGATCTCTCGGCCGCAATCCTAACCTGCAAGGCAATCTACAACAATCGGTATAAAACCGTTAGCTAATATTCGAAGTATTAGAATCAAGGTGAAAGGCACAAACACATGTAAATCAACATAACACACAATGTACACCAAATCACACAAGTCCGGTTTATTATCTTTTTATTATTAAGTCGTATCCCGTTCTAATTCAACTTCTTTTGTGACACGAGAATCTCCCGAAACTCGCCTCGGTCCCCACTTACCGCATGGAACGGTGGATGCCTCCGACCGTCTAACCACACGGGCTAGTCGCCAAGAACCTCCTAACTCTACGCAAGAGCTAGACAAGTTGTCACCGCCCGTTATCATACACTTGGGCCAAATAATATATAAAGGTCGGTAATCCTAATTCCGGTTTTATAAGTTATAATGAAAGCGATAAAACACACACCACCAAACACGCATCGAATCTAATACATAGAATACGAGCTAAGTAAGTCCGGAGACTTACCTCGTCACCACACTCAACTCACAACACTCTCGCTTCTTTAGGGGAGGAAACCCATAACCTGCTCACAAGAAGATAACTATATCAACAATAACCCACTCACAATAGAAGTCTTAGACTTCTATACAAATGATCTACGCAAGACCATTTGGCTCTCAATTCTAGGACCGCATCCTAGAATCCCTCGTGCTCACATCACACTCAACCGAAGCTAGAAGTCCTAAGACTTCTAAACCTTTGGATCTCGCAAGATCATAACTCACAACACCACTAGGATACTCTCTTTCTAGTCTACAACCTCAACAATCATATAACCTCATAAGCTCAACATACAACTTAAAGCCTTATATAAAAACCACACAAGATAACCAAACACCTCAAGTCTTAGCACAATCATAAATCCTCAAAACTCACCTAAGGATCAAGACCACTACTTGGCATTCACTCTAAGTTATGCTAGATCCGACCTAGCATGATACTACTACTAAACATAACTAGGTTGAGGAAAAGAATACTCACACGACGTCAAAAGACGGAAGTCGATCCACGGATGTCGAGTTTGGAATCGTTGGCCTTTATCGGGGCGTTTCCGTACCTAACACCAAAGCTATACAAATTTAGCATAACGCTAAATTTGATCGTAATATATAATATGTATAAATCTAAGGTAAAACTCATTTCCAAAATCCAATGTTAGGAACCCGCAACTAGGTCTTGAGCCATAACCAAAATTAAGCCAACAAGGGCATAAAATATAGTATAAATAAATATAAGAATATCCCCGCAAATAAAATCCAATGTTAAATCCCGCTCACACACTTTTTCGGAGCAATTTATTCACTTATATAAACATGGGGCATAATTTGCAAATAAATTTTTGGGGCCAAAACTGTAAATAATTCTGCAGGGATATATTTTCAAATTTCTCAAAACCTGGGTCAAATATGTAAATGCAAAACAATGGGTTACATTCTGCAATTAATACAAAACTAAGGGGGTCTCATTTAATTACCCCAAGGGTTTTGAAATCCCGATTCAGCGCTTGCTGGGGAAGAAGGGGAAAGGTAGTGGCGGCGGGATGGCATTCCAGAGGTGGCGAGCCGGCAGGGTTCTCCGGCGTCGACTGGCGAGGGCGGAGGCGGGCTTCTCCGGCGAAGCGAAGGCGGGAATGGGCAGGGTAGAGCGACGCAGCTCCTGTTGGTTCCGGCAAAGCGAGGTGAGTGTTCGTGTCCTGGTTGCAGAGGAGGAAGCAAGCGGCAAGGATGAGTCATTGCTTTGAGTTCACTCCGGCGGGGTTCAAACTCCACATAAGAAAGGCGGAGAGGTTGTGAGACAGAAACCTAGTGATTGTGAGGTGTTCGAGGGCAGCCATGGTGGTGAGAAAAGTTGAAGGAGAGTCGATGTTGCTATTACAGGAGAGATAGGAAAGGGTGAGAGGTATGGTTGCGGCTCACTGGGTTCCTGGCAGCGTGACGAGGCGGCGCTCCAAGCCTCCGATGACAGTATAGCCCTTCTCTCCTGATTGCTCAACTTGTTGCACCTTCTCACTAATTGCTTCTTCTTCTGGGCTTTGATAATGTGCCGGGTGCTACTCATCTGATGTTGACACAAACTAAACATGTCTCACATGCAGCAAATGCTTAAAGTTTGCATCTCAAAACATATTTATGTAACGAAGCTTGGGTAGCCATATGGTCACACTACCTACTTGACATCAATGGACCATAATGAAAGACGATGAGAGCAGAGAACAAAATAACCAGGAAAACCATAACAGCCGCAAGGCTCGCAACTACAAAGCTCCAACGGTGGCTGTGATCGATGACAGGAAAAAAGAGAGAACGGAGGGTGAGAGGTGTAGCTCCTCAAAACACAGGGAGATGGGGAAAGGTGAGAGCATCGGAAGAGATGAGCAGGTAGAGTGTTGTTGAGGGTTGTTGATACAAGGCAGAAAGGGGGCGAGGTGAGAACGAGGGGTCGAGGAGGTGTAGTCACAGTCTAGGCTAGGTTGGGGCTGGGTAGAGGATACACGCCAGGGCTAGTCAATAGGCAAAAGCCGGGAACACGTCATCTTTGGTGTAGAGGAAAAAGAAGAAGAAAACAAAAAGGAGATCGGGAGTTAAATAAACCCGATCGACACAATCGGAAAGGGATTTTTCGGATCCAAAATTTTTCCGAACTTTCCACAAAATAATATACTAAATATATAAACTAAAATATATACTCGTAAAAATATAGTTTACGATATATAAATTATTCCCGTAAAATATCCTTTATAATAATATAATGATATACATACGGATAATATATATATATATATATATATAAACTCGTAAAATTTCGACGTAAAAATACTCGGAAGATAATTATCGAAACGCACCTAAATTTTTGGGCGTTACATCAGTTCCCCCTAAAAAAACAAGTTTCGTCCCGAAACTTGCCACACGCCGAACTCCTCGATCCCTAAGGCCGAGTTATGAACTCTCAAACTAACAAGACTTAAACCCTCTAATCTAAACACGTAATCTACTCAAACTACCACCGCAAGATACATCTGGTCATAAAGCACATTCTCACACAAGGCACAAACTACACATAATATTACACATGCACATAACTCAACCAAGGGAAGAACTAGGTCTCACTCATTGATTCTATCAATGCTACTAGCTCAGCGTAAAACTTAACCAAAGTACTACCCTCCGTCATCCGGTTAGCCTCATCAATTCAATTCCTTGTCTGCCACTAAATCCTCATGATTGACAACATGTCTCGATTCATGGATGTACTCCCTCGACTGATACACCTGAAACACCGTTGAACACCCTCTACTCTCGGCGGCCACACCAATTGGTAAGTTACTTTCTCAACTCGCGCTAAGATCTCAAAAATGTCTGATATATCGGAAACTCAACTTCTTCTCGGGTCTTTCACAATACAACATTTCCATTAGGTTGCTCCTTGATTTCTCTATCAAAGAGTTGGCTTTGATTCTTGTCAAACCAAACTTTGATGTTACGTTTCCTTAATTCTTGTTACAATTCCAAGTAACGAAGGAAGTACTTTACTTCACACCGATCCTACTAACGAAGAACATATGTTATTACGTTTCCTTCGTTCCTCAATACTTTGTCAAGACCTGGTCTTGGAGAATCACTTGTACACTTCAAACCCATCATACCTCGAGACAAATTTCAAAGCAAATGCACCAATGAATCTCTTCTTAACCCTCAACAACTATATTGTCAATCTTCGTTGTAAGGGATACTTGTCCTTCACCATCATCTTGTTCAACTCACGGTAATGGATGTACAACGGAGATAACCGTCTCACTTTTTGCAAACTGCGGTTCTCCATAACAACTTCAAATCAAGAGTTTAAGATATATTCCAATATGAACTTCCGATCAAGAGTTCAAGTTAACGTCAGGTGTTCTCCATGGTATTTCACTAATTCTAATGAAATCTTATCACTAAGTTCTTGCAATTGCTCCTTCACTTGCTTCCACAACTCATGTCTCTGCACAAGTGTTATCCCATACAGCGCTTTTGACACCGGGAAATAAATAGACTCGACCTTGGTGGGAATTCCACATTCTGGCGTATTGGAATCCGCGATATCTCAAGTTTCATCTTTTCTCTTCCCGTCACATATCGTAATAACCGATACAATATTGTCTTATAACTTACAAGTGGTCGTGACACAATTGATGTACCTCGATCTATTGATGTGACTTCCTTAAGACTCGTGTATTGTTCCATCTTCAGCTACAATGTGGACCGTCCTCCTTCAAAGATCTTTCATCTCCTAAACTCGAGGGACTTGCTCGAGTCTTCTGACTCTTGAAGCCTTGGTTAAGCAATATTTCAACTTAATCCCTTTTTTTTTCACTTCGAAGGAATGGCGATGATAATATTTCTTGATCTTGTACATATGTTCAGTCACGAAGATCCTAACTACAAGACTTAACCATGCCTTATAATCGATCTTATCTTCTTCGCTTTCCTTGACATCTCAACATATGGGAAGAGCTCTTCGTATTCTACATTAGCTTTCACCATAAACCTCCTTTCTTCAAGAAGGCGTATAAATTTATACTTCATTTTTTTTATGTAAAGTCAAACCGAACGTAGAGGCTCTAACCTCAATCTTTCATGTACTCTCGTATATCTCATATCGACATCAAATTTCAAAACTTGGGTCTTCTCTTACTCTTGTTGGTCACCTTAGGCATCTCTTGTTATTTCATTAACAACTTCACCACCGTACTAGTATGCCTTTAGGTAAAATCCCCCAGCCATAATCACTGAAAGATCCACTCATTACTCCCCCAAACACTAACATCATAACTCTAAACTTACCGCGTTGCCCTAATCTAGATTCCTCGTTTGACGGCATAGCCACTATGGCTTCGCCATGCGAGTCACAACACTTGACTTAGCTTTTGCTCGCGCGAACATGGCATCTATTACCTTAGAACAACATACCATACATCTCCTCATATATTCCCCCTTTACGCAGAATAACCATAGAAGACTCGCCTTCCTCTTCGTCCTTCCAGTCCCCTTTACCCTGATCCATGTCATTCCTCCATATGATAATCTCATGACCTAAGAAGGTTGCACCAGATCATTACAATCCCTCTCAACAAGGTACGTTACCATCACTTATTGGAATCGGTAACTTGTCACTTGATTAAGATATTTGCACTTCCCCTGATATACCTCTTCATTGACGATATTCAACCAGCACGAATATTTTGAGTTCTCGTTACCCTTCTTCATGATCCTGCACCTGGATTACTCTTCCCACCTACATTCACCAGTATAAAACCCGCACCAGTGCATTTTTGGTGGTCACCGATTAACTCGTTGATGACCCTCTCCAAGATCAACGACTCACCCTCCTACCATACTTCCATGTTATCATACTCCTGAAGATACTCTCTCGGGGTACTCTGTCTTAAACTTCACTAGCTCATTTTACTCCACTTCCCACTCCGTTAGCTCCTATTAAGCTCCCCTCTTCCTTCCATTTTTGTAAGATAACTATACCTCCCCAACTCTTTCGTTTCATATGACCCAATTTCATAAGCTTAACTAATCTTCATAGTATCTTGTAAATGCATCTTCCCCACACCTCTATCGTTAGTAACCACTCTCTCTTCTCTTGGTTGGTAACTTGAGTCTTTCAATCCAAACTCCTTGTTTCACCTTTCATCTTCTGAAGATCATCATCTACACACACTTCGTCCTTCTTGGCGTTTCTTAGTCTTATCATTATAACGGAAACCAGTCAACTCCACGTGAAACCCCACCATGCCCTTCTTCTCATTACTCTAGTAATGTTTTAACTTTACTTTTTGGTACCTCGTAAGCTTAACTTATGGTATTTTAAATTCTTCTCACATGTTTCGTTCACTTCTCTCATCTTAACTCCAATGCTTAGAAACGTCTAAGGAAAGCTTTGCATCTTAACGGAACACCACCTTAACCTTGCTAGAACGTACTCATCTCCTTCTCGATTTACCTCTTTAGTAATACATGCGTCGTCTTGAAGAATCATAATTTCGTTGTCTCGACTTCACTTCATTGTTACTCGTCATCGCTTTCTCGGAACCACTCCCACAACTTCAGATTGCTTCCCTATTTGTATATCTTCCATCTCAGTTTTGCTTATGTTGACTCGAGGTTCTCTTCTCTTTGTTTGTCCTTGTGATTAACATCATCTCTAGTCTTCATATGGCTACTTAGATGCTCTCTAAGGAGTCTGAGGAATCATCGGGGTGCTCACTAAAACGTGATGTTCAACTCGATACTTGAGCAATTTCGTCTTCGTGGTGACACTATCCTAAGCCAAAAGGCATTGTTCAAGGTGCGATGATAGCTTTCTATCATCCTAATTATAAGGTCCAAAAACCATATGCTACTATATATCCTAGTACATGTATATGACTATATAAGTCCTATATCCACATTGCTATAACCAACATATCACATCCAAGCAAAACTATTACAACAAAACAAGGTCCCAACACTTATATGATATCATCATGCCACATGTACAAATATCAATATAAAAAATCATGCCTTCATTTTCACATAACAAGTCCATCATGCATAACTATAATCCACATATAATAATATTCCAACAACATTCTAGGCCCACGATAAATATCTACATAACTACACATATCTATATATATATATATATATATACACACTAAAAATCCAATAAACTATGCTGCCGAGATCCACGGAAGGAGTGGTGGTCCGTACATTCTACCCCGACTCATGCATGTGATTTTGAAAACGAAAACTCAGAACCCGCGGGGTTTTGTTTATTCCTTATTCGGCCTTTAGAAGATTGCGAGTGCCATTGTTGTCAACCTAGGGCTCTGATACCACTTTTGTAACACCCCGAATCCGTGGGACTCGGGGCGCTACGGGTTGGGACCTCACAATGGGTCCCGACCCTTAGCTTGACAACAATTTCACCGGATCTTTCAACATGGCACAAATAAAGGCAAAACCGAAATTCCTTTTAATGCAAATGATAAGAAACCCGAAGGAAAACAACAAAAGACTTTAGCCGATAAACAACACCAAAGACCAAAACGCCATACACGCGGCATACCAACATAATAAACGCAGAATAAAACACAACCCGACTCCAACCAAAACCCACTCCTAAAATGTACGGAACCCCGGCTGCCCACTCTTCCGGATCTCTCGGCCGCAATCCTAACCTGCAAGGCAATCTACAACAATCGGTATAAAACCGTTAGCTAATATTCGAAGTATTAGAATCAAGGTGAAAGGCACAAACACATGTAAATCAACATAACACACAATGTACACCAAATCACACAAGTCCGGTTTATTATCTTTTTATTATTAAGTCGTATCCCGTTCTAATTCAACTTCTTTTGTGACACGAGAATCTCCCGAAACTCGCCTCGGTCCCCACTTACCGCATGGAACGGTGGATGCCTCCGACCGTCTAACCACACGGGCTAGTCGCCAAGAACCTCCTAACTCTACGCAAGAGCTAGACAAGTTGTCACCGCCCGTTATCATACACTTGGGCCAAATAATATATAAAGGTCGGTAATCCTAATTCCGGTTTTATAAGTTATAATGAAAGCGATAAAACACACACCACCAAACACGCATCGAATCTAATACATAGAATACGAGCTAAGTAAGTCCGGAGACTTACCTCGTCACCACACTCAACTCACAACACTCTCGCTTCTTTAGGGGAGGAAACCCATAACCTGCTCACAAGAAGATAACTATATCAACAATAACCCACTCACAATAGAAGTCTTAGACTTCTATACAAATGATCTACGCAAGACCATTTGGCTCTCAATTCTAGGACCGCATCCTAGAATCCCTCGTGCTCACATCACACTCAACCGAAGCTAGAAGTCCTAAGACTTCTAAACCTTTGGATCTCGCAAGATCATAACTCACAACACCACTAGGATACTCTCTTTCTAGTCTACAACCTCAACAATCATATAACCTCATAAGCTCAACATACAACTTAAAGCCTTATATAAAAACCACACAAGATAACCAAACACCTCAAGTCTTAGCACAATCATAAATCCTCAAAACTCACCTAAGGATCAAGACCACTACTTGGCATTCACTCTAAGTTATGCTAGATCCGACCTAGCATGATACTACTACTAAACATAACTAGGTTGAGGAAAAGAATACTCACACGACGTCAAAAGACGGAAGTCGATCCACGGATGTCGAGTTTGGAATCGTTGGCCTTTATCGGGGCGTTTCCGTACCTAACACCAAAGCTATACAAATTTAGCATAACGCTAAATTTGATCGTAATATATAATATGTATAAATCTAAGGTAAAACTCATTTCCAAAATCCAATGTTAGGAACCCGCAACTAGGTCTTGAGCCATAACCAAAATTAAGCCAACAAGGGCATAAAATATAGTATAAATAAATATAAGAATATCCCCGCAAATAAAATCCAATGTTAAATCCCGCTCACACACTTTTTCGGAGCAATTTATTCACTTATATAAACATGGGGCATAATTTGCAAATAAATTTTTGGGGCCAAAACTGTAAATAATTCTGCAGGGATATATTTTCAAATTTCTCAAAACCTGGGTCAAATATGTAAATGCAAAACAATGGGTTACATTCTGCAATTAATACAAAACTAAGGGGGTCTCATTTAATTACCCCAAGGGTTTTGAAATCCCGATTCAGCGCTTGCTGGGGAAGAAGGGGAAAGGTAGTGGCGGCGGGATGGCATTCCAGAGGTGGCGAGCCGGCAGGGTTCTCCGGCGTCGACTGGCGAGGGCGGAGGCGGGCTTCTCCGGCGAAGCGAAGGCGGGAATGGGCAGGGTAGAGCGACGCAGCTCCTGTTGGTTCCGGCAAAGCGAGGTGAGTGTTCGTGTCCTGGTTGCAGAGGAGGAAGCAAGCGGCAAGGATGAGTCATTGCTTTGAGTTCACTCCGGCGGGGTTCAAACTCCACATAAGAAAGGCGGAGAGGTTGTGAGACAGAAACCTAGTGATTGTGAGGTGTTCGAGGGCAGCCATGGTGGTGAGAAAAGTTGAAGGAGAGTCGATGTTGCTATTACAGGAGAGATAGGAAAGGGTGAGAGGTATGGTTGCGGCTCACTGGGTTCCTGGCAGCGTGACGAGGCGGCGCTCCAAGCCTCCGATGACAGTATAGCCCTTCTCTCCTGATTGCTCAACTTGTTGCACCTTCTCACTAATTGCTTCTTCTTCTGGGCTTTGATAATGTGCCGGGTGCTACTCATCTGATGTTGACACAAACTAAACATGTCTCACATGCAGCAAATGCTTAAAGTTTGCATCTCAAAACATATTTATGTAACGAAGCTTGGGTAGCCATATGGTCACACTACCTACTTGACATCAATGGACCATAATGAAAGACGATGAGAGCAGAGAACAAAATAACCAGGAAAACCATAACAGCCGCAAGGCTCGCAACTACAAAGCTCCAACGGTGGCTGTGATCGATGACAGGAAAAAAGAGAGAACGGAGGGTGAGAGGTGTAGCTCCTCAAAACACAGGGAGATGGGGAAAGGTGAGAGCATCGGAAGAGATGAGCAGGTAGAGTGTTGTTGAGGGTTGTTGATACAAGGCAGAAAGGGGGCGAGGTGAGAACGAGGGGTCGAGGAGGTGTAGTCACAGTCTAGGCTAGGTTGGGGCTGGGTAGAGGATACACGCCAGGGCTAGTCAATAGGCAAAAGCCGGGAACACGTCATCTTTGGTGTAGAGGAAAAAGAAGAAGAAAACAAAAAGGAGATCGGGAGTTAAATAAACCCGATCGACACAATCGGAAAGGGATTTTTCGGATCCAAAATTTTTCCGAACTTTCCACAAAATAATATACTAAATATATAAACTAAAATATATACTCGTAAAAATATAGTTTACGATATATAAATTATTCCCGTAAAATATCCTTTATAATAATATAATGATATACATACGGATAATATATATATATATATATATATAAACTCGTAAAATTTCGACGTAAAAATACTCGGAAGATAATTATCGAAACGCACCTAAATTTTTGGGCGTTACATCAGTTCCCCCTAAAAAAACAAGTTTCGTCCCGAAACTTGCCACACGCCGAACTCCTCGATCCCTAAGGCCGAGTTATGAACTCTCAAACTAACAAGACTTAAACCCTCTAATCTAAACACGTAATCTACTCAAACTACCACCGCAAGATACATCTGGTCATAAAGCACATTCTCACACAAGGCACAAACTACACATAATATTACACATGCACATAACTCAACCAAGGGAAGAACTAGGTCTCACTCATTGATTCTATCAATGCTACTAGCTCAGCGTAAAACTTAACCAAAGTACTACCCTCCGTCATCCGGTTAGCCTCATCAATTCAATTCCTTGTCTGCCACTAAATCCTCATGATTGACAACATGTCTCGATTCATGGATGTACTCCCTCGACTGATACACCTGAAACACCGTTGAACACCCTCTACTCTCGGCGGCCACACCAATTGGTAAGTTACTTTCTCAACTCGCGCTAAGATCTCAAAAATGTCTGATATATCGGAAACTCAACTTCTTCTCGGGTCTTTCACAATACAACATTTCCATTAGGTTGCTCCTTGATTTCTCTATCAAAGAGTTGGCTTTGATTCTTGTCAAACCAAACTTTGATGTTACGTTTCCTTAATTCTTGTTACAATTCCAAGTAACGAAGGAAGTACTTTACTTCACACCGATCCTACTAACGAAGAACATATGTTATTACGTTTCCTTCGTTCCTCAATACTTTGTCAAGACCTGGTCTTGGAGAATCACTTGTACACTTCAAACCCATCATACCTCGAGACAAATTTCAAAGCAAATGCACCAATGAATCTCTTCTTAACCCTCAACAACTATATTGTCAATCTTCGTTGTAAGGGATACTTGTCCTTCACCATCATCTTGTTCAACTCACGGTAATGGATGTACAACGGAGATAACCGTCTCACTTTTTGCAAACTGCGGTTCTCCATAACAACTTCAAATCAAGAGTTTAAGATATATTCCAATATGAACTTCCGATCAAGAGTTCAAGTTAACGTCAGGTGTTCTCCATGGTATTTCACTAATTCTAATGAAATCTTATCACTAAGTTCTTGCAATTGCTCCTTCACTTGCTTCCACAACTCATGTCTCTGCACAAGTGTTATCCCATACAGCGCTTTTGACACCGGGAAATAAATAGACTCGACCTTGGTGGGAATTCCACATTCTGGCGTATTGGAATCCGCGATATCTCAAGTTTCATCTTTTCTCTTCCCGTCACATATCGTAATAACCGATACAATATTGTCTTATAACTTACAAGTGGTCGTGACACAATTGATGTACCTCGATCTATTGATGTGACTTCCTTAAGACTCGTGTATTGTTCCATCTTCAGCTACAATGTGGACCGTCCTCCTTCAAAGATCTTTCATCTCCTAAACTCGAGGGACTTGCTCGAGTCTTCTGACTCTTGAAGCCTTGGTTAAGCAATATTTCAACTTAATCCCTTTTTTTTTCACTTCGAAGGAATGGCGATGATAATATTTCTTGATCTTGTACATATGTTCAGTCACGAAGATCCTAACTACAAGACTTAACCATGCCTTATAATCGATCTTATCTTCTTCGCTTTCCTTGACATCTCAACATATGGGAAGAGCTCTTCGTATTCTACATTAGCTTTCACCATAAACCTCCTTTCTTCAAGAAGGCGTATAAATTTATACTTCATTTTTTTTATGTAAAGTCAAACCGAACGTAGAGGCTCTAACCTCAATCTTTCATGTACTCTCGTATATCTCATATCGACATCAAATTTCAAAACTTGGGTCTTCTCTTACTCTTGTTGGTCACCTTAGGCATCTCTTGTTATTTCATTAACAACTTCACCACCGTACTAGTATGCCTTTAGGTAAAATCCCCCAGCCATAATCACTGAAAGATCCACTCATTACTCCCCCAAACACTAACATCATAACTCTAAACTTACCGCGTTGCCCTAATCTAGATTCCTCGTTTGACGGCATAGCCACTATGGCTTCGCCATGCGAGTCACAACACTTGACTTAGCTTTTGCTCGCGCGAACATGGCATCTATTACCTTAGAACAACATACCATACATCTCCTCATATATTCCCCCTTTACGCAGAATAACCATAGAAGACTCGCCTTCCTCTTCGTCCTTCCAGTCCCCTTTACCCTGATCCATGTCATTCCTCCATATGATAATCTCATGACCTAAGAAGGTTGCACCAGATCATTACAATCCCTCTCAACAAGGTACGTTACCATCACTTATTGGAATCGGTAACTTGTCACTTGATTAAGATATTTGCACTTCCCCTGATATACCTCTTCATTGACGATATTCAACCAGCACGAATATTTTGAGTTCTCGTTACCCTTCTTCATGATCCTGCACCTGGATTACTCTTCCCACCTACATTCACCAGTATAAAACCCGCACCAGTGCATTTTTGGTGGTCACCGATTAACTCGTTGATGACCCTCTCCAAGATCAACGACTCACCCTCCTACCATACTTCCATGTTATCATACTCCTGAAGATACTCTCTCGGGGTACTCTGTCTTAAACTTCACTAGCTCATTTTACTCCACTTCCCACTCCGTTAGCTCCTATTAAGCTCCCCTCTTCCTTCCGTTTTTGTAAGATAACTATACCTCCCCAACTCTTTCGTTTCATATGACCCAATTTCATAAGCTTAACTAATCTTCATAGTATCTTGTAAATGCATCTTCCCCACACCTCTATCGTTAGTAACCACTCTCTCTTCTCTTGGTTGGTAACTTGAGTCTTTCAATCCAAACTCCTTGTTTCACCTTTCATCTTCTGAAGATCATCATCTACACACACTTCGTCCTTCTTGGCGTTTCTTAGTCTTATCATTATAACGGAAACCAGTCAACTCCACGTGAAACCCCACCATGCCCTTCTTCTCATTACTCTAGTAATGTTTTAACTTTACTTTTTGGTACCTCGTAAGCTTAACTTATGGTATTTTAAATTCTTCTCACATGTTTCGTTCACTTCTCTCATCTTAACTCCAATGCTTAGAAACGTCTAAGGAAAGCTTTGCATCTTAACGGAACACCACCTTAACCTTGCTAGAACGTACTCATCTCCTTCTCGATTTACCTCTTTAGTAATACATGCGTCGTCTTGAAGAATCATAATTTCGTTGTCTCGACTTCACTTCATTGTTACTCGTCATCGCTTTCTCGGAACCACTCCCACAACTTCAGATTGCTTCCCTATTTGTATATCTTCCATCTCAGTTTTGCTTATGTTGACTCGAGGTTCTCTTCTCTTTGTTTGTCCTTGTGATTAACATCATCTCTAGTCTTCATATGGCTACTTAGATGCTCTCTAAGGAGTCTGAGGAATCATCGGGGTGCTCACTAAAACGTGATGTTCAACTCGATACTTGAGCAATTTCGTCTTCGTGGTGACACTATCCTAAGCCAAAAGGCATTGTTCAAGGTGCGATGATAGCTTTCTATCATCCTAATTATAAGGTCCAAAAACCATATGCTACTATATATCCTAGTACATGTATATGACTATATAAGTCCTATATCCACATTGCTATAACCAACATATCACATCCAAGCAAAACTATTACAACAAAACAAGGTCCCAACACTTATATGATATCATCATGCCACATGTACAAATATCAATATAAAAAATCATGCCTTCATTTTCACATAACAAGTCCATCATGCATAACTATAATCCACATATAATAATATTCCAACAACATTCTAGGCCCACGATAAATATCTACATAACTACACATATCTATATATATATATATATATATACACACTAAAAATCCAATAAACTATGCTGCCGAGATCCACGGAAGGAGTGGTGGTCCGTACATTCTACCCCGACTCATGCATGTGATTTTGAAAACGAAAACTCAGAACCCGCGGGGTTTTGTTTATTCCTTATTCGGCCTTTAGAAGATTGCGAGTGCCATTGTTGTCAACCTAGGGCTCTGATACCACTTTTGTAACACCCCGAATCCGTGGGACTCGGGGCGCTACGGGTTGGGACCTCACAATGGGTCCCGACCCTTAGCTTGACAACAATTTCACCGGATCTTTCAACATGGCACAAATAAAGGCAAAACCGAAATTCCTTTTAATGCAAATGATAAGAAACCCGAAGGAAAACAACAAAAGACTTTAGCCGATAAACAACACCAAAGACCAAAACGCCATACACGCGGCATACCAACATAATAAACGCAGAATAAAACACAACCCGACTCCAACCAAAACCCACTCCTAAAATGTACGGAACCCCGGCTGCCCACTCTTCCGGATCTCTCGGCCGCAATCCTAACCTGCAAGGCAATCTACAACAATCGGTATAAAACCGTTAGCTAATATTCGAAGTATTAGAATCAAGGTGAAAGGCACAAACACATGTAAATCAACATAACACACAATGTACACCAAATCACACAAGTCCGGTTTATTATCTTTTTATTATTAAGTCGTATCCCGTTCTAATTCAACTTCTTTTGTGACACGAGAATCTCCCGAAACTCGCCTCGGTCCCCACTTACCGCATGGAACGGTGGATGCCTCCGACCGTCTAACCATACGGGCTAGTCGCCAAGAACCTCCTAACTCTACGCAAGAGCTAGACAAGTTGTCACCGCCCGTTATCATACACTTGGGCCAAATAATATATAAAGGTCGGTAATCCTAATTCCGGTTTTATAAGTTATAATGAAAGCGATAAAACACACACCACCAAACACGCATCGAATCTAATACATAGAATACGAGCTAAGTAAGTCCGGAGACTTACCTCGTCACCACACTCAACTCACAACACTCTCGCTTCTTTAGGGGAGGAAACCCATAACCTGCTCACAAGAAGATAACTATATCAACAATAACCCACTCACAATAGAAGTCTTAGACTTCTATACAAATGATCTACGCAAGACCATTTGGCTCTCAATTCTAGGACCGCATCCTAGAATCCCTCGTGCTCACATCACACTCAACCGAAGCTAGAAGTCCTAAGACTTCTAAACCTTTGGATCTCGCAAGATCATAACTCACAACACCACTAGGATACTCTCTTTCTAGTCTACAACCTCAACAATCATATAACCTCATAAGCTCAACATACAACTTAAAGCCTTATATAAAAACCACACAAGATAACCAAACACCTCAAGTCTTAGCACAATCATAAATCCTCAAAACTCACCTAAGGATCAAGACCACTACTTGGCATTCACTCTAAGTTATGCTAGATCCGACCTAGCATGATACTACTACTAAACATAACTAGGTTGAGGAAAAGAATACTCACACGACGTCAAAAGACGGAAGTCGATCCACGGATGTCGAGTTTGGAATCGTTGGCCTTTATCGGGGCGTTTCCGTACCTAACACCAAAGCTATACAAATTTAGCATAACGCTAAATTTGATCGTAATATATAATATGTATAAATCTAAGGTAAAACTCATTTCCAAAATCCAATGTTAGGAACCCGCAACTAGGTCTTGAGCCATAACCAAAATTAAGCCAACAAGGGCATAAAATATAGTATAAATAAATATAAGAATATCCCCGCAAATAAAATCCAATGTTAAATCCCGCTCACACACTTTTTCGGAGCAATTTATTCACTTATATAAACATGGGGCATAATTTGCAAATAAATTTTTGGGGCCAAAACTGTAAATAATTCTGCAGGGATATATTTTCAAATTTCTCAAAACCTGGGTCAAATATGTAAATGCAAAACAATGGGTTACATTCTGCAATTAATACAAAACTAAGGGGGTCTCATTTAATTACCCCAAGGGTTTTGAAATCCCGATTCAGCGCTTGCTGGGGAAGAAGGGGAAAGGTAGTGGCGGCGGGATGGCATTCCAGAGGTGGCGAGCCGGCAGGGTTCTTCGGCGTCGACTGGCGAGGGCGGAGGCGGGCTTCTCCGGCGAAGCGAAGGCGGGAATGGGCAGGGTAGAGCGACGCAGCTCCTGTTGGTTCCGGAAAAGCGAGGTGAGTGTTCGTGTCCTGGTTGCAGAGGAGGAAGCAAGCGGCAAGGATGAGTCATTGCTTTGAGTTCACTCCGGCGGGGTTCAAACTCCACATAAGAAAGGCGGAGAGGTTGTGAGACAGAAACCTAGTGATTGTGAGGTGTTCGAGGGCAGCCATGGTGGTGAGAAAAGTTGAAGGAGAGTCGATGTTGCTATTACAGGAGAGATAGGCAAGGGTGAGAGGTATGGCTGCGGCTCACTGGGTTCCTAGCAGCGTGGCGAGGCGGCACTCCAAGCCTCCGATGACAGTATAGCCCTTCTCTCCTGATTGCTCAACTTGCTGCACCTTCTCACTAATTGCTTCTTCTTCTGGGCTTTGATAATGTGCCGGGTGCTACTCCTCTGGTGTTGACACAAACTAAACATGTCTCACATGCAGCAAATACTTAAAGTTTGCATCTCAAAACATATTTATGTAACGAAGCTTGGGTAGCCATATGGTCACACTACCTACTTGACATCAATGGACCATAATGAAAGACGATGAGAGCAGAGAACAAAATAACCAGGAAAACCATAACAGCCGCAAGGCTCGCAACTACAGAGCTCCAACGGTGGCTGTGATCGATGACAGGAAAAAAGAGAGAACGGAGGGTGAGAGGTGTAGCTCCTCAAAACACAGGGAGATGGGGAAAGGTGAGAGCATCGGAAGAGATGAGCAGGTAGAGTGTTGTTGAGGGTTGTTGATACAAGGCAGTAAGGGGGCGAGGTGAGAACGAGGGGTCGAGGAGGTGTAGTCACAGTCTAGGCTAGGCTGGGGCTGGGTAGAGGAGACACGCCAGGGCTAGTCAATAGGCAAAAGCCGGGAACACGTCATCTTTGGTGTAGAGGAAAAAGAAGAAGAAAACAAAAAGGAGATCGGGAGTTAAATAAACCCGATCGACACAATCGGAAAGGGATTTTTCGGATCGAAAATTTTTCCGAACTTTCCACAAAATAATATACTAAATATATAAACTAAAATATAAACTAAAATATATACTCGTAAAAATATAGTTTACGATATATAAATTATTCCCGTAAAATATCCTTTATAATAATATAATGATATACATACGGATAATATATATATATATATATACATATATATATATATATATATATATATATATATATATATATATATATATATATATATATATATATATATATATATATATATATATATATATATATATATATTTCTAAGAAATAAACCAACTAGCCCTATTAGTATAAAGAAAACGGTGATACCTATGCCCGGAAAGCTCCAAGATTCCTAGGAAGTCTCAAGATATAACTAGTCTAGACCAACATACCGCTAATAAAACCAACCTCGTAACCACCCTCAAACTCGCACATATCTAGGTTATAAAATAAATCGAGAAAACATAAAGCTAAACTCCTCACTTCGGTAACCTCCATTACTCACAAATAACAAAAGAATTTACTAAACTAATCTTCATTTAAATTAATCATCCATGTATCATTAACATTAATTAATCACTACAGTATAGCAACAACCCTTTCCCCGCTTAGACTCGTAACAACCGACTGGATCAAACCCAACCCGTATACAAGCTTGCAAAGTCAAGAGAGGTAGAACTCACCTAATGATACTTCACAACCGCCGATCGACGACGCCCAACTCTGCAGGGGGACACAATGGCTTGGTTTGATTGGAACAGTCGTCGAGAGGAGCCCTGTCAAGTCTGCGATGGCGACCGGTGACGACAGTGGTGGTATAGGCCGGAACGATCACCCCGTAGATTGCGTGTGAAAGGTCGGGGCTCATTGTCGCTTATCGTGCCAAACTGAATAAGGAGGAAGATTAAAAGGTCGTCCTAGCCCGTTGCTTGCGGAAGCTTGCGGAATACTCGTGCCGGACTGAATAAGGAGGAAGGTTGGAAGGTGTACGAATTCTTTTGCAGCGGTATACTCGTGGTTGTGTGTTGAGGGGGAGAGTCAGACGCGTCGAGGTTGTTGCAGAGGAGAGACAAGTTGCGTGAACGTGGCAGTTACGATCTTCACATTAGAAGATAACTGAGATCATCCTCAGTTGGGCCTAACGTGAGGTGGAGAGGCATGTGGATCTTGGGCCGCCCCAAAGCTGAAGAGAAGGAGAGTTAATGGGCCGCCATATTTTTGGGCCCATCAGGCCAGCTGAAAAGGTAAGGAAGTAGCAACCCATGACCGGTAATGCTCGACTAGACCCGATAATTGTAATTCGGTTCGGTTTTCGAAATAAAAATTTTCCGGATATTACATCACAACCCCCTTAAAATAAGTTTTGTCCCGAAACTTAGGATAAGAAAGGTCACCATGGTACGTTCTATACATATAAACTTTTTTTTTAATCCCCGAGAAAAAAAGTTCTATTTCTTTAATCCTAAAAAGTATCACTCCAAAGTCACCACCAAGTAACACATAAAAGAATAATCATTCAAACATGCCACACATGAAAGACTTATTCCACACACATGCGACACACATAAAAACAAATCACGAGACCATGAAGACAAACACATAACTAAAAGTCGTAAACATGGGTCCAGGTACTAACCCGACAGTCATACAACGGCCACCTTATCTGCATAAAACTCAGGATAGTTTCCCCTGATGCTATCCTCTGTCTCCCATGTTGTAACGGCCCAATTTTAGGCGCGTTTTAAAATTTTATTTTCCTACTTCTATCGATACTTTATGAGTATTTTTACGTCTTAAATTAAGATTTACGAGTATACAATATCGATACGTATTATTACCTGTATATAAAGTATTGTTCTAATATCGTAGATAATTTACGAGAATGTCTTCTATAGCGCGAAGTATATTTTTTTTTTGGTTTACTTTCGGAAAAGGTCGGAAGGTTGTTTCGATTCGTAAATTCCGTTCGGATTAAGTTTGATTGAGTTTATATATGAATCCTTTTTCTTTTCCTATTTTTTTTCTTTTTCTTATTTATTTCCCTTTCCCTCTCTCTTTTGGGCTGATGAGCGTGATGTGCTCCCTCTGCACTTGACCCTTCGTTAACCTCAACTCTCATCATTTCCTTCTCTCGTTTTCAAACAACAAGCAAGCATTTGCATGCCTACTCAATCTTGCAGCTGGGTTACCTTTATCTCCTCAATCCCACCTCGCCTCTGGATAACAGGCCGCCGGAGCCCCAGTCTCCACCTTCTCCAAGCCTTGCTGCCTGGATCTACTGCCACCAGAGCTGTCTCAAACACCTACAACCATCCATCTACCTCTCTCGCCCCGGATCTCGCTCAACCACCGTCATCCCTCTCCTCTTCCCGTTCTGTTTCTTTCCCTCGCTGGTGCCATCTCCTCCGTCGAAGTCGACGAAGCCAGGATCGCCATCTCCTCTCGATCTTGCCCTCGCTTGCCCCTGCTGCCGGAGGAGAAGAAGAATAGATCTCCCTTGCCCCGAGCCTACGCACTCTCTTCTTGATCTCCTCCTTCACAAACAGCTCCTCCTCGAGCCCTTGTCGAGCCACCAGGGGAGAGCCGGAGAATCTGCCCTTGCTGGAGACTAAGGCGGACCTGCCTCGCCTTGCCTCTGTAGCACCGCCGACGCCCCTCTTTTTCCATCCCTTCGTCTTTCTCTGCAGCCACCGGATGGGAGCAATCACGCCGGAACTTCAGCGCAATTGCTACCGGAAGATTCCTCCACTCCTCCCGCCTACGCTGCCGCCCTCGACAACACCGGAGAGAGAAGCCGCCGGCGTTTCCTTGCGTTCCTCTTCCGCAGCCCTTGCGCGTGTGCTGAGGTTGAAGAACCCTTTTTAGGGTTATTTCAATCGGGTCCCCCTCACTTATGGTGAAATTACAATTTTTAATCAGTATTTTGTATTATGCAGATTTGACCCTAATTTCTAAAAGTTGCAGATTTGCCCCTGTTGGTATTATTATAAAATATGGCCCAAGGTTTTAATTACGGAAGATGACCCATATTTCTGAAAATGTATCAATTGCCCCAGAAAATGTGTTAGCGGTTTTTAACGTTGACTTTTTATTATGGGATATTATTATAATTATATAAACTCTATATTACGCCCTGGTTGGTTTAATTAGATTTCTGGCTCAAAGTATTCATTGCGGTTTTATGACCAAGTGTTTTAGAATTTCATTTTGTACCCTGGATGGAGTTTTCACGGGATTTTAATGTTGGCTTTTGGAAAACGAATTTTCCATAAACCTATATATTTTATTTTTTTTTCCGTTCAATTTAGCGTATGAGCTAAATTTGTTTAGTTTGGTTTTAGGTCCGGAAGCGCCCCGATAAAGGCCTAATGAGTCCAAGTTTGACATCCATCTTTTGACGTCACGTGAGTACCCTCTTCCCCGAGTTTATGATCTTACTCGATTTAGTTATGTTTAGTATTAGTATCATGATAGGTTGGATCTAGCATAACTTAGAGTGAATACCAAGTAGTGGTTATGGACCTTAGGTGAGTTTGGTTGATTATAAAAATGTTGTAAAGCTTGAGGAGTTGATATTATCTTGTGAGGTTGTTTATGGCTTTTAGTTGTATGTGTGAGCTTGTGAGAATTTAGAGGTTGCGGTTGTATGACGTTGAGGTTGGGGACTAGAACGAGAGTATCCTAGCTTGTGTTGTGATAGTTATAATCTTGCGAGATCCGAGGGTTTAGAAGTCTTAGGACTTCTAGCTTGTGTTGAGTGTGATGTGAGCATGAGGGATTCTAGGATGCGGTCTTAGAATTGAGAGTCAAATGGTCTTGCGTAGATCATTTGTATAGAAGTCTAAGACTTCTATTGTGAGTGGGTTGTTGTTGATATAGTTATCTTCTTGTGAGCAGGTTATGAGCTTCCTCCCCTAAGGAAGCGAGAGTGTTGTGAGTTGAGTGTGGTGACGAGGTAAGTCTCCGGACTTACTTACTCGTATTCTACGTATTAGACTCGATGTGTGTTTGGTGGTGTGTGTTTTATTGCTTTCATTATAACTTATAAAACCGGAAATAGGATTACCGACCTTTATATCTCATTTGGCCCAAGTGTATGATAACGGGCGGTGACAACTTGTCTAGCTCTTGCGTAGAGTTAGGAGATTCTTGGCGACCAGCCCGTGTGGTTAGACGGTCGGATGCATCCGTACCGTTCCATGCGGTAAGTGGGGACCGAGGCGAGTTTCGGGAGATTCTCGTGTCACAAAAGAAGTTGAATTAGAACGGGATATGACCTAAAAATAAAAAGATAATAACCGGACTTGTGTGTTTTGAGCATGTTATGTGTTATGTTGATGTATGTGTGTATGTGCCTTCACCTTGGTTCTAATGCTGCGAATATTAGCTAACGGTTTTATACCGATTGTTGTAGATTGCCTTGTAGTTTAGGAATGCGGCCGAGAAACCCGGAAGGGTGGGCAGCCGGGGTTCCGTACATTTTAGGAGTGAGTTTTGATTGGAGACGGGTTGTATTTTTATTCTTCGTTTATTGGGTTTGTATACCGCGTGTATGGTGTTTGGTCTTTGTAGTTATTTTCGGCTGAAGTCCGTGTTTGTTTTCTTTCGGGTTTTCTTACATTGCATAAAAATGTATTTCGGCTTTGACCTATATTTGTGCCTTGTTGCAAGATCCAGTGAAATTGTTGTCAAGCTAAGGGTCGGGACCCATTGTGAGGTCCCAACCCGTAGCGCCCCGAGTCCCGCGGATTCGGGGTGTTACACATGTAGCCTCGTCCGCTCCCCGTCTCGACCACTGAATCCGTAGCATAGGTATGTCCTTAGACCATAAGCGTCTAGTACTCCTCTCTAACACCGCCACCGGATGTTCTACAAAGGTATGATCCAGATCAACTACCAGATCATCATAGCGGACGACATTTCTTGGATCAAGTATATACTCTCGCAGTTGAGACACGTGGAAGATAGGGTGAACACCCTCTAGTGTTGGTGGTAAGGCTAGTCGGTATGCTACCTCCCCGACTCGCTCCAAGATCTCAAAAGGTCCGACATATCGGGGACTCAACTTCCCTTAATGCCAAAACTACAAACGCCTCGCGTCGATGACACTCTCAACCAAACCCGTGCACCTACTCTAAACTCCAGAGATCGACGCCTCTTATCGGCGTAGGATTTCTGACGACTTTGTGTTGTCAACATACGCTCTCTAATCAAAACTACCCAAGAGATGTCGTCCTATATCTGCTCTAGAGCTACTCCACTAGCTCCCCTAGGCTCATCTCACCACAAAGGTGTACGGCATCTCCGTCCATACAAAGCCTCATAAGGAGACATATCTATCGATGCATGTCAGCTGTTATTATATGAAAACTCAACCAATGGGAGATGGTTTGGCCAAAATTGCCCCCAATCCAACACACAAGCTTGCAGCATATCCTCAAGCGTCTGGATAGTCCTCTTTGACTGACCGTCAGTTTGAGGGCGATAAGATGTGGTAAAGTGGAGACTCGTCCCCAAAGTCGTATGCACCTGTTGCCAAAACCTCGACGTGAACCTTCCGTCTCTATCAAAAACGATAGTCCGCGGTACTCCATGGAGTCTCACAATCTGCATGGTGAACTCCTCAAGTAGACGACTCACCGGTCACATTTCCTTAATAGGGATGAAACGTGCGGTCTTCGTCAACCTATCAATTATCACCGATATAGCATCAAAGTTCCTACTAGGTCGCAAACCCGTGACAAAATCCATGGATATGTCCTCCCACTTCCACTGCGGCACAGGCAATGGGTGAAGTTCTTCTCCGGACCTACGATGCTCAATCTTGACTTGCTGACAAGTCGCACATTGAGCCACGTATCTAGCCACATCGGGCTTCAATCCACCCCCCAGAAAGAACGTCTCACGTCCATATACATCTTGCTAGCACCAGGGTGTACTGAGTAAGGTGGAGTGTGAGCCTTTCCAAGTATCTTTTGTCTCAACTCGCCATTAGACGGCACACAAATACACTCTTGGCGTCTCATCACTCCATCTGCACCTATCGTGAAATGTGATGCCTCACCTCGAGACATCATGTCTTGGATCCAGGTCAAAGTCGGGAAATTCTCCTACTTCCGTCGAATCTCTCCCAACAGATCATGTAGCAGCTCTAAGGTGGACAAGTGACTGTCCATGTTGGGAAACTGAATATCGATCTATAGCCAAGCTAGATCCCTTTGCAACTGAGGTTATACCGTCATGCGAGCTATCACCTTCTCTCGAGGTATCTTCCTACTAAGGGTGTCGGCGACCACGTTCACCTTTCCTGGATGACACAAAATCTTGAGGTCAAAATTCTTGATCAGCTCCAACCATCTCCTCTGGAGGTTATTTAACTCCCGCTGAATGAATATATACTTCAGACTCTTATGGTTTGTGAAGATGTGACACGTCGCTCCATACAAGTAATGTCGCTAGATTTTAAGGGCGTGCTCAACTGCAGCCAACTCAAGATCATGGGTCAGATAATTCTCCTCATACGTATTCAACTGTTTATATGCGTATGCAATGACTCTACCTCGCTGCATCGGAACACATCCCAAGCCCAACTTGGATGCGTCACTATAGACCAAAAATCTTCAATCCCCTCTAGTTGTGCTAAAATCGGAACAGAAGTCGATCTCATCTTCAGCTCCATGAAACTCTGTTGACACGGCTCAAATTTGTAATGTAGTACTACTCTCTCTCGATAAACACTATATAAATACTTTTTTTTTATCAATCTTGTTGAGGTGACACTAGATCCATATAAATGTCCTTTGTCGCTCAGCATAACCTATCTCTTGTCCGTTTTAGTTGAGATGTATTCTCCAACTAGCATCGCCTTAAACTTGGCACATCACCTTTCCGTACCATTGAGTTTGCTGCTCTTTGGGTTATGGGCCTACCACGCTTTTGCTGCGCTACTTTGATTATTCTATTGCCACCCATTAATCATAATGACGTCTTTTGTGAGTCGGAATGATTGACCCAACTCTCGCTCCTTAAAACCCACCATCGGTCCCATTTGGAAGAAGTACCAAGTACCCTCTTTATTTTCCTTTATTGAAATAAGACAACTGTGGGAAAACAACCTCTTCATTTATCTCTCCAAATTCTTCTTATATAGATTCATCTCTACCGACTCTAATCAAGGTCTTCCCTTAACTAGCAGGTAAGTAACCTCTAAACACATCATGCATTGTTTGGCCTTTTTCTTAAGCTCAAGTATAATTTTTTATTCATATCTATATATCTTATTAAAACATAACCCACTTAGTCCACGTGTCGCATGTTAAGGCTAGCCACATCAGCTTTTTTTCGAATTTATTTCCAATATTGTCACAAGATATTCACAGATTTGCCACAACATCTTTCATAATTAAAAAAATCATTGAAATTAATAAATAGTCAGCCTGCAAATCATCTTTGATCAAATACATAATCATGTCACACCAATTTTACTCAAATATTAATTAAAAAAAACAAATTTATATCAAAACATAATAAAAACATATCTACGATTGATTTTTTTTTTTATAATTTTCAGAAAAATAATGTAGTCACATTTTTAATTTTCGAAAACTATTTTTGAATTAATATTTGATTTAATTTTTAATTTCAAATTTTATGTATCATATTTTGTTTTCTTATTTCAAAATTTTGAATTTTTTGAATTAATTATTTAATTTTGAATTTATATATATATA
>BSUD01000006.1:54421667-54516451 GCA_033239045.1 Fagopyrum esculentum | reverse complement strand
CAATATATTATAACAATCCCCTTTTATTTTAGTTCTCAAGGATAAGATCAAACCATTTGATGTATGATTTACTAATAAAAATAATAAACTAAAAACAAATCAAACTAATTTTCTTAGAAGAGTAGATGTGTAGTTACTTTAACATGTTAAAGCAATTATTTGTATATATATATTAATGTATAAATTCATTTCTATATTTTAAATTAGAATAAAATAAATATCATATATCATTTTAACCGAATACTAATTTGATTAAAATAAATAATAAATAATAACATAACATCTAATTTTTATTTATATTTTATCACTTTTACCAATACATAATTATGAAATATGTTAACATTTATAACTTATTAAATACAACCCCACACAAGGTGCGGGTAAAAAAATTCTTCTAAAGTATACGTATTTTACACAATTTTTTTAGATGATATAAAAAAAGTTTTATTTTTTTGAAGTCAATTTAGGTTATAATTAAAAAAAATTCTATTGATTAATATTCACTGCATAATATATAAAAATAAAACATTTATTTAAACAAAACCCGCACAAGGTGCGGACACTAAACAAGTTGGATTAATAATTATTATGTGGGTCGTTGACCTACTATTATGTGGGTCATTGACCTATTGTTATGTGGTTATATGAGTTGTTGACCTACTGATATGTGGGTCATTGTATATATAAACTATAAAGATGTGTTGACTTACTGATACGCATTTGATTTTGATATTCAATTTTTTTTTCCGGTCATATTTTATATTTTTATCACACATCGATTTATCTTGACATTTTAAAAACTTGTATAAAGAAAGGGTTCAAATATTTAAATAAATGATACATTTCTTGGCCTTTTGGATAGCTTCAAGTATAGTTTTTGTTCATATCGTTGTCTATATATGTAGTTAAAAAAATTGTTGGCCTACTGATACATATTTGACTTTATTATTTAGTTTTGCAAATTCAAGTGCATATAGTTTGGATACAATTTATTTTTTAAAATTTTTTCCTCATAGTTATTTTTAAAAATTATTTGTCATCCACGATTTTTTAATCGATCATATTTTATTGATATTTCTATCCCACAATCCCCCACATGTGGAATGTGAGACATTGACCTACTAATATCTATTTGGTATAATACATATCTATTCGGTATAATATTTTTTCATAATCATAAACAACAAGGTCTTGGACTGAATAGAGTTCAGAGACACACAACATATGATGTCTACATATTTTCCAGCAAGTATGCAGTTTACTTAATGGCAAAACAATATGTGATCCATTTGTGTTATTATGGCACTCATCTTATTGTAGTTTGGTGCTATGACAGGATGTGTAATACCCAGAATTTTTATTCCGTTTAATTCCAAATCAATTCGGACTTCGAGCTGTTGACGGTTTCCATTCTATCTAGTATTTCTTTCTTCACAAATTTTATCATTTTATGTAGAATTTAATTCACATAAAATGATAGAATTATATCAAACCCTAAGTCTTATAATTATTTATCATTTTATCTAGAATTTAATTCACATAAAAGGATAAAATTGTATCAAACCCTAATTCTTATAATTATTTATGGTTTTATATAGAATTTAATTCACATAAAATAATAGATACATATCAAACCCTAATTTTTATAATTAATCCTTAACGACGACTTTAGACGAGATCATGACGAGGCTGAGACGAGATCACGACAAAGCTGTGACGAGATCACGACAAAGCTGTGACGAGATCACGACAAAGCTGAGACGAGGTCCTGACAAAGCCCGACAAGCTGTTGACAAGGTTTTGACAAGGCTGGACAACCTCAACCCATTCTTTCTTACCTTGCTTCAGCCCAACCTTATGACTATGATCTTCAGCCCTCACAACCACAGCCCACCTTCTCCTCCTTACTTGCTTGTGACCCATTCCCGGACTGCTTGTACAGGCCCAGCCGCATCCCATGACAACCCTGCTTACATGCCAGCCGTAACTCCCTCTTCCTGCAGGCCGTTCAGCATTCTCCTCCAGCCCAAAAGCACACACGTTCTCGACATCTCAAAGATCGTAACTCCCAGCCGATCACGCCTCCTCTTGCTCTCTTCTAATACCTTCCATTCTCACCACATCACACCTCTTGCTGCACACGTTCAATTACAGCCGCTCTAACACTGCACATAGGTCCTCAATGCAGCAGTAGGCAGCAGCAACGGTCTTCAACATTGATCTTCTGCACGTAGATCTCGCAAGCAGCAAGCCATCCAAGATCTGTCTCCTTTGCACCAAGCAGCCCCTTCCCTGTCGTGCAACCGCCACCAACATCATAGGGACAGATCTCGCCTCTTCACACCAATAGATCTCTTGCAAGCGGCCTCTCCGCTTCTGTGCAACAGCTGGCTCGACAACAACCTTGTGCAATCTCCTATCTCCCTTCGAGTCTTGGAATCGAATAAGGTGGATACCCTTGCTTCCTTGCACTTCTTTCCACACCTTTTGTGTCTAATGAATGCTCTTCATGTCTCCTAATCATGCTCAGAACATCCATAGAAGAAACAGTGAAGATATAGGAGTTTGCTGAGTTTTCGGAAGTGAAGAACAGTCAAATTCGGGCTCCAGTTTTGGGTAGGTTATACTCCTCCTTTACTGCTGATTTTCATATATGTTTTAGTCGATATTCTATAGTATAACATACTAAAATTTGAGAGGAATCGGAGCTACGGTTTGAGAGTTATGGTGCTCCAAAGTTGACGCCTCATGCAGTTTTTATATATGTGCTGAGTGTTGGGGAAAACAGCAAGTGATGCTGTTTTGTGAGAAGCTTTTGAATAAGCTCTTGATCTCCGTTGGGCTTGAATTTTGGATATGATATAGTTTACATATTGTTGTAGAACATATTAAAATTTGAGAGGCATCCAGCGAGTGGTTTGGGATTTATGATTTTTCCAAGATTGAGTCGTAAGAAGTTTTTCTGTTGTGCTGAAATTCGGTTTTGTGAGATAGTTTTAAATAGGATTTTGATCTTCTTGCGGCTGAATTTTGGATATATTAGAGATAAGATTTTATAGTGGAACATATCAAAATTTGGGATAGATCGAGCGAGTAGTTTAGGAGTTATGATTTTTCAAAGTTAAGACAGTGTGCTGCTTGTTAAGTGTTGTAACCAACTTTAGAATTTTTGTAGAAGCGATGTTTTAACATTTTTAAGAAATTATTTCTTCTATGAGTAGATGGGATATCATAGATGATCTAGGGAATTATTTCGGAATTTTTATAAGATTTTTTCGAATTTTATATTTGAAGTTGTAGTTGGACTTTAGTGACTTTTCGGGAAATAGAAAACGGGTAGTTTTTCTAGTTGTTACCTAAAATCATTTTAGGGAGTAGAATATGGTTAGTTAGCCTCAAATTATAATTTAAGTACATATTCCGAGTTTTTGGAAGTTCTGGGACTAAGGGTAAAATAGTCATTTTACCTTAAATAAACACTGTAATAACTTCTGCACATAGAATCGTATATCTTAAGAGTTTTAGACTTATAAGTATCCAGGGAAATGTGTTGACCCACGTGCCTCCTTTGACAGGCAACTGAGTTCTGCACTTACGGATTTAGTGGGGGTTAAGAGAGAGTCGAGAATTGATTCTGGTAAGTCCACGGACTTACTTAGCTGGCTTCTTGTATGAGTGTGATGTGTATGAGTTGTGTTTGTTAGTTAAGATAAATAACGAAACCGGAATAGGCCGGCTTTAATATATTGTATAATTGACCCAAGTGTATGATAACGGGTCGTGACATCATCTGCCTAGCTCTTGCGAGAGTCTAGGAGGTTCCCTGCGACCAGCCCAGTCCGGTAGACGGTCAAATGCATTAGTACCATTCCGCGTTGGTAAACAGGGACAGGGGCGAGGTTTGGGAATCCCTCGTGTCACAAAATAAGTATCATTAGTAATGACTATCACCTAATTAAAGATAATAAAAGGACTGAGTGTGCATGTTGATTGTGTATGTTGTGTGTTTGTGCTTTTACCTTTATACTTATGCGTAGAATGTTAGCTAACGGTTTTACACCGCTTGTAGATGCCTTGCAGGTTAAGACAGTTGTAGAGAGATCCGGATGAAATGGTCAGCCGGGTCCACGTACTCATTTAGTTGGGGACGGGGATGTCTTATGTTCTTCATATGCGTCGTTGTAATATCTTTTCTTGTAAGGCTGATACATATTTCGATGTATATATTGTTTACAGTTTTCAAATATTTTAAATACTTTTGTGCCTTGTTGTAAGATCCAAGTAAAATTGTTGTCAAACTATGGTCGGGACCCATTGTGAGGTCCTAACAAGTAGCTCCCCGAGTTCTCAGAATTTGGGGTGTTACAATATGGTATCAGAGCTCTGGGTTGGCAACAATGGCACTTGAAATCTTCTGAAAGACCAAATGTATAAAATAACTAGAACCCAAAAGGGGTCTAAAATTTTCAAAACGGATTTATGTTTTCACACGCGCGCATAGTCGGGTTGTTGGGTTAGTAGTACGTTGGACCACCATCGCTCTCCGTGGATCTCTGCAACTTAGATCGATATGAGTTAGCATATAGACTTACTATGATGAGTATTAATGTATGTTATATATATGTATAAGTGTAGTATATTAGTATCCTAAAGGATATATTATATCCTTTAGTTGTGATATCATGAAGCGATTATCGCCTCATGATAAATCGGTAGCAGACTTGAAGAGTTTTCAACACGAGACAAAGGACTCGGACCTTGGATCAAGTATTATACTCGGGTGGGCGTCCTAGTAACCCTTGTTAACCATCCAAAGAACTAATAGGCGAAGAAGTAAAGATGTGGAGATAATTTTGACCATAAGTACAATCAAATGAGGAAGAATTCCCGAGTCAACTCAGATAGAAGAAATAGAAGGTCATACAAGGGACTTGGTTGTATGAAGCTGAGAGATGAATTATAAGAACCATGCAAGAGACTACAAGAGTGCGGAGTAGAGATAACAATATTGGAACGAGACAAGTAGAATTGAGTACAACCAAGATTGCGGAATCAAGGACATTACCATCGAGGCGGATGCCCCATAGACCATTATGGGCATTAGAAACCAGAAGAGACAGAGTGTCAATCTGGGTGTGATAATCTAAGGTGCACGGAATGAAGACCTACAATTGAGTGTAAAAGCGAAAAGGCAGACCCCACAAATGTGGAGAGGTTTTTACCCTCCTCAGAGATATAAGCAGTTTGAAAGAAACCGCGACGCCAATATCCAAAGAATGGAAGCCTGTAGCAGGGTCAACGAAGTTCATGAAGGCGATATTACCACTAACTCCAGTGAAGAAATCTGTATGGAAGAACGGCCTTGCTAGACTCGAGAGTCCAGAGTAACCCAAATTATCATGGGACCTAAGCCATCAACACAGATTGTCCATGCAAAAGGAACTACAAGTGGATGATCATTACGGCCATAAGAATTTCAAAGACGCTTGCAAGCTATCGTGGAAAAGTTGAAACAACTATTTATGTAAGATGAATGACACAATCGGACTAGAGAAATGGAGTTAGGCCATAAGAAGCGGAAGGGTGGAAGGTAGAACGAACTAAAGAAGTATAAAAGATTGTTGTGAGCAACTGTTTACCTACTAGCTAAGGAAATTTTGACAGATCACAATTTACACGGAATGGAGAGATACAACTTAATGTAAGAGCGAAGGGTAGACTTCACAAGCCTGGAGACATTTTGTCTTCTTTAAAGATAAAACGGAATCACAATGCCAGTATCGAAAGGATTGAAGCCTTGTAACATAGTCAACAGATATTTGGAAGGAAATATTACGAACAACACCGATTAAGGAACTTGTGCTTGAGAGAATCGTGTAGTGGACTCAAGAGCCCAGGGTAACCGCCATTTATAACAGAAAATAGGTCATCAACACCGACGGTCCTTGTAAAGGGACTACAATTGGGATGTAATTAAAAGTCATCGGAACTACAAGACGCTTACCATCTATCGTGGAGTGTTAGGAACGACTTTTGACGTCAAGTGAATGGCACAATGAGACTTGAGAAAGAGAGTTGTCCCAAAGGAAGCAGAAGAGTGAAAGATAAGACGAACTAAAGAAGGATAAAAGGATAAATCTAGTAGGTGATGTGGACCAAAAGTTTAATACCAGTAGAGGTATGAAATTGAGATAAGTCAATTATAGTCTGACCTATGTCAACCAAGGACGTGCAAGTATTGTTTGGTATTGACGAGTTATGCGGAAGAGATATTTGTGATTGTGGATCTATGGAGTAGCTTTACCGATGCCTTAGAGGATTTCCTTAAGTAGGCAACGACAACCTTCATAGATGAATTAAATGTATAAAGAGAAACGTTACAAGGGTTACTTCTTGGCTAGTTAAGATCAAACTCCGGTCAAGTCAGGGAGTTTGGATCCGTGGTAGAAGAATTAAGAAAGTAAGTGGAAGAAGTTGTCTTTCAATCATTGTTTTATTTTCTTAAGGCAAGTAAAGAAGGTACTTGGTACTTCATCCGTATAAGACTCATGGTGTAATTGGAAGAAAGAGTTTTGGGGTCAATTATGTTATACTTACAGAAAAGGTCCTCAAGATTAATGAGCGACAACAGGATAAGCAAAGTAGCGCAGCGGAAGCGTGGTGTGTCCTAACCCACAAAGCAAGAAGCTCAAGGATACTAATGGATGTCGTGTCGAGTTTAAGAAGGTGATAGTGGGTGAAATGCTTTCTAGTTGGAAGGAACATGAGATAGGCTATGTGGAGTGACTGAAAATGTTGTACGGAAACTTAGGTGCATGTAGAGGTAATAGAAGGAGACTGGTACCCTATTATGGATCCGAGTGAAGAGTGATGGCTTTGTTACATGTTGCCAGACAAGTAGTGTGGAATTCTATACTAATAGAATACGCTAGAGTGAGTTTTCAGGATGGATTAGGAAAGAATTAATGATGTAATAAATATATTCTGCATGGTCTGCACTAGAAAGCTCAAAGTGAGTAACTACCATCCTGAGTCGAAGATACATAAGAAAGAGAAGCGACAAGAGCATACTTGCAACCTAGTAACCGTGCTTAAAGAAAGCATAATCTCGGAGTAGATTTTATGTGTAATGTTATGTCAGAACAAAGCCTAGTTGCGTTTTGAGTTAGAGGGCTATTACTAGTCCGATAAAAGGGGAGGATATAAGAGTGCTATGTTGATAGTGTGCTAGCATTAATAGAGTAGTTATGATCAAATATCGGTGATATGAGATCACTTTGTGTCTAATACCGTCATTCTGGACATATTCTATGTCACTTAAGATTTTGGAAAATGCGTGAGAAGCCTAGGTTCGAGTTCACGATATATTAGAGATTTATAAATAATATAATAATGCCAAGTGAACAGAGAGGATGACCACTAGGTTTGATTTTTAGTTGTCTCGAGTGTTAGACCTGAAAAGGGTAAAGGTGACGATTCCTTACCTGAGGAATAAGATGACTGAGTAATATTAAAAGACAAGACCAAGTAGGTCGTGATATGAAGAGTATGGGGTACTTTGTAAAGTGTTGGTGGATGTCCAAGACCTTGGGCTTGAGTGTGTAGTCAGAACCTTTTCAGAAGGCTGGAAGCAAGTGGTCATAACGAAGGGAAGAAAGTGGAATAGATTATTTTCCGTAAGGTCATCAAAGGGTTTAGAAGTGAGTTGCGTATTGTAACCATTTGAAATTTTAAAGCGGTTTAGTAGTGACGGATGGACTAGTATTCCTCACCCTATTGAAGGGTGTAGCTTCAGTTTTCCACGGAGACTAAGTTTGGGAACTGAGTTTGAGAATTTCAGTTGGAAAGATACCTACCAGACACGAGTTAGGTCATCAGATTAGAGGATCAGACAATTGAGTCGGATGATACCGGTGAGATATCTGGTAACCACTGTAGAACGTGGTAGTAGACGCTTGTGATCTAAGTACCTGAAAAGATTTAAGATTCAGTGGTTTTATGAAAAGCTGATAAGGCTACCTAAGATATGAGGGATAGTAAGAGACGTAACCTTTCAAAGACCTATGTAGCGATGGTTGTAACCTCGAGAGTGACGAGTTAGGGCTTGACCTTATATGTGTGATATTGTTTGACTACTTGTTCTTTTCATGATTGAGTGCTTAGTCAGTGATGTGTGCTTTTGGTAACCTTGATGTGCGGGATACTTAGATGTGGAAACGATGAGACTTTTGAGTAGTGATCAGATATACCCGTTTAGTGCCTTAAAGGCCGATCAGGATTGTCTTACCCTAAGTTTCGGGACGAAATTTATTGTTAAGGGGGAATTGTATTGTCTTCTTTTAAGTTTCGGGACGAAACTTATTTTAAGGGGGTACTGATGTAATAAAAACTTGACCGATTACGACGTTTTCGGCGCTTTAGTTCTTTAGTATGGATTCCGACATTATATTGTCTTCTTTTAAGTTTCGGGACGAAACTTATTTTAAGGGGGTACTGATGTAATACCCATAATTTTTATTCCGTTTAATTCCGAATCAATTCGGACTTCGAGCCGTTGACGGTTCCCATTCTATCTAGTATTTCTTTCTTCACAAATTTTATCATTTTATGTAGAATTTAACTCACATAAAATGATAGAATTATATCAAACCCTAAGTCTTATAATTATTTATCATTTTATATAGAATTTAATTCACATAAAATGATAGAATTATATCAAACCCTAATTCTTATAATTATTTATCATTTTATGTAGAATTTAATTCACATAAAATAATAGATACATATCAAACCCTAATTTTTATAATTAATCCTTAACGACGACTTTAGACGAGATCATGACGAGGCTGAGACGAGATCACGACAAAGCTGTGACGAAATCACGACAAAGCTGTGACGAGATCACGACAAAGCTGAGACGAGGTCCTGACAAAGCCCGACAAGCTGTTGACAAGGTTTTGACAAGGCTGGACAACCTCAGCCCATTCTTTCTTACCTTGCTTCAGCCCAACCTTATGACTATGATCTTCAGCCCACACAACCACAACCCACCTTCTCCTCCTTACTTGCTTGTGACCCATTCTCGGACTGCTTGTACAGGCCCAGCCGCAGCCCATGACAACCCTGCTTACATGCCAGCCGTAACTCCCTCTTCCCGTAGGCCGTTCAACATTCTCCTCCATCCCAAGAGCACACACGTTCTAGACATCTCAAAGATCGTAACTCCCAGCCGATCACGCCTCCTCTTGCTCTCTTATGATACCTTCCATTCTCACCAGATCACGCCTCTTCCTGCACACGTTCAATTACAGCCGCTCTAACGCTGCACATAGGTTCTCAACGCAGCAGTAGGCAGCAGCAACGGTCTTCAATATCGATCTTCTGCACGTGGATCTCGCAAGCAGCAAGCCATCCAAGATCTGTCTCCTTTGCACCAAGAAGCCCCTTCCCTGTCGTGCAACCGCCACCAACATCATAGGGACAGATCTCGCCTCTTCACACCAATAGATCTCTTGCAAGCGGCCTCTCCACTTCTGTGCAACAGCTGGCTCGACAACAACCTTGTGCAATCTCCTATCTCTCTTCGAGTCTTGGAATCGAATAAGGTGGATACCCTTGCTTCCTTGTACTTCTTTCCACACCTTTTGTGTCTAATGAATGCTCTTCATGTCTCCTAATCATGCTCAGAACATCCATAGAAGAAACAGTGAAGATATAGGAGTTTGCTGAGTTTTTGGAAGTGAAGAACAGTCAAATTCGGCTCCAGTTTTGGGTAGGTTAGACTCCACCTTTACTGCTGATTTTCGGATATATTTTATTCGATATTCTATAGTATAACATACTAAAATTTGAGAGGAATCGGAGTTACGGTTTGAGAGTTATGGTGCTCCAAAGTTGACGCCTCATGCAGTTTTTATATATGTGCTGAGTGTTGGGGAAAACAGCAAGTGATGCTGTTTTGTGAGAAGCTTTTGAATATACTCTTGATCTCCGTTGGGCTTGAATTTTGGATATGATATATTTTATATATTGTTGTAGAACATATTAAAATTTGAGAGGCATCCAACGAGTGGTTTGGGATTTATGATTTTTCCAAGATTGAGTCGTAAGCAGTTTTTCTGTTGTGCTGAAATTCGGTTTTGTGAGATAGTTTTAAATAGGATTTTGATCTCCTTTGCGGATGAATTTTGTATATATTATAGATAAGATTTTATAGTAGAACATATCAAAATTTGGGATAGATCGAGCGAGTAGTTTAGGAGTTATGATTTTTCAAAGTTAAGACAGTGTGTTGCTTGTTAAGTGTTGTAACCAACTTTAGAAATTTTTGTAGAAGCGATGTTTTAATAGTTTTAAGAAATTCTTTCTCCTATGAGTAGATGGGATATCATAGATGATCTAGGGAATTATTTCGGATTTTTTATAAGATTATTCGAATTTTATATTTGAAGCTGTAGTTGGACTTTAGTGACTTTTCGGGAAATAGAAAATGGGTAGTTTTTCTAGTTGTTACCTAAAATCATCCTAGGGAGTAGAATATGGTTAGTTAGCCTTAAATTATAATTGAAGTACATATTCCGAGTTTTTGTAAGTTCTGGGACTAAGGGCAAAATAGTCATTTTACCTTAAATAAACACTATAATAACTTCTGCACATAGAATCGTATATCTTAAGAGTTTTAGACTTATAAGTATCCAGGGAAATGTGTTGACCCACGTGCCTCCTCTGACAGGCAACTGAGTTCTGCACTTACGGATTTAGTGGTGGTTAAGAGAGAGTCGAGATTTGATTCTGGTAAGTCCACGGACTTACTTAGCTAGCTTCTTGTATGAGTGTGATGTGTATGAGTTGTGTTTGTTAGTTAAGATAAATAACGAAACCGGAATAGGCCGACTTTAATATATTGTATAATTGACCCAAGTGTATGATAACGAGTCGTGACATCATCTGCCTAGCTCTTGCGAGAGTCTAGGAGGTTCCCTGCGACCAGCCCAGTCCGGTAGACGGTCAAATGCATTAGTACCATTCCGCGTTGGTAAACGGGGACAGGGGCGAGGTTTGGGAATCCCTCGTGTCACAAAATAAGTATCATTAGTAATGACATCACCTAATTAAAGATAATAAAATGATTGAGTGTGCATGTTGATTGTGTATGTTGTGTGTTTGTGTTTTTACCTTTATACTTATGCGTAGAATGTTAGCTAACGGTTTTACACCGTTTATAGATGCCTTGCAGGTTAAGACAGTTGTAGAGAGATCCGGAGGAAATTGTCAGCCGGGTCCACGTACTCATTTAGTTGGGGACGGGGATGTCTTATGTTCTTCATATGCGTCGTTGTAATATCTTTTCTTGTAAGGCTGATACATATTTCGATGTATATATTGTTTACAGTTTTCAAATGTTTTAAATACTTTTGTGCCTTGTTGTAAGATCTAAGTAAAATTGTTGTCAAACTATGGTCGGGACCCATTGTGAGGTCCTAACCAGTAGCTCCCCGAGTTCTCAGAATTTGGGGTGTTACAGGATGTACCTAAGGAAACTTAGCTGTTGGCATAACAAAAACTGCAGTAGAAAACAAATGTACAAGATAAAATGCAAGACGGGAGGTACAATTCTTCTAAATTGTCTCACCTTCGTAGAGCATAACTCAGCTAGCGCAAATAAGGAACAAAAACACGAACTCATATGGAGTGATACATTTAGGCAATGCATTATGTTGGTATCATTTCACTGTCAAAATATCTCAATCAACACTATATTAAATATGTCCATAACTAAATCCATGAATGAGCTGATGTCTTGTTTCTATGTCAGAATGAGTAATGTGTATATTGACAGGGAATGTGTATAGAGGTCGAGTTGTGAGCACTTCTCAACCTACATTAGAAGAATGATATGCAAGATTAACAACAAGCTGAAGTATAGGTCCCCCAATAGAACCAACATAGGTGCAATATGTAGGCGAAAAGCCACAAAGATACAACAAAAATTACACAGCAGGGTAAGCCTAGAGTGGAAGATATCCAAAATAATATGGGGGATATAAGGAAGCTGTGTGTGGGTATGCAATCGAGAAATAGAAACTAACCACTGTACAAGGGACTAGTCCAAGGAAGAAACTTACGGTAGGGGTGTGTATACACCTAACCCATAGAATTGTAAATATTTATGCAACTTTTCTATGTAATTGGATAGTAAAGATTGTTAACTTGTGGATCTCTAAACTTATCAACTTGGCCAAACTAGCAGAGTATGACAACTTAAACGTCTTATTTATTGAAAAAGTAAGTCTTGGGAATGGCAAGTTAAAGAAATATGTCACCTCCAAGGACAATATACAACGGTCGTTACATAACTCAAGTAGCAAGCAGCTAGGGGACATGCAACGTTACTCTTGTTGGCAAAACATGTTAGGACAATCCATAACTTTCCTAACCACAATAATAAAGGAAAAGGGAAAATACAAAAACATTATACATAAAAAAAAAGTACAATAAGATGACTAGGAAAACCAAAAAGCCGAGGAACCAATCATAATATCCGGCCATGATACCAGATAAGAGAGAAAGAAAAATAAATACTCACTTTATAAAAGCTTTCCGACAAATGAATCTTGGAAATTTAGGTAATAACGATAGCTACCTACGATCCAATCCCCATATAAAGTGAACATGAAGATAGCCTTCTGGAACTGTTGAGGTATAAGGAAGAAAATTTTTTGGACAGACATCAAAATAACAACCCAAAATGAGCATATTGACATGGTTATGCTAGCGGAACTAAAAACAAATATTGAACCTCCCGAGACGTGTTGGCGGAGTGTGGGGTTTGATAGTATATGTTTCATCCCATCAGATGGTCTAGGAGGTGGTTTGTGCCTTTTATGGAAAAACAACCTACTCATCAATGAAAAAGTAGAACTTCGCCGTAAGGATAAAAGATTCGTTATAGTGGATCATATTAACTTCGAATCCAACTTCAATATGGTCATTTTCCTAATTTATGAACCCCCAAATGAGAGGTTTAAAGAAGAATTTTGGACCAAAGTACAAGAATCCATAAACGCGCAAAATAAACCGGTACTCCTAATGGGAGATTACAATGACATTCTTAACCCTTCCGACAAAATGGGAGGTGCACCAATAAGAACAAATCGGTTTCAAAGATTACAAAACGTAATACGAATGCAACCTTGTGGATCTTGTATCTAAAGGGAATGCATTTACATGACGAAAGAAAAAAGATGGAGAGAATAATACGTTTGAAAATTTAGATAGAGTTATGGCTCATTGTGAGGTGCTCAATGCATACAATCTAATCCATGTATGGAATCACACATTCACATCATCAGACCATTGTCTAACTACAATAGAGATTAACAATAAAAGTCAAAGATTCAAAAACAAACCTTTTCGATTTGAACTCATGTCGACCGAAAGAGACGATTGTGAAAAAATCGTCAAGTAATGTTGGAGAACACAATTCCCGGGGACGATATGTTCAACTTGGTCAAGAAACTAAATCTTCTAAAAACCAAACTGAAAGTTTGGAGCAAACTAAAATTCGGTAATATAAATAAACAAGTCCGAGAAACGGACGCAACCATTGAGAAGCTACAAAAGTTAAACTTTAGAAATTTCTCTAACCAATAAAATGAGAGACTAAATAGACTAATTAAGAAAAGAGAATGTCTAATAGAATTCCAACAAAAGTATTGGATGCAAAGAGCAAAATCTAAAGCGTAGAATGTGGTGATAAAAATATGAAGTATCATCATAGAAAAGCAACAGGGAGACAAAACAGAAAATCTATAACCTCCATTCAAAAAGTAAACGACACAATAATATCTACTGAGGATGAAATCAGCTCTGAGTTCCTCAGAGACTACAAGGACCGATTTAGGTCCAATCGAATTAATAAGTCCACAATTGGGCAACACCTTGAAGTTATTAACAACGAAATTACGGACAGTGAAAACATAGAGCTTACCAAACCATTCTCGAATGAGGATATCCGAGAAGCTGCTTTTGATATTGGTAGTGACAAGTCCCCAGGGCCAGATGGAATGCCTACCGACTTCTTCCAAAAGTATTGGGCGACAATAGGACCTGATGTAATCCGTGCGACGAAAAGTTTCTATCGATCGGGCAAAATCCTAAAACAAATCAACCACACCTTCATCACTCTAATACCCAAAACGGATAATCCATCCATAACTTCCCACTACAGGCCGATAAGTCTATGTTCAACAATATACAAAATTATTACCAGAATTCTAGCATATAGGCTTAAGAAATTGTTGCCCAAATTAGTTCATCCTCTCCAAAGTGCCTTTTACACAGAAAACCACGACAATATTCTTATTGCCCATGAGATTTTTCACGGATTCAAAGCAAAAAAGGGAAGGAATGTTATATGGCCATAAAACTAGACATGGAAAAAGCATACGACCGGGTGGAGTGGCCATTTATCCTAGCCGTACTCGACAAATTTGGGTTTGAACATAAATTCATTAGATGGATTAGGGAATGCATTTCCACGGTCTTGTATTCTATCCTAGTCAATGATAAACCTTTGGAAGTAGTATACCCCGAGAGGGGTCTACGTCAGGGTGACCCACTCTCACCTATGCTATTCAACTTAGGTGCGGAAGTTCTAGCAAGGAGCATTCAAAAAGAATGTTATTAAAACAACAAAATAATTGGTTTCCCAATTACTAGAGGTGGCACTAGTGTCCCCTTTCTAGCCTTTGCTGATGATATAATTATATTCGCTAAAGCATCTTTAGCGGCAAGTACAAAGATTCTGGATCTCCTCAATGAGTATTGTCATATCTCGGGCCAAAAAGTAAACTTCCATAAATCATCATTCCAAACTACGAGAAATGTAGGGTGTGAAATGGAAAGACAAATCCAGTTAAAAATCGGAATAACTGCTACGAACGAGCTAGACAAATATCTTGGTTGTCCTATTATAAACAGTAGAGTGAACAGGACCGTCTTTAAAGACGTAATAACAAAATCTAGGAAGCAACTAACTGCATGGAAAGCCTCCACACTCTCACATGAAGGAAGAACAATTCTAATCAAGGCTAATCTGAATGCTAAACCAAACTATATTATGCAAAACTTTATGCTCCCATCCTACATACACAAAGAACTATACCAAATCAACCGCAATTTCTTTTGGAATAAAGGACCCAACTATCACCCTCTCATAAGTTGGGACAAAATTTGCAAACCAAAAAAGTGCGGTGGTGTGGGCATTAGAAAAGCAGAAGATATGAACAAGGTCCTCCAAATGAAATTACTTTGGAAAATTATGGAAGATCCTAGTAATATATGGGTTAAAATAGTAAACGAAAAGTACCTCAGAGGCTCATTCCTATGAAACTACAAAACACAAAAAAATACCTCATGGAAATGGAGAAGACTAATGAATCTCCGACCTGAATTTGAAAGTGGATTCAAGTGGAGCGTTGGGGATGGCAACACCGTCAAATTTTGGAAGAATAAGTGGGTGACAGACCAACCGCTCATCAAATTTCTTAGGAATAGAAGTTATATCGATGAAAATGAATTAGTAAGTAACTACATCATAGAGAATAAATGGAATACCCGGAAACTAGAAATGAAATTAGGCAATCTCCTACCACAAGAGGTTATGACCGCAATTAAATCATACCAACTCCCGAAATCATTTATTCGAGATCGCCTTTACCGGGCAGCCTCGAAGAAGGGGTCGTACACGACAAAATCAGCCACGGACCTCATCCATAAGAATAAAGGGCTTACAGCTAGTTCCGGTGATTGGATTTGGGAGATAGATACTGTAAGAGCCTGAGTCTTCGAGAGATTCCGCACCTGCGCCTCAGCTGAGACGCAGCTGCATTCCTTGGTTGGAGCTGCAGTGGGCCGCCCCTGCGCCCCTGTATGGCCGCCCCTGCATGTCTGTGAGCCGCCCCTGCGGTTTGTGATCTGTTGTAGCCGTCTTTTTTGACCCGAGCCTTGCTTTTTGACCCTTCTTCCTTTATAAGCTTCTCATTCTTTCCCTTTTGATGAGGGTTTGGTATCTTCAGCCACATCTCTCTCCCTACGTACTTCATCTTCTCTTCTCTTCTCCTTTGGATGATCTTGATCTTCTTTGAGTTTGGTTTGAGTTTGTGAGAGATCCTTGATGGCTTTGCTTGCTGTGGTTGATGATTGTTGTTCCTGAGCTTATGAGCCAGCTAGAGGTTGTGATGGAGTGGTGTTGATCTCCTGGGAAGCTCAATTGGTAAGCTTTCATGGTTTCTCTTCTTTCTTTCTTCTTTACCTCATCCTTTCCCTCTTTCCTTAGCCTAGCTTAGATCTCTTAGGTTTGGATCTTGATTCAGCTATGTTTTGGCTTGTGTTGATGCATATATATATATATATGTATGTGATATGTGTATGCTGCTGCTGGAGTGAAGAAGAGTGGAGAATCGAACAAAGGAGTGAAGAAGGAGCTGAAGTGGTGTGTCTCTACACACTAGCCGCCCCTGCGCCATCTCTGGACCGTCCCTGCGCCAGCAGTGAGCCGCCTCTAGGCCATCCCTTAGCCGCCCCTATGGCCACCTGCACCAGCTTGGTGCTGCACTTGGTTCTGTAGGTGTGTGTTGCTTCTAGGCTTTCCTTAGGATGTCTTTGTTCCCTCCTTACCTAGTATGAGTGTATAGGATCATGCTAGATGTGTGAGGATGTGTTTGGTTGAGGTTATGATCGGTTTATGCCTTGTACGGCTTTAAGGACTTAGGTTGATGTTGATTGAGATTGTGAGGTTGAGTATGATCCTCATGGATCCCTTTGGGTCTAAGTGTGACCCCTTTGATGAATAGAGTTTGATATATCTTGATGCCTTATTATTAGGCAGTGTCCCTCTCTCAGGATTGGAGGATGTTGTGGTTAAGCTGTGTACGACGTTGAGGTAAGTCCGTAGGACTTACTTAGCTGTCATCCCTATATTGGGTGTTTGCATGAGTGGTGTGTGCTTTGTATGTTACTATGATAGCATGTGATGTCGTATTTACCGACCTATGTTTAATGGATTGCCCCGTATGAGTGGCTGTGATAATCTTTCCCCTTCATCCCTCCGTGGAGTGTGGGAGGTTCTCTTGAGACAAGCCAGACCTGGTATATGGGGAGGGCACAACACCACTCCCATAGGGTACACGGGTTGTGTGACCGATTCCACTCCAGATGGCTATTATTCTCAAAGGCGAGGATGTATCGGTCCTCGTGTCACACACACACACACACACACACACACACACACACACACACACACACACACACACACACACACACATATATATATATATATACGATTTGAGTGAATGACTATCATATAAAGATGATAAAAATGGGTAAATGTGTGAAAGCATGCTGATGTGTTTATCTTTCATGATTGCGTTTGTGCTTATGCATTACCTCATATATGTAAGGTTAGCTAACGGTTTCATACCGTGTTGTAGATGTTTACAGGTTAGGCGTTGCTGAGTGATTTGGCAAGGTGACAGGCCGAGGACTCTCGTACATTAGGTGGTTGGTTTGGGATGTTTATGTTTCCCCTCCTGCGTGAGGATGATGTCTTGTTTTCCCTCCTATGTGAGGATGTTGTTTATACTCGGCTATGTTGTTGTTTACTTTGGGTTGTACAGTTTATACTGTTTTATGTATTTGTTTTATATCTGTCAGTGTCATGTTGTAAGGTCCAGTGAACTTGTTGTCAGGCTAGAGTCAGGATTCATTGTGAGATCCTAGCCCAATGTGGCATCCCAAGTCTCGCGGATTTGGGGTGTTACAGATACCATGCCCAAAGTAAAAAACTTTATGTGGAAAATGTCTATAATTGGACTTCCAACTAAGGAAAATCTTGAGAAACAAAGGGTCTCGGTGCCCATGCAATGTGTCCTCTGCAACCACCCATATGAGTCAGCAAATCATTTGTTCTTCAAATGTCCCTTCTTGTTGGAGAATCTTTCTAATGCCAACACTGAGTTCGAGCTCCAATTTGTAAAAAACTCTAACCAGAATATGTCGAACATGATCACATGTCTAAAAAGTAAGCTAGAAGACAAACAATTGGTACAATTAGCCGTCACATGGTGGAATGTTTGGATCACAAGAAACCAAAAAATCTTTAGCCATAACAAAACTCAAAACATTGAAGTACAAGTACAAGACCAAATAAGGAGGTGGCAAGAGGCTAACAAAAGAAAGAACCAAACAAAAAGCAGTCAATAGTAGCAAGAAAACTAGAAATATCCAGTGGATAAAATCTGATAATGGATTCATCAAGTTGAACTTTGATGGATCTAAACGCGAATCGGAGGAGTCGGCCTTCAGATTCATTCTTAGAAACCAACATGCATCAACCATCTCCCTAGGCTACGAACAATGTGGAAACATATCGGTCCTTCATGCCGAAGCATGCGCGCTACGGGAGGGTCTGATCAGAGCATGTGATCTGGAGATCAATAAACTTGAAATTGAGGGAGATAATCTCACAATTATCAATTCCATTAGCAAATATGGAAACCCCCATGGAAACTTGATCTCATCATCTCTGATATTTCTAACATTTTGGTCAGTTTCCAGCAGGTCAAGATACAACACGTATTTAGGGAAGTTAATAGTGTTGCCGATAAGCTCGCAGAATTGGGACACAACTACCCACTTGGTTGCACATTGATCCCCCCACAGGCGGTGGATTTCATCCGGAAGGATGCTCTAGGTTGGAGAGTCTCGAGAGGATGATTTAACCTAATCGCTTACCGTACAGTATAAAAAAAAAACCAGACTTTCTCGCAAATGCTCATAGTTCATTACAAAAATAATGCCAAAATGTGTATTATAATATGTGCACCATTTTATTGTTATTTTGTATTACGTTGTATGAATATTTTTCAATTGTATAGATTTATTACTTTTTATCGTCAAGTTTTAATTGTATTTTTTTTATCACACAGATATAATAAAAACTCTTGACTTAGTAATAATCTTATATGTTGCATATAGGTTAAAATAAAAATAAATATTAGTTTTAATTGTATTTGTGACACCTGTTTCATTTCTAATTGATTACCAATTAATTAACCCTGTTTAAAACAATAAGCGGAAAAGCGGAAAACGTAAAATTTTAAAACTTTATCTTACAACCATCTTCACAACATATATACATACTAACATACGTCATAAAACCCTGTTTAACAAAAACACAACTGTTTTAAAACCATGCAAAACATCCTAGGCGGTAGCATCCCATAACAGCCCACCTAATATGATCTCAATTCCAGGTGTTGGGTCCAATGTCCTTGCCTTGATCAGGCCGAGCCTGAGTAGCTGAAAAATATGTGGATATAACAACAATGAGTCACACGCTCAGTAAGGGTATACAAATCGCACTCTCCCAATATATATAAGTATCTAATATCCCGTCCCCAAAGGACACTCCATACCCTTCCTCACATTTCCAAGCACACATACATATTCACATTCACATATCATTCCACAACCATTCATATCACATTTCACATAAACATTCAAGCATGTTATCACACATCACATATAAACATATCATCTCATCACATCATAACATAACATATAACATGCTAGACTCGATCGCATCGATGCATAGGTGATAATTAACTAACTAGCCCCAACTGATCTACGATATATTTTCTCATTGCTTTCGTATTTCTTTTCTTTCTTTCTTTCTTTTTTTTTCTTTTCGGTTGGCCAACCCGATAGCGTCATAGCCCCCCTGTAGATCAGGTAGCGACCTCGGCCATCTTGTCCTAAGACCCCCTGTAGATCAGGTTGCGATCTTGGACTATTTTTCTTATCTTGAGGCCCCCTGTAGATCAGGTAGCGACCTCTGACTGTTTTTCTTATCTTGAGGCCCCCTGTAGATCAGATAGCGACCTCTGAGGCCCCCTGTAGATCAGGTAGCGACCTCGTCCCCCGGAAACCCGTGCGGGACCCAGTTGGGCTAATTAATCAATTACCATCCTATATTATCACTTCCATATCATAACTCAATTTCATGCTTTCATCATATTCTTTCATCACATTCTTTCCACTATCATCTCATGTACCTCATGCATGCTTTCATAAGGAATATCAATTCATCATCATTGTCGTCTCACTCATATACATATAAGCATGCATACAACCATAACAAACAAATATATACACACAAGCATGCATAAAATTATGGCATATTAAATACATAACATATATTAAGCAAGTGTAATTCATATACACTTACCTCGCAGGTAAGAACAATAAAACCTCACAAACCAACTATTGAGTCCGTTTCCCACTCGGACTATCCTCCTTTATCGTGCTTGGATACGCTCCCAAAGCAACTAAACTATAGTTAAACTGAAACCTTCAACAACACCTGTTGAGAATATCATATTCCTCGTATTAAACTTCTCGCTTCAAACACCAGTTAAATTCATTCCTTTGAATTTAATTAGCTTTTAGCATTTTCTAGAATCCCAATTTAATTAATTAACCTTTAATTAATTAATTAAATTTTGCCAGAATAACGTTTTGCCCGCAGACAATTTCTGAACCCACTTGTCATCAAATCTCATCAAACAAACAACCCATAATCACCAGAATAAAGTAACGAGCATAATGAAATTTCCAATTATCCATTTTGACAAGCCTTAGGCTAAATCGCAATACGGAAAACGAATAAATTCATAACTTATTCGTTACTAACCCAATTGACGATCCGAAAGAAGATTCGGAATCACAACGACGCAGGCTACGCTCGGACATCATCAAATTCACCGGAATCTGAGCGACGGAACCTCCCTAGTATCATATATGCTCGACCAGGCCTTCCCTTGCGCGGAAATGTAGAAACTCGGTACCAAAATGAAGAGAATGAAGAGAGGAATCCAAAAACTCAAACGGATTTGAAATCGGATTAGAAACGGAGAGTAGATCTGAGTTTGAAGATTGAGAGAAATCAGAGCTTTTATGAGGAAACGTGAAAGAAAATGAATTAATAAACGATATTTCTGCTATTTATAGTGAAGACGATAATTATCCTTTAGCGGAGTCGATAATTATCCTTTCACCGATCCGAAAGCGGTTTAAGCCCCTTTCTCCAAACTTCTCGAAATTGGAATAATAAATCTGGAATATTGTATGGATAATTATTCCGCAATTGTCTCGGGAAACGCGTATTCCTAAGCCGTCTTTCTTAGCCGCTAAGAAACGAAATAGCGACTCTTTTGACCGTTTTGCCTTCTATGTTTTTTCATATCTAGGACATGTCCGATGTCCTGATCATTTTCTCAACTGCATTTTTATTAATTGAAGCTCCCAAATGCTCCAAACAACACCGGGTTTATATCATCTAGGTATCGATCTCTTGTTAAGACGGTTTTAATTCCGTTAAACCCGTTTAACTTCCTAAAATTCCCGATTAGGCCATATTTAATTTTTGACTGTTACAGTATTGTCAAGTTTAATTTTACATATAGATAAAAACTTAAATTAATTACTAATTTTAATACATATTTGATAGGAAGATAATGTAATTAATTACATATATTAATTCAAACAAAATTTATTCAAAAAAAATAACAATCTTACATGTATGTTGCATATAGGTTAAAATATAAATAAATATTAATTTTAAATTCATATACGATAGCAAAAATGTACTTAATTACGTATACTAATCTAAACTAAGGGCGTGTTTGGTGAAGCGAGATTTTTGAGTAGTTTTAGCTTTTTTGAGTAAGTTTAGCTTTTTGATTTATTTTTGAGTAGATTTTCAAAGAGCTTTGTAAATTCCGAAAATCTAACTAATAACCTAATTGATGTTTGACAAGAGTAGATTTTAAGATAGATTTGTACGGTAGATTTACCAAAAAGTCAAAAAAGATAAAAATGTACAAATTATTAAAGATGTAAAAGAGAGGTAAAATTGTAAAATTTTTGATGATCTCCAAAAAACCATTAGTAATAGCTTTTTTAAAAACTTTCCAAAAAAGCTAAAACTAATAGAAAACCTACTTTGTCAAATACCATGTAGTTTTCTAAAAACGCAAAATTTGATGAAAATCTACCGAAAAAGTTCGGTCGAACAAGCCCTAAGTTTGTTAAAAAAAAGCATAATTTATACGTAGTATTACATAAATATTTCATTTCTTTGCCTTCTATATTTTATTTATTTATTTATTTATTTCATCCTAACGTACTTTTTTTTTTTTGATAGTAAAACCCAAACTAACATTACTCAACCGCAATATCGTTCAACAAGATATCATCCAAATTAAAAGGAACAGAACTAGAATCAGAATAAAACGTAGCTGCAGAGGGCTTAAGACTCGCAAGATGATGAGCAGGTAAATTGCCCTTTCGATTAACATACGACCACTGGACCGCCGCAAGAGTAGCTGCTCGCCGGAGAATGATCTCAATCAGCATACCTACCGGACCTCGATCCACTGCTTGTTTCTGCAGCCTATTGATGATCACCAAGCAGTCAGACTCTACCACAATGTGTGTAAAATCATGGTCAAGAGCGCAGTTTACTGCCCAAAGGATAGCTTCCGCCTCTGGTGCCGACCCAATTTGGATTGATTTAGCTCCCATAAGGCAGACGTTATTCCCGTCATCTCTCGCTATCAAACCAACCCCGCATAGATTCGAAGTGCTCGAGGCGTCACAATTGAATTTTATAAACCCTGTCGGAGGTCTTCTCCATCGTGCTTGCGTTGTACCAGACACTGCCATTGTTCGGGATGTGGACACTGTTGCTGCTTTCCTCCAGTCATTCAGTAACTGCATCTGATTATCCACAACCAAAGGTGCAAGAGTATCGACCCTTGGAAGATACGCTTGTTCCGACCTAACCAAATACCATGCACCATAGTCGCCCATTCTGCAGCTCTTTCCTGATCAGTCCACGCAAGCACCATTTCTAACCTGTCCACAAACGGTATGTCATGTAGCCCTTTCAAAGAAAGAGACGGAACACTCTTCCAAATTGTTTTTGCCTTAGCACATAAAACATGGAGCTATGTTTTAATTTCCACGCACTTTTCATCGTTGCTTTGAGGGCATATACATTGAACGGTTTTGTAGTCAGAAGACTCCCCACCAGTGTAACCACTTTCGATCACTCAACCTCAGGCTGCCCTACTTCTTCAACGTGAACAATCGTAGCCTCATCCGCTGTTAAATTCAGATCGCGTCGAGTCTGGAAACCGCTAGCCATCGTTGGTGATTACTTTCAAAATAACCTGCAAAAACCTACCTGATGCACTTCCGTCAATCGGTGAACCCGCACGTCGTCGGCGAGAAGACTCAGGCTCTCACGGCCTTAAACCGGAGAGGAAGTCCGGCGTCGAAAATCGTCAGAGGACGGTTATCGTAATCGCCAGAGGAAACCCTGAGTCGGGGGGCTGGCTTTTTATTGTTAAAAATAAAGATAAACTAATCGCCGTATCCTAACGTACTTTAAAAGCATTAAAAAAGACAAGAAAATAATGTTAAAAAGGTAGCAGTAGTTGTGAAATGAAAGAGGAATTTGGTGAATTAAAGAAGACAAGTTAGGTTTAACTAAAAAAGTGATAACGTTGGAGTTAGTTTTGTTTGATAAACTCACACACTAGTCTTTTTTTGTGATAAACAGGTACCTTCTATTACGACTTGTCCCTGTCACATTTTATGTCAAACAAATACTTATACTTATTTAGATAAGAATAATGGTTAGGGTACACCATCATTATCCACTTTAAATTCAATTATGGTTAAGGTAAAATCATATAAAAAAAATACACAATTTCGAAGACCCGATTTAAACCACGAACCAGCAAAGGTTAAGGCACTCGCCCAATCACATTTCCTATATGCTCTCTCTCCCCACAACCTTCACGTCTCAGGAGCCCTAGCAAACCCTTCGACTTTACGCTAATCCACTTGTCAATTCACATCGAACCCTAATTCCACCAGGTTTGCTAACATGTTACCGAATCATACTTCTAATGCTTCTACTGTATCCGCACAGTTTCATTCTAGGATTGATAATTCGGGTTAATCTTTGTAGCTATGTATAATTTTTTGAATTCGATTCGTCAAGGTCATAATTTTTTCTGTATGTGTGCTTGGAGAGATCTGTATCTGCATACTGCAACGTTGAATTGCATGTCACTCGTGAGATCCCCTTTCTGAATTTCAGTTAATTGAATTTACTTCGGATTTTGTTGTTCAGGTGTTTCCATCGTTGTCGAGTACATTTTTGTTCCACCGGTTTTGGTGGAATTCATTTTTATCGTCGATTAAAGTTTTGAACTCTATCTTTTTTGTTTATAGTATTGTTTTTTTCCCTTCCCGTTCTGGACATTCGAATGAGATTTTGTTTTGATGGGTAGCGTTGATTAATTTGTTTTGATGAATTTATTGTTTGTTTTAGTGCCCAGGAAATTGTGTATGTTGGTATAAATATATCAGGTGTCCATGATGCAGTCTGTGTAAATCTATGTGCAGTTTGTTCTAAGCCATGTAATTAATACAATTTGCACGTATAACCTGTAACTGCACATTGACCTTATCATTTATCTTCTCAGGTGTGCATAATTTTATGATGTGGTACACATGAACGAATTTCTTGACACAGTTTGACAAATCTTTCAATATATCTATAACAGATAGATAGACAGATAGCACAGTTGTTGAATTTTCCATGAGTGGCATCTCTAAACGCCCACCCGAGGAGGGAAATCATTCATCATCTGTAAGGCATACACATGAAGATGCCAGCTCTCATCTTAATATGACATTTGAACCCACTCAAGATTCTAGAGCCGGAAAAGCTCCTCGCATTGAATCCCGTGATGTGGATAGGAGATCACCTTTACATAGTGGGTACCGGATGCCATTATCTGGAAGTGATTCATACATCAGTCATACAGCTCCAGGTCCGGAGAATAGGTTAGAATCAAGGGATTCCAAGGAAAGTAGGGAGAGCAAGATGGATAGCAGGGATGCAAAGGTGGAACACAGGGATCTGTATCATCAAACTGTCAAAATTGATAAAGATGGAAAGTTCCAAAGTCGAGGTGATGATACAAAAGAAGCAAAATATGATAGAGAAACTCAAAGTGATTCCAAAACAGATGCTAAGACAGAGAAAGAAATTTATGGATCCGGTGTTGGTCATTCCAATTGGAAGGATCAACACAAAGGGAAAAGGTATACAGATGGCCTTGCGGGGTTTGGAAATACAGATTGGGCCAGCTCGCGTACGCATTTGCATGCAGCAGCTGACGTGGGCAAGGATGGCTCAGCAAGCAACGAGAGGGAACAAGGGGAGGTCAGTGAAGATACGGGGGAGAACAAAGTTGATCTCAAAGGTGATGATAAATACAAAGAAAAGGACAGGAAAAGGAAAGAACTGAAACATCGTGATTGGGTAGAAAACAAAGGTGATCATAGAGATAGCTTGCAGGTCATTCCTGGTGGGACCAATCATAAGGAACCAAATAAAGAAGAAAGAGAAGGTGACAGATGGGAGAAAGACAAAAAAGATGTCTTCAAAGACAAGGATAGACCTAAAGATAGAGAAAAGGATCATCCTAATAGAGAAGCGTGGAATGCTGCAGAGAAAGAAGGTTTGCACAACGAGAAGGAGATAGTTGATCGATCATCTGAGCAGGAAAATGTAGCATTGGATCAAAAGAGGCTTAGAGAGGCAGATGGATGGAGGAATGCGGACAAGGAAACTAGGGAAAGAAGAAAAGAGCGAGATGGTGACATAGAAGGAGAACGGCCAGAAAAGAGAAGTCGATGTGCTGAGAAGGAATCAGAAGAGGGAGGTGGTGATGCTGATGTTGGTACCGAGAAAGAAAAAGACGGTTTCAATGGTACAGTTCAGCAGCGAAAGAGGATGCTTCGCCCAAGGGGTAGTCCCCAAGTTGCGAATCGTGAACCTCGGTTCACGAGGCCTCGTGGTCCGGAAGCAGATGGGTATGTAGTATATACATCCTATTCTTTCTTTATTCTTTTTTAATGTGGATTATCTAACATATTTTGTATGTTTTTAAATTTTCAGAAAATCTATTTTGGATTTTCTTTTACTTATAAACTAGATGAATAGACCCGTGCTATGCACATGTTTAAAATATGTTTATATGTTACTAAAAAAAAATTCTCTTAAAATTTTCAATGTTTTGAGCGGATTTATTAATTCCCAACGAATATTTGGATAATCAAGTTAAACTGGACACAAAACATAATACCCGAATACGATTTAAGTCATATCAGTTCGGATAATTATTCACGGATATTCGGATTATCGGTTTGAACCGTTTTTTTCCGCTTTCTTCATTAGAATTTTTTTTATGAATAGTATTCCAAAGTCAAACAAAATAATCTAAATTAAGGTGTATGAATATATTTTAATTAATTAAAATAAATTTTCTTTAGACATGGATATCCGCTTTAAAAAAAATTATGACCCGTATTCAATCCAAAGGGTAAATATTTTTTGATCGGATTAAAAGGGATAACATCGTAACAATGTTTACGGATTTTGCTGAATGGGATCCGTTCTATAGATTTTGATTGTATGTTTATATAAATAATTCATAATTTAGGCAAAATTTTTATAATTTGTTTATACATGTTTAAAAATAAGTTTTAGTATACAAATAAATCCAATAATATAAATATTTGGATTATTGATTGTAAACTGTATATAAATTTACAAATGAGCATTAATGAAGGCAATATTTATGAGAAAAAAACTTAATCTTACTTGTAGGTAGTATTATTAGTATAAATTTCAATTGAGATTTGAAAGGTTATTTATATAATTTGCCTTGACTGGGTGCTTGAGTTAGTGAGAAGGTATACTGGTTAGTGAGCTAACTTGGATATTTCAAAGCCATCAGAGTCATCAGACTTTTATATTGAGAATCTTTGTATGTTTTCGCCATGGATGTTACTTGAGAATCAAGGGAATTTCTTTTTAAAAAAGCTGTGAAAGTGTCTATAAAGGTACTTTTGACATGAATTCTTATCAGAAATTGTCTATGATTGCCCTTCTATATTTTTCTCTTATCTAAAACATTTTTCTGTCAAAAGTGGCTAATGTATTATTTTTTTCTATGCAGGTTTCAAGGTAGGATATTGGCAATATTTTTGCTCAAGCTGTAGTTTGTAGTGTATTTGTTTGGGAAGAGGTTGCTACCCACCATGGTGCTAAGAGACCTGCTTCTCCTCTTATCTTTTCTTATAATTTTGCTGTCATTTGCTTACAAAGCATGATTTATATTCATAAGAACGGCTTTCTTATTGAAGGGAAATCAGAGGTCCCAACTATTGTCTACAAAGTTGGTGAATGCATGCAAGAGTTATTCAAAGTGTGGAAAGAGTACGAATCATCTCAAGCTGATAAAAGCGGGGAAAGTTCTCTAGGTGGACCTACTTTAGAAATTAAGATACCAGGCGAACATGTTACAGCTACAAACCGTCAAGTAAGTATCACACAGTGCATTAATGTATTGTGATTTCAGTAGAAATAAGGCATACCAAAAGTGTTCTGGGGGAAAAATTGATGTAACATAATACGGGCATGCCTCTCTTTTTTGATTTCAGTAGAAATAAGGCATACCAAAAGTGTTCTGGGGCAAAATTTGATGTAACATAATACGGGCATGCCTCTCTTTTTTGAGCTAATCCGTGTGACCGTGACTAAATGCAGTGCTTACCTTCTGTGACCTGTAAACCTAGTTTAGTCTTCAACAATTTTTTTTTATATGTGAATCTATTAGAAATGTACTAAGAGAACTAATATTTGAATATAGGGGTAAAATGATATTAGGATTATACTTTGGGGACTAAAAAGGTTTGTGCTTATGGGTGCTCTGAGCAGGTCAGAGGTGGCCAGCTGTGGGGAACAGATGTGTATACCAATGATTCCGATCTTGTTGCAGGTAGGTGATCGGGAAATCATATTACCCCCCCAACCCCCAATTCACATGTTACCATCTGTAGTTGGGGAATAATAATATTTTGTTCTTTTCTTCCAGTTCTCATGCACATGGGATATTGTCGCACTTCTCCAAATCCTCCTCCTGCTGCTCTTCATGAAGTGCGTGTGGTTATACGGGTGCTGCCTCCCCAAGATTGTAAGTTTGCTGGAGATTTTTCTTTCTTTCAACCATTTGAGCACATTTTATTACTTTTGAAAGTAGATTACACGCTTATGCAAAATGATCTTATAGATGACTGCCTGGATCTTCTTGTTTCTTTACCTTCCACCTGTAAATTGGAGAATGAGTTATTTGGTTAGCTTTGCCTGCTCACATAAACTGTACTTTGTTTAGCTTATTTTTCTTTTTTCAATGATCTAATCTTTTCTTCTTGTTTCATGCTTGCACTTTGATTTGTATACTCTTGTTATTTTGGATGGGTGAAAATGTACTTCAGCAGACAGGAAATTTACTGATTAAAAAAATTGATAATTTGTTTTCATCGCTGATTGATTGATGAAAGCAAAGCTTTCTGCTATGCAGACGAGTTATGTTCCCCTTCATAATGTTGTTCTTTACTATAATTGGGTATTGTTTGGAAGACTTTGGTTCGACTGTTAAGTGCTGAATTTTTACTTCTGCAGTTTATGCTTCTTCTTTAAGAAACAATGTTAGATCTCGTGCTTGGGGAGCTGGAATAGGTTGCAGTTACCGAGTTGAAAGGTGTTTCCTTGTGAAGGTGATGCAGTTCCTTTGATGAACATTTATGCAATGATTTTAATATTTTTATCTGGTTTTTAGCTTATGGGCCGTGGGCGGTCTTTGAAAAATTCTTGATGTTCCATTTTCTATCGGGTTGACTGCACACATGCTTTGATAGGAAGCTATATAGGTTTTAGTTCCGGTGAGGAGGCTCCTGATAGAGAGGAGTGAGGATAAGTTTTGTTCATTTTTTTATACTATGAGTTCATTTTTATTTTGGTCTCACTGTTCATTTTTTTCAGATTATAAACAAAAAATGCGTTAATTTTTTAAGGATGAAAGTTCATTTTAAAAAAATGACAAAATGAACTCGGTAGTACAAAAACTGAAATCGGTAATACAAAAAACTGAACTCGGTAGTACAAAAAAACGAACAAAATTTTCTCCTCACCTCCTCTTCACAATAGCTTCTCACTCTATATATATATATATATATATATATATATATATATATATATATATATATATATTGTATTTTTAGATTTGTTTCAGACTTTTGACATTCTCTGCTTTATTTACTCATTTCCTCCTTTCAGAAAGGTTGTGAACCCCGTGAAATTGAGCGAAGTCTGACACATTCATCAACAATTGAGCCTACGTTGGCACCTGTTGCAGTAGAGCGTACAATGACAACTAGAGCTGCAGCATCGGTATGCTTCTGATAAATATGGAATGTTGAAAAAATGTCCCTGTGCTTTAGTTTCTGAATGTTAGTTGCTAAAGAATTCCCATTTACTTATTCTTGTCTTCTTCAGAATGCGCTACGACAGCAGAGATTTGTCAGAGAAGTCACTTTGCAGTATAATCTTTGCAATGAACCTTGGTATTGTTTTTATCTTTATTTCTTTTTGGTGGAGACTTCCATGTTGATATTGTTGTCCCTTGATCTATTCAGTTTATTACACTGTCCCTCTTCTGCCTTGTTTTATACTTCAGTAAAACTTGTAGTTGCATTTGTTCACAACCTTGAATTAGGATTTTGTGTCCCGTGATTGCTTGTCTTGTTGATCTATTATCATCATGCATATTGTTTTTTAGGTAATCATCTTGGTATTGATCTTTCATGCAATTTCCAGGATCAAGTATACTATAAATGTTGTTGCTGACAAGGGCCTGAAAAAGCCTATGTTCACATCTGCACGATTGAAGAAGGGAGAAGTTCTTTACATGGAAACTCATTTTCACCGGTACATAAATACATGTAGCTGGAATCCCTTGCATCTTTGATCGAGGCAAATATGGTCTATGATTGATTCTCTTTATGACTGTGCTGTCCAGGTTTGAGCTGTGTTTCATAGCTGAGAAGGTGGTGAAAGCTGGTTCAACATCACAGGCCCATGAACCCGAGACCGAGAAGTCTCAGAATCACAACTCACATGCTGTAAATGGAGAACGTAGCACTGTAGAAGGTGAATTTGTTGATATGTTCAGGTTTTCTCGGTGCAAGAAAAACCTTCCCCAGGGAGTCATGCGACAGTTTGGAATTCCTCTGCCTGTGGACTTACTAGAGGTAAATTTCAAACTCTGCAAAATTGAAGTATCATAAAGTTTTTTTGTGGTGTTCTTATTGCTCTAATTCTTGTAAACAGGTGCTGGAGGACAATCTGGACTGGGAAGATGTACTGTGGTCGCAAACTGGCGTTTGGATAGGAGGCAAAGAGTATCAGCTTGCAAGGGTTCACTTCATGTCTCCAAATTAAGGGCTCTTGCACATTTATTCAGCTCACGGTTTAAACATATCAGCTTGAGACTCGAACTCAAGTTCGTGTATTTATGCGCTGAACCGGAACAATAATAAGCTGATCTTACATCTTATAGTGTCTGTAAAGATATTGCTGCGAATGTTGTTGTCTGTGTTACATGGAGACAGTTAGGACTTTTTTTATTTCACTGATGCATTCTATTGTCATCAAGTCATTTCCACTTGAGGTTATTTAGGTGTATTGTATAGTTTCGAAAATATTTCGATCTGGTCATACACAATTCTTTCCCAAGAAGATTTTTAGAGGTTACTTTAAAGACTAAACATTTTGCTCCCAGAAGAGGGACTCTTGTCCCATGTAGAAGTAATCGTGAATTTTGACCAATTTCAAACGGTTTGCACTTCAAACTATCGGCATGAAGCAGGTAGCTGTAGGGAATTGAGGCTGTCAAATAACATCTTTGGCAGCACAAAGTCGAAATCAGTCTATATAAGTGACCTGCCAAACAAAGCAAAAATCAGTTTTTTACACGATTTCTCAAACACGACCCACATAGAGTATGCATTGCAAAACATGCGAGTACGAGGCAGCCACAAATGAGCAGCATGCATGTCAATGTCTAGGATAGTTATATTTGATGGTTCATCCATTATAAATAGAATCAGATGAGCGTTGAGTTGCCACATTTCCGCTGCAACCATGCCAGCCGTCTCTCATTCTTGAGGGAAAGGAAAGTCTCCCGAGCATCAGGGTTCTCAAACAAGTCCAAAGCACGAAAGTAAACGTGCTGATCAACACCTTGCATATCATCCAATACTTTAATGCATCTGCTAACTGAAAACTGATCTCTCTTCCTGGATAAGGCGGCTGCTCTTGATTTTGATGCAGATGCTATTTCCAGCATGGCATCAACAATAGCGTCACATGTGGCCTTGCGATTTCTTTTCTGACGGCCTGAACTGAGTGGTGTTTCTGGTTGTCGCTTGTTGTTATTATCTACCATATTGATGTCCTCTCCAGAGCCATAGGAAGCTTCCTCGTCCACAAAATGTAACGGTTCACTAGGATGCATTGACATGTTTAAGTGTAGGAATCACAAACACCTTCTCCAGCCTCACATAGGATGTAGGGTGCAATGTGTGGATGCCCTATACAAAGTAAAACAATATTATCTGATGCATTGATGTGTGAACTGAAGATAAGTTAAAGACAATCTCTGAACTGAATAAACCAAAATATAGCATCTGCAGTGACTGACAAAATCTCACATAAATCAGTAAAATGATTCAGTTTTCAAGGAAAGAACAAGAGTTAGATGCTTGATCATCTAAGGATGTTATCAGCAAATTACCACATTATTAGAGTGCTGGTACTAGAAGAAATTTCTTGTACATTTTCAGCTCAAATTGAACAAAAAGCTAGACAAAGTTATTATACGAATAAATAGCTTTTTGTGTCACCTTCCTCTACATCATAGCTCACATATTCCATTCGACTTCCTCTCGCTTGGAGAAGAAAAAGTCTATATCCATTCCACTATCCATTCTACGAATAGATTTTTATATCAGTTAAATTCATATTTGATGCACATCAGCAAAATACCACATTATCAGAGAACAGTAATTGAACTCATGTGATGAGAACTATTGTAGAACCACATCAACGATCCAGGTATATGTTCAACAGCCAAACTCCCAAGAAGATTTGGTTTTCTCTATCATGGCCCTAATGAATTTTGCTGACATCAAAGAGGATACTCTAATAATAAAGTATCACCCTAAAGAAAAATGAATATTGTTTCCAGAGCTCTTACAATTTCATATACTGCAATACTTTCCAAAGCTATTAACTCGAGGAGAAAGTAGAGGGGATTAGTGGATACCATCATAACAGCAACTATGATATGAAGAAACCTTTCATGAAACAAGTGACAAAGAAGGACTAGCAGACATGATACAATGTCAAATCGTTCATCATGAAAGCCTTTTCTACTAACAACTCAAACTCCTTCCGTTCATATCAGTCGAGAGTCGAGGCACTAGCGAAAATTTCAACAGAATCACAGATTATTATTTGCATATACTTGCGTAATGTCACTCTAAATTAACTTCAGCGAAGCCTGGATAAACACAATTCAAGCCCTAGAATACTCGAATAAATTACTAAAACTAGTTATAAAGATTGCATTTTTTCGTCAGTTTTCCTGGCAAAGCCCACATCTCCGAAGCGAGCTAGGGTTTAACACATTGAAAACAAGAACCCATGGAGAATCTGTATTCCACAAAAAACATAAACCAAGAAACAGAATAGAGTCAAAAGAGACATACCTAGAATTCCCCAGTTAAATCAACTGACGGGTGGTGGAGAGAGAGTTGGGAACAAAGGGGTTTCAAGACACACGAGGAAGTTTCGATCTACCAGTGAAACGATTCGAAGTAGACTGATGAATGCGGTATGCAGTATAGAGATGATCGCTTTGCACTATGATTCTATTATAGAGGGATCGCATCCATAGCCAAAAACAATGAAGGCATTATTTGACAATGGCTTGCTCTTTGTTATAACTTTAACTCGTTTTAATTTCCTAAACCATATATTTTGGTAAAACAATATTTCATGTAATTACACTAAATCATCCTTACATTAAATAACTTCTCACGCAACACCCAAATTTTTTGTTTCCACAAAATTACTATATAATTTTAAATTACCCTTGGTGTAAAATAATTAACTTAAAATCCTAGATAGTCATTTCAGTTATCAAAATCAACCTTATTATAAATGTCTAGTCTTAAATAAGCTCAATGTCTTATATACGCTCATTTAGCATGTACCATTATGTTGGGTGCATCCCATTCCGTCTATTATCTATGTATATACAGATTGTATATTCACTTCATCTATTTATATTTTCTTATGACTTACCTTCCGTCCATTATACAATTTATTGGTTGACTAATGAAAATATGCGTCACATTTAATTAAAATAAACTTGGGCTAATTAGATAAGCATTTGATGCAGGGATAAGCCGCATTTCCAGATCTAGATTGAAAGTCCTTAATTGGGATAAAAAATTGAGATGTTCTATAAAAAGTTCGGTCAATTTATTACGAAGAAAATGTCGATTTTTCTGGAAACTCAAAATACGGATTAGTGAATGATATGGAAAGATAAAAAGATGAATATGGAATAATAAATGAAAGATATAGGAAGATATGAACTAAGATAGTTCCGCAAAAGAAACTTGACCAATGATGTGTCAAAACCCTTAAACGAGAAGATTACCTTAACCCACACTTTTTTAAACTCACACAAGTCTTTTAAGTAAGACAAGCACAAGGATGGACTAGAATTAACCACGAGCACCAACTTTCAATAAGATTAACACACAAGTAGGGGTGGGCATAAATCCCGGTTAATCTTGTCCCGTCCCGATCCCAGCGGGATTTGAAAAAATTGTGTATCCCGTCCCGTGAAAAAATTGCGAGACGGGATGCGGGACGGAGACTTCCTATCCCGGTTAATCCCGTCCCGTCCCGCATATATATAAATAATATTTTTATATTTTTTATAAATATTATATAGATAAATAATATACATAAATTATAATTTTTAAAAATATTATTTTTAAAAATATTTTTATATGTTCAAAGTTATTAGATCGATAATTTTTCATCAATCATTCACTCATTCTTTACGACTCATTTGGTTGGATCTAAAATACTAGAGAATCTGCTCTCCCTTGATTTAGTCCGTTCGCCGCCTTGCTCTGGTCCGTTCAATCGTCGCCCTTGCTCTAGTCCGTTCCATGACCCTTGTATTTGTGGATTCCTAAAATTGTAATCGATAGTTAAATAATGTAATTTTCTGTAAACTATTTGTTGTTATTTTTTGAATGTGAATGGGTAAGACACTTTAATATAACTTGAATCTGTTTTCAATGTATTAACTACTAATGTAGGCGTCATGAATCGATAATTAGCTATCGAGTTTTTTTCCCCCGATCATTTGAGTCTTTAAACATGAGAAAAAACAGGTATGCATATTGAATATAATCGGTGCATAATTTTTGCGGGATTCCTCCCGTCCCGTCCCACATGGGACAAGACTCGCGCGGGACGAAGAAAAAAAGTCATAAATCCCGTCATGTCCCGTAAATAAATTGCGGGATAGGACGCGGGATGACCCCTATCCCGTCCCATGCCCACCCCTACACAAAAGCACAATCTAGCAAGGTTTTCACAACAATTCAACCAAAAGCTCTCTTTTTGATTGAATTTATTAATGAATAAAATACAAACTCCGTAAGCAAAGCTGCAAGTCTCACAATTCAGTGGAAAATATCAAATCTAATCTACCAAACAATCTCCCCCATTAAGGTTATTTATATGGGAGATTAACCTATGAAAACTAGGAAAGAAATACTCAAAGATAATCTTACAAAGATATCTTTAAGATATATAAAATATAAAAGCCACAAAGATAAGATCTATCTAACATTTCTCTTAAAATAGTCTAAGAGCTTTAAAGAATCATAACAAGATATATTGGTCAAAAGATAGAAGATCATGACCGGATCTTTGCAAAAACTCGTCTAAGTGAGGAAAATTGAGCCTGAAAATCGGTCGAATTTCCTATAGGAAAATCGGTCAATTTTTCCTCTCTAAGGCTCTTTCTTGCTCTTATCCTTCTTCGTTCCTTGGTGGATCTTCTTGGTCATGGCTTGACTCTTCTATAACAGCCAGTAATGTCACCAAGGAACTCTTGAGAGTGAGGAGAGTTTCCTTGAGCGTACATGACGTAAGTATGTTCGTAACTTCATCTTGAATTGCCTTGACTCTTGACCTTGTGATTGCTCCACCATGATTGAATCTGAAGAAGGTGAAGGGGTTGCTGGTTTGTTTTTCAATGCTTTGAACTTTGAACGTGTAACTAGTCCTTGTGTTGGAGATGGTCCCACATCAATATGGTTTTCCCTACACTAACTAGCCCCCTACCTAATTCAATTTAGTAATATACCCATTTTTTCGTTTACCGTTCAAACCCTAATATGTAGACCCCAACTCATCCCTTCCTTGCCCTCAACTACAATAGCACAATTTTTGATGATACACCTGTGTTGCTCTTGCATCACCGTCGAGGTTGTAGACGCCCCACCTCGAAGCCAGATCCACTCCTTCAACCCCGATCCCGGATCTACGCCACTAGTAATGAAGTCAACCCTGTCGTCGCCACTTGTATTAGCCCAGTCACTGTCGAACCTCCGACTCTCAAGCACTTTCCGTCACACCACCGCTCTCCCCTGTTACCGGTGGCTTCCAGTCGAGACGTGGCTTCCAGTCGAGACTTGCAAAGGAAGGTGAAAAACATAGGGCGTGAAGACATGTAAACAAAGGAAGACAGATAAACCATGATGGAGGTTGGTAGTGGTCGGACGTAAACGAAGGAAGAGATGAGAGGGTGAAGGTTGTGTGCTGCTTTGATTCGGTGAAGTTAAACACAATGAGTAATCTGAACATGAGAACACCATGACAACAAGCAAAATTCAACAGTGCGTTTAAAATGTTTTGGGAAACAGTACTAAGGTTGCAACATAAATCTCTTCTTCATCTAAACCTTGATTAAGCAACCAAACTGCTTGCGGTGTTTAATTCGTATTTCCATATTGGTGGGAGCTTCTTGGTCTTCTTGTAGTAGCGAGAAAGCCTGTGAATCCTACTCTCTACAAGGATCAACCTAAACTTGGAATCCTTGTCCTTCATGTTCCTCTCAAAGTGCTTCCTGATAGCAACAACTTTCTTACTAAGGTGGTACAGATCCTCAAGAATCTCAGGGGCAATCCAACGACCTTGAGAATCCTTAAAATCTTGTTCCCTGTCACACTTATCACTTGCACAATACCGTGATAGTCACGAAGCATAACACCAATTTGAGATGGTGTCAGACCCTTCTTTGCCAACTTTGCAAATGTTATCCTCAACTTCTTGGGATGAGATCTTCAGCCAATTGGGAGGAGTTCTCTTGTAAGACAAAGCGGAAGCTGAAATACCCTTTCCATGACTGTGCATACGACCGATGTTTGCTACTTAGTTGGATCACTCTCTCTCCTTCCTCCGCTCTGGTTGAACAACTTAGCCGCAGAGAATAACCCTATAACTTTGTGTGTTGCTTCGATGATTACAAGTCAAGAGGATGGATCTCCTGTGTACACTTTGGTATGAAATTCATACCAGGAATTTCCAGTTTGTAATTTTCAGGTATTAAATTGATACCATAATTTTCTGGTATGAAAATCATACCAAAATTACATACTAGAAAATTCAAACCTTTTCTGGTATGACTTTCATACCAGAAAACTCTGGCATGACTTTCATACCAGAAAATTCTGGCATGAACATACTAAAAGATTTTAGCATGAAATTCATACTAGAAAAAAAGAAATAAAAAACATATAAAAGATGCGGAATTCATACCAAAAATATAAAAGAAAATAAAAAATAAAAAATAAAAAAGGCAAAAAAAGAAAAAGAAGAAGAAGTTAGAATTCCTACGTAACAAATAGAGCAAATACATATATGTTTCTTGTTTTTTTTAGGATTTTTTCGTTTGGTACCCTTGAGTTTTTGGCTTTTTCGGATGGTGCCCAAAGTTTTTCACGTTTCCGCTTGGTACCCTTGAAGTTTCGGTTTTTCCGTTCGGTACCCTTATTTCTTATTTTTTTTCTAAGATAACATTTTTATATTAAAATTAATTTTTAAAAAAGGAAAAAATATATAATAACAATTTATATTTTAAATTTCAAAGATAGGTATATTTTAATTAAACAACTCTAATCAACTATTAATAAATTATGATAATTCTTAAATTATATAATATTTTGACCTATTATTTTATGATTTTTAATATATTTATTAATATTTGACACTTTATCATATTTTACATCAAAACATGAGAAATTTATTATATTTTATATAAAATATAAAAAATTTAATTTATATTTATATGATATTTTAATCAAAGTTTAAAATTAAACATAATTTATAACTATATGATATTTCATTATTGCTATACTCCGTTGATTTATTTCATATCATTGATAAATATTTAACGTAGAATATTCAAAACGGACATTCGATTTTTCAAAAAAAACATGAATATCCTATGTTTTAGAAGATTTTTTTTCCAAAATATAAGCACTATTACATAGAATCAAAATTTTCTTTTATATAATAGAGATATGAATCATCCAATATTATATAATAAACCAACAAATAAATCAACGGAACAATGAAATATCATATAAATATAAATTATGTTTAATTTTAAAAATTTTATTAAAATATCATATAAATATAAATTAAATTTATTATATTTTATATAAAACATAATCAATTTCTCATATTTTGATGCAAAATATGATAAAGAATCAAATAGTAATAAATGTATTAAAAAAATAATAGGTAAAAATATTATATAGTTTAAGAAATATCATAATTTATTAATAGTTAATTAGAGTTGTTTAATTAAAATATAGTTATCTTCGAAATTTATAATATAAAACTGTTATTTCATATTTTTTCCTTTTTAAAAAAATTAATTTTAATATAAAAAACCTTATTTTAGACAAAAAGTAAGAAATAAGGGTACCGAACGGAAAAGCCGAAACCTCAGGGGTACCAAGCGGAAACGTAAAAAACTTTGGGCACCATCCGGAAAATATAACAACAAAGTAACAAAAAGAGTATAAAAAACAAGAGTTTAACGATAACTTAACAATAACACGACAAATAACAAAACGATAACTTAACGAAAAATAACAAAAACGGAAATTTACCGATATCAACAAAATTACAAAAACAAGAATTTAAGGATAACAAAAGTATAACAATACCGAGAATTTCATGATAACGGAAAATAACAAAAAAATGGAATTTAACAATAACAACAAATGATTTTCATTTTGTTTATCGTTTTTTTGTTTTGATTTATGTTTTCGATTTTTAGCTTCAACTTTTGTTTTGAGTTTTTGTTATCGGTTTCGAATTTCGGCATTAGAATACTAAAGTTTTTTTTTTAATTTTTTTTGTATGGTTCCGGTTTTCAATACCACACTAAAATGAGAATTTAAGGATAACATTAATATAAAAAAGGAAGTTTAATGATAATGACTATATAAAAAGAAGAGAAAATTGGTGATTTAAGACACTTTTTGTAACTCGTAGACTTATTAGGCCCCTCTATTTTTTGGCCAAAATTTTAAATTTTAAATAAATTAATTAAAGGGGCATAAAGGGAAACGTAAAAATATAAACCTTATAAAATCACCCTCAATCCAACGTCTGAAACAATTAGGGTTTTTCTAGTAATGTAGTTGTTCCAGATCTGAACTTATTCTTCAACCTCCACAAATTCCCGCAACAGATCTGCAGAGGAGACAAATCTTCGGAGGCAACTCAAAGCCTTTTGCGACGGATGCGGCGAAGCGAGCAGTACATTCGGAGTCCCACATCGGGCTGGAGGCGGATATCCTAGCACAACGTTGGGCAGTAGAACAAGGCTCGACCAAACCGCCCAAGGCTCGACGTTCGGACAAGTTTCTCGTCGGAAACCATAGCCACCGCCTTCGATCCTCCCAACTAACATGCCCGCCGGATCTACACCTTCCTTCAACACTGCAGATTGAAACACTGCTTGAAATGCCACTTCGAGGCAACCTACTCGACGTTGGGACAAGTTTCTTATGCTTCACCACTGTAGATTGCTTTCTCCTTTAGTTGATTTCCATTTACACCTCTTTCTTATGCTTCAAATTGCATATTGCTTTTTCCTTTAGTTGACTTTCAACAACACCATTCTCTTCACAGGAAATAAGGCATTCATTCCCCCACTGTGCAGTCCAGGAAATAATGCATTCATTCCATAAATTGGTGAACTTTCAGAAGGAGCCGCCACTGTGCAGTCCATGATCCCTAATCGTTTGATTGAAATTTTTGGAATAATTACATAAAAGCTCCCATATTTCTAATTACGTTTATGACCCATATTTTCGGAATTTGCAAAACTGTCCTAACTGGATAACTACATATAACAACCCAAGTTTATATTTACGAGAATAGACCTAGAGTTTTGAAAGTTCACCAATTGCCCCAATTTTTTGAAATTTACAAATTTATCATCAATTAGATAATTATAGAAAATAACCCTTTTTTAATTGCACTAAAACCCCAAAGTTTTGAAAGTTCATTAATTGTCTCAATTTGTGTAGCTCGATGGGCTTGAACTTGTGTAACTCGATAGGTTTGGACTTGTGTAACTCGATAGGCTTGGACATGTGATGTGGGACAATTCTTGGCATCTATGACTATGCTACATATATCATTCACCAAAGCGAGAGAAACTCAAGAAATGAGCGCTTACAAGTTGCAAACATGGGGTGAATCGATGGAATGGAAGATTGCATGGCAGAGAGGAAAAATCGACCGATTTCCCAAAAAGATCGACCAATTTTCCTGTAGGAAAACTCGATCGAATTTCGTATCCGATTTCCTTCACTGGAATGAGTTGAAAAAGATCCGGTCACGATCTTTTATCTTTTGACAATTATATCTTGTTATAATTCCTTAAATCTCTCAGACTATCTTAAGGGATTATTTAGATTATTATTTTAGATTTTAGATTTTATATCTTTTAAAGATATCTTTTCTAGATTATCTTTAAAAGGATATATTTTATAGATCATACCTTTTAGATTTTATAGTTTTATATATTTGAAAGATATCTTTGCAAGATTATCTTTAAATATAATTTTTCTAGTTTTATTAGGATTAGTCTCCCTTATAAATAGTCTTAGTGGGGGAGATTATTTAGTAGATTACATTTGATATATTTCCATAGATTTGTGTGAACCTACGGATTCACTTTCGGAGTTCGTATTTTATTCATTGCTATTCAATCAAAGGAGAGTTTTGGTTGAATTGTTGTGACTTTCTTGCTAGATTGTGCTTGTGTGTGTTAATCTTGTTGAAGGTTGGTGCTCCTGGTCAATCCTAGTCCCTCCTTGTGCTTGTCTTAATTAGAAGGCTTGTGTAAGGTTAAAGAAGTGCGGGTTAAGATAATCTTCTCGTTTAGGGTTTTGACACATCATTGGTCAAGGTTCTTTTGCGGAACTATCTTGATTCATATCTTCCTATATCTTTCATTTATCATTCCATAATCATCTTCTTTTCATTCCATATCATTCACTAATCCATGTTATGAGTTTATAGAGAAATCGCCCTGTTCTTGGAGAAAATCGGCCGATTTATCCTATAGAATAGCCCAATTTTTATCCCAGTTAAGGACTTTCAATCTAGATTGGGAACTGCGGCTTATCCCTGTATCAAAGTGATATAAGAGCTAATCGATTGAAGTCCGAATGTTCATCAAAATGTTTGATTTTTTTTAGTCTTCTTTGAGTCTTTAAAAGTTGAGTCTTTTCTTACTTGCCATCTTTGCGAGATTATTTGAGTTCAACGTGCATTGATTTATGTAAGTTTTGGAACGGAGAAACGCCATCAACCAAACACAAGCCAACCATTGACCTTTGAAACCTCACCAATACAAAAAAAAAGAAAGAATAAAAGAAAAGAAAGTTCTTGAACGTCGAAACCAATGGTCGATTTTTACAAAGAAAAATCGACCTGTTCTTCACCAGATCGACCGATTTTTCACCCGATTTTTGCTACGGTTGCCAAAATTCGAAGAGATCTTTGAGGCATACTTTGCAGAATTGAAGTGCACCCTGTGCAAGAGTATTACAACAGAAGAGTTCCAGTATATACCTTGAAACAATCAAAGAGATCTAGCCATACCTAAACCCCAATCCGGCTATCTCTCTTTCTTAACTTCGCAACTCAAGGTACCGTTCTTCTCTCTTCTTAATCTCTTGTGTGCTTTTCCTTAGCCTCTTTTCTATTCTAAACATTGAGTCTTTCTTTGACTGTGTTAGTTAGTATCTATACTTCTTAACATACTAGTTTTCTATCCGCAATCTTTCTTTCTACCTTGTCGTGTGTGGAGTAAACTTCTTACAGGGATTCCTTAACCATCGCACCCCACAAGAACCTTTATCCAAACCAAGTTAACTACTTGATTCAACCAAGGAGTTCTAGGGATCCAGGACGATGATTTGTAAAGAAGCATTAATCCATACAAGTCAATTCCGTCAACCAGCTTGCGACAACACAACAAGAGCGTGAGTGCGAGAGAAAATCATAAAGGTCTTTTCGATTTCCCTAAATTTACGAGTTTGTTGTTATTTTATGTGATTGTGCAGGATGTATTATCCGAACTATCATTCTAAAGGAAAATCTCGACCCCCAGAGCAATATCTCATCCGAGATTTTGGCCGGGATTTACCTCAGTCAAGATTTACACAATACGTTCCTCAGTGGAGATCGATGAATGAGGATAACAGACGCTCACGTGTTCCGTATAGAACTCCAACCCCGAAACCACATCCACGAAACCATTATGAGCAAGGTATGAGCTATTCAAATCAATATTGTGATATGCCTAACGCTCCAAAGTATGTTGATTTTTAGGAATTCACGGATGAGAGGGATTATTGGAGGAAACACTATTACCCAAGGGCGGAACCACCTAGACGTCCTTCGGTTATGGTTGATGAAACTATAAAGGAACTCAGAAGTGACTTGGAAGAAGTGCGTATCCTATTGTTCGCCTTCATGGAGGCTGTCCAAGCTAACGAGGCTAGTGATTCTAAACTTTCTGTTCCTATTAATGATCATGTGGAATTAACGGAATCTGATTCGATTGTTGATGATGAGCATGATAAGATACAAGCATGAATGAGCATTCTCTTGTTAACAATGTGCATGAACCTAAGTTATTCCATTCCTTTTTGAGTAGTGATCTATCTTCTGTTTTGCCTTCAAGTCCACACATAAAGCCTTTTAAAAACCATATGGAAGAATATAAAGAGTTTTATGTAGTGCATCCCCAAGTTGTGGCATTGTTAGATTCACATAAGAAGTATGTTATGCATGAGATTGCTAATGAAAGTTTAAGATATCATAGAGTGATATACGCTTTGCATTGCCATGATTTTGTTAATACATTACTTCTTTCAAACCTTAATCTTGCACCGTTATCCAAGAGGAACCGAGTGAGCTCTATTATAGGATTGCAAGATGAGATGGTCGAGAAGGAGGGTATACAAGAGTTGATGATTTCATCCTATGAAGTTAATCCAGTTCGGAAGCTGCCATACTTGAGTCATCGTGTGATTAGTGATAAGCAAGACTATGATTCGAGGTCGAATCCTTTCCAAGAAGGGGAGTATGATGTGGGACCATCCTTGGCATCTACGACTATGCTACATAGATCATTCACCAAAGCGAGAGAAACTCAAGAAAGAAGCGCTTACAAGTTTTATACATGGGGTGAATCGATGAAATGGAAGATTGCATGACAGAGAGGAAAAATCGACCGATTTCCCAAAAAGATCGACCGATTTTCTTGTAGGAAAACTCGATCGAATTTCGTATCCAATTTCTTTCACTGGAACGAGTTGAAAAAGATCCGGCCATGATCTTCTATCTTTTGGCAATTATATCTTGTTATAATTCTTTAAATCTCCCAGACTATCTTAAGGGATTATTTAGATTCTATCTTTTTAGATTTTATATTTTATATCTTTTAAAGATATCTTTTCTAGATTATATTTTAAAGGATATATTTTATAGATCATATCTTTTAGATTTTATAGTTTTATATATTTGAAAAATATCTTTGCAAGATTATCTTTAAATATACTTTTCCTAGTTTTAGTAGGATTAGTCTCCCTTATAAATAGCCTTAGTGAGGGAGATTGTTTAGTAGATTAGATTTGATATATTTCCACAGATTTGTTTGAACTTACGACTTCACTTACGGAGTTCGTATTTTATTCACTGCTATTCAATCAAAGGAGAGTTTTGGTTGAATTGTTGTGACTTTCTTGCTAGATTGTGCTTGTGTGTGTTAATCGTGTTGAAGGTTGGTGCTCCTGGTCAATCCTAGTCCCTCCTTGTGCTTGTCTTAATTAGAAGGTTTGTTTAAGGTTAAAGAAGTACGAGTTAAGGTAATCTTCTCATTTAAGAGTTTTGACACATCATTGGTCAAGATTCTTTTGCGGAACTATCGTGGTTCATATCTTCCTATATCTTTCATTTATCATTCCATAATCATCTTCTTTTTATTCCATATCATTCACTCCATGTTTTGAGTTTATCGAAAAATCGCCCTGCTCTTGGAGAAAATCGGCCGATTTATGCTTTAGAATAGCCCGATTTTTATCTCAGTTAAGAACTTTCAATCTAGATCGGGAACTGCGGCTTATCCCCGCATCAACATGTGTAACTCAATGGGCTTGGACTTGTCTAATTCGATGACCTTGGACTTGTGTAACTCGACTGGCTTGGACTTGTGTAACTCGACCGGCTTGGACTTGTGTAACTCGACCTTGTGTAAATGACGGACTTTCGGGGTTGTGCAACTCACTTGAGTTTCTGTAACTCCACCTTGTATAAACAACCGGACTCGTGTAATTTGAAATTGATCGATTTTGTTAACTACATAATATTACATTATAATTGAAAGTGTGTATAAATATTGTGTAATTGGAATTGTGTATTATTATTATTATTGTGTAATTGGATTGTGTATTCACATTGTGTAAGTGAAATTGTGTATCAACATTGTGTAACTGAAAATTGTGTATAAATACTATGAATCGACTAGACAATACATAAGTTCAATTAGCCCAGCTGTTATACGGGTGGGAGGGTGAGCATGTCGCCTAGAGTTCGATACTCACTAGCTACAACATTTGTATTTTGGATTGGGCATGGGCTTATGCAACTCGTGTGAGCCTGCGTTGAACTTGAGCTTTATTTAATCGATTGGGCTTGGACTCAATTAAATTAAAACTACTATTTAACCTTTTCAATTAATCTTTATTAATAAATAAGATGGGCCTTGTCTACAAGATACAAAAAGTTCCTACTTAATAGTACAATAGACAAAAAGTTCATAGTTAGCCAACTCATCCTAAAAAGAACGCGAATTCAATGACAACGGCAAAAATAAAAAGAATGAGAACTTAACCATAACGACTATATATTAAGAATGCGAATTGAGTGATAACGATCACAAATAAAAAGAAATTGAGTGATAACGATCACAAATAACAAGAACAATAATTTAACGATAATGACAAAAAAAAATGATTCTAGTGAGAACGATAAAATAACAAAACTTGCACTTTTAACGATAACGATCAAATAAGAAGAAGATGAACTTAATGATCACGACAAAATTTTAAGAACGAGAATTTAACTATGACGACAAAATAACAAAGACCAAAATTTACCAATAACGACAAACTAACAAAATGGAAATTTAGATAATGATTTGACAAATTAACTATAAACCGTAACAATAAAAAGATAAAATAAAAGCAGATACATTGAGATCGTCCGATCAAAGGATGTAAATAGGCCGATTAGGTCATATGAAGAATGAACCACAAAGCGAATAACAGAAAACACGAAAGGGAAAAAACGCACAAATCTGCCGATTGACTAGGGCAAGTCGGCTGATCGATTAGAAATTGACAATGATAATAAAAGAGTTCCTGAATCCAAATCATCACAACAAACATATCAAATCTCGATTGACAATAATCCAATCCAAATATCACATATATCATGCTATGAAGGGAACAATTATGCACAACTCTCGCATTTTGCACAATATTAAAGCTATTAATCACGCAACTCTCGCATATTTGGATCAATACTTGGAAGAACAAATTGGATAAAAGCAGTTTTATATGCAGATCTCGCATCTTACGGTACTTAAAAAGATCCTAAACTATTATAACGCATGAATTGAGACATATAGTATTAAGGAAAATGACCATCACCAATCACAAATTATCCATGCAAATTGGGCTCTCCAGACCCTAAAACGAGAGCATTTAGCAAGACATAACTTATAGGAATTCACTTTTATTAATCGATGAATAATATAGAAGTCGACCAATTAGGGCAAAGTGGTCGGCCGATTTACACTATTTGTTATTGACACTTTCAATTGAAAACTAGATGAAAAGCTAATGGAAAAAAAACTCCTTCATGGAAATGTATCGCTTTAGAGAAATGGGCAAGTGCTCGAAAAATAAATGGAAGTCTAACTATTTGTGAGTGGTGGTTGACCGATGACTTGTCAACCTTGAGAAATTCTTCGTATCTCCACTCCCGAATCTTAATCAACTCAATCTTGACCTCGACTTCCTTGATTGCAGGGAGAACCTTTGTAATAGTTAGGATTTCCAAATTCCAATTAATGTTGATTAACTTAATCAGTGATAGTAATTAACATATAACTCGCGAAGATTGCGTAAGTGTTGAGTATAAGTCCCACCGTTATATTCCTGGCGTAATTTTGGGCTTATGGTGAAATTTTCACTTTTTTCCCCCGGGTAATTATTTTTACCCTCCGGTATTATTTGGAGCATTTGGGAGCTCCAATTAATAAAAATGCAGTTGAGAGAAATGATCAGGACATCGGACATGTCCTAGATATGAAATGACATGGAATGACAAAACGGCCAAAAGAATCGCTATTTCGCTTCTTAACGGCTAAGAAAGACGGCTTAGGAATACACGTTTTCCGAGGCAATTGTGGAATAATTATCCCTACAATATTCAAGATTTATTGTTCCAATTTCGAGAAGTTTGGAAAGGGGGTTCAACCCGCCATTCGATCGGTTAAAGGATAATTATCGACTTCGCTAAAGGGTAATTATCGACTTCACTATAAATAGCGGAAAATCGTTTATTAATTCATTTCCTTTCACGTTTCCTCGTAAAAGCTCTGATTTCTCTCAAACTTCAAACTCAGATATACTCTCCGTTTCTAATCCGATTTCAATACCGTTTGAGTTTCTGGATTCCTCTCTTCATTCCCTTCATATCGGTACCAAGTTTCTGTATTTCCGAGCAGATGAAGACCTGGTCGAGCATATATGTCACCAGGAAAGTTCCGTCTCTCGGATTCCGGTGAGTTTGATGTTGTACATGCGTAGCCTGCGTCGTTGTGATTCCGAATCTTCTTTCAGATCGTCAATCGGGTTAGTAACGAATAAGTTATGAATTTATTCGTTTTCCGTACTGCGATTTGGCCTAAATTGACCTTAGGCTTTTCAAAATGGATAATTAGAAATTCCATTATTATCATTATATTATTCTGGTGTTATGGGTTGTTTATTTGATGAAATCTGATGACAAGTGGGTTTAGAAATGGTCTGCGGACAAAACGTTATTCTGGTGAAATTTAATTAATTAATTAAAGGTTAATTAATTAAATTAGGATTAAATTTGAGATTGAGGAATACTGATTAGATGCATGCTAGGTGTCAGAATGAGTTGAGTATGATGAGATGTTATGTTGAGGATATGCCTTAGGCATTTATGAATGTGTTAAGGATCTGAGGTTTAGATTTGAGATATAGGTTGGTTGTGGTTAGTGAGACGAGTCTCCTAACCTTTGCAGTATGTGATTGTGTGTGCCTTGCTATTGCAAGCGTTGATTACTTCCCCAAGGGGAAGCTGTGACGTGGTATAGGTTACGAGTATATCAGGTAAGTACATAGGACTTACTTAGCGTGCAGTTATGGATTGTATGATTGTGATGGTTATGTGTGTTCATATGATTGTGCATTTATAACCTAACCAGACTAGGATGACCATTTATTACATTTATTTGGCCAAAGTGTATTATAACGGGTGGTAACCACCGGTCTCCGCCTGCTGGTTAGGAGGAGGTGCCTGGAAGCCAATAATCCGGGGGGACGAGTGACGATCACCCCCAACGCAAACCCCTGTGTTAAAGGGGAAAGGGACGAGGTTATTTAGGTTCCTCGTGGTACAAAAGAAGTTGAATTAGTAATGGAATAACGTAATGAAAGATAATAAATGAATGTGTGTGTTATTGCATGTATGAGATGTTGATGTGTGATTGTGCTATTACCTTCATGCTTTTCATTGCTGTAGCTAACGGTTTCATACCGTGTTGTAGATGATCTGCAAGTTAGGAAGACTACAGGGTGAGACAGATGGTGTGGCCAGCCGGGAACTTCTGTACATTAGCATGCGCGGGATATAGGATCTTTTGTATCAGATATTGTGGTTTGATGTTTTGTACTCGGCTCTGAGTTTGTAAACTTATCATATACATCTTTTATGTATTTGGTTTTAATCTACCTGTGCCTTTGTTGTAAGATCCAGTGAACTTGTTGTCAGGCTAGGGTCAAGATCCATTGTGAGATCCTAGCCCAATGTGACACTCCAAGTCCCGTGGATTTGGGGTGTGTCTAGGGCTTTCTTCCGCAAATAACTCCATTTTAGCTCCAGAAAGGCCTAGAATGCCTACAATATAATAGGGTGTTACAAAATTTCCGATCCTCCAATAATCCGACAATCCGACTTGTTCATATCCCACTTTTGATTAATCCGACGATAACCTATCCGCATCCGCTTAACATTTTTGGATCCGTGGATCGGATATGGATTGATGGTTTTTTAACCGGGATATTCGAGATCTGGTAATATATATTATTTGTTTCCAAAAATTATAACCATGTTGCAATAGCTGAGTTGATGGAAGTTTGACTAATTTTAATACCTTACAACTATGGTCTTGAGTTTGAACTCTCAAAAAAATGAATTTATATTTTTGGAAAATGAAATCCTAAATCCACTCGGCTCTAGCCTACACGTGAGAGTACGTGGTTCCGTTTCTCAATTCTCACTTCCAAACTCTCATTCTCAAAGTTTCTCACTGCTTCTCACTTTTCTTCTTATCTCAGGCCGGAGACGAGGCGAAGCCGCGACGAGACTAGCGATTTGGTGTGAGCACTCTGGTTACTTCGCTACAGGTGAGTGGTGCCGAACTCTTTCTCTTCTCAAATCTCAATCTCCCTTCGTCTTCTCCCGTCCCGGCGTCCATGCACTATCGCTCGGATCTCCCTTCGTTTATCGCCCCCGGAGAAACTGTTCTCTTCTTGAATCTTAATCTCTTCGTCGTCTCCCGGCATCCCTGTACCATCGCTCGGATCTCCCTTCGTCATTCCTCCAGCAACAAACTCCCCTTCATTCCTCCATATCTGCAACAAACTGTTCTCTTATTGTTGTTTACTTTTTTACCGATTAATCATTTTTAATTGTTAGTTTAACAATTGATGTTGTTTAGTTCTTTACCGTTATCCAACAATTTGTTATGTTTACTTGTTTACAAGGGATGACCAAGGGATATAATGAAAGAGTGGAGTACCCAACTAGAAACTACCCATCACTCCATCAACATACCTCATATTTATGAAGTCTTGATCATGTAAGCATTTTTAATGTATACGAAGTTGCAACATAGTTTGATGTAGAGACTTTGGTGTACTTTGAGGCTTTTAACCTGGTTGTGATTTGTAATCTTTCAACTTATGTTGAACATAATTGGTATGTTTAAGGTGAATTATTTTACTATTGCTTTATTTTGTTTGAACTTTCATCTTAATAACAGTACATGTTTAGCAAAATATAACCAAAATTCTGAAAACAACACAATTTTAGTGTAATCGGATATTTCAGATATCTGTATCGGATAAACGGACCCGTTTACCTGTTCGGATCGGATATCCGGAAATTTTCGGATATGAATACCAGTTTTACCTAAAAAACTCCCAAATATCCGGGAGTGAACAACCCTACAATATAATAAACACACAAATAGATCTCCAAAACACTAACGGAAGAATTATACCATAATGCAATATAAAACTACACTATATGATCAAAAGATGGATAATAATGAGTATGAAAAAAGACTCTAAATTTATGTTATCAAATATCCCATACTTAAACCTTGTTCTCAAGTAAGATCCGAAGATACCTTTATGTGAAGGATCTTATTCCTATATCTACTAATAAGATCAAACTCTTACAAACCAAGTCATCATCACACATTCATATATATATATATATATATATATATATATATATATATATATATATATATATATATATATATATATATAACTGTTAGGGATAAATCAAAGCTCATTAGTTATCATGATCCCTTGAGGGAATTGTATATGCCTCTTCACATGTGTTTAGACAAATGCCACTCAAACTCAACATATATGCAATGATCAATAACTATAAACTTACCATGGTGTCTCAATCTTCATTGCTTGCTTTCTTGCAATTATAATATGAATCAAGATGTCTTTTGTAGAGTTGTAACGTGATCAGGGGTATGAAGAACAAGGTGAGGACTAACTTTTGGCTTTGCGGGGCAATTAATCCAGGAACTAAGAAAATCGTTCGCTCATGGTTGAGGAGCAAATTTTCCGATCATCAAGGCCTGGTCCGTCGACCAACTCCAATCATCTCTTGTAGTAGCCTGATTTCTTCACTTGAACTTCATAACATACGACACTTTTTACTACTTTATTCTTTGCAACACATCCGTTTTTTCTCTCTTTAACTTGCAGTTCTAATACATTTGAAAATTGCTCCCGAAAAATCATTTTTTGGATATCCCGTCGGCAAAGATGGATAGTGTCTTTATAATTAACTTAGATACGCTTAACCCCTCCAAACCTTAACGCCTCTCCTCCCGAAACCCTACCACTCCCTCCCTTGACCTTATAACTTCCACTCTTCACCCATATATACCGACAAGGGGAGCCTTATCCTCTCCTTCGTCTCCTTCAACTAATTATGACTCTCCCTCAGACTCAACACAATCTATACTGCCACGCCGCGCGCAGGTTTCGTTTAGCTCATCCGACCAGGCGACCAATGAATGAATCTCTGGTGCGATAACCAAACTTCTCTACATATTGTCACCAATCTAATTTTTTGTGAACAAAAAAACTTTGAAGTCGATTAACTCATTCAAAACAACCCATGTTCGACCAACTCGTTGAGATATATATCTTCCCCAAAATACTAGATTACCAAAATGTTCTTCATCTACTCTACTTCTGCAAATTTAACATTTGAGACATTCATGCGTCAACTTGAGAGGGAATATTACACTAGTCTCTCTACGTAATTAAATATATCCTCGTCTCCATATAAATTGTAATCTAAAAGGAGAGCATATGTTTATTCTGTGTATCCTTTTGCGTTTTTGTTTTGTCTTCATCGGAACGAAGCTTTGTAAGCACACCGAGTGTAAATGAACACATACTATCTGCATTCTTACAATATTCATCGGAAAAATAGAAATATGAGCGACAGATTGGGAGGATCTAAAAGCATGAGAACCAAAAGCATGAGTTGAGAAGAGAGGTATGTCACAACTAACAAATGTTCCACCATTACACATTAGTATATACTAATCAAAGTTTTTCGTTATATATACTTTGGCACCCCACATATATTGCATTCTGTTAGAATAACGTACGTTTCGGTAAAACGCGATTCATTTGCATGGGCAATTTTATTTGCTTCATCTTATACTATATAAACTATAAATCACACACACTCAACAAACCTCCCAAATAAATCTATGCATAAATCTGCCTCTCCAAATAATGAATCATCTACAACGCTCTATGCATGAAACTATATACATATATATATGTAACGCACATTGTTCACTCGACCTTTATATGTAGCTATGTAATTGAACTAGTCTTTCTTTCTGAACTGAGAATGTCGACGACGAACTTGGAGTTCTTAGGGTGCAAGAAGAGAAAGAGGCTCTCGTTTTCGACGTTAACATCAGGTGGAGACAGGACGGTTTTCCGGTTCAAGAGCTTCGGAGACAACGGATACCCGGCTGAGTTTAACGGGCCGTTTTTCAAGAACGTAAAGGCTCTTCTCGAGCTTGGGAGGATGGAGAGTAGCACTCTGTGTAACGGGTTAGTGAGTTGGTCGTTTCAGCTGGAAGTGCACCGTCACCGCCCTGATCGTACCGTCTTCTTGTTCGTTATCGAAGAGCCTGTTGAGGCTTCCGTTTATCGACATTGCAGGCATTGCCAATACGTAGGTAAATGATAATCAATATGATTGCATGTATATATTCAGAACATGCTGGTGTAGGATAATCAATTTGATTACTTGGATTAGGGTGGGGACACCATATGATATGCAACATGAACTACCATTTCGTGGTGCCTTCGAAGGAGACAGCAGCAACGTGCTTGAGCTGCGAACAAGACGATTGTTGTGAGACGGAGATGAACTTGGCAACGAGATCAGGAGCAAAGAAGCAAAGCTACAACTTGGTAGAGCTAGATGGCCATGCTCTCCATGGTGTATTCCACTGCAATGGCTTTGGTCATTTGCTTTGTATCAATGGAGTCGAGATGGGCTCGGACCTAACTGGCCATCAAATCATGGATTTCTGGGACCGTCTCTGTGTTGCCTTACGCGCAAGGTACGGTACACACATCAACTTCTTATTATAACGAAGTTGCTGACTCACCTGCTATCGTCAATTGGTTTTAAGATGAAAACTTGTCGGACTTATGCTTGTGAACGTAAAAATCCCTATGTTATATTTTCCTTTGGATGTTTGTTTGTATTATCATGGCTTGTTGGTTATAGGAATGTGAGTTTAACGGACACTTCTTGCAAGAGAGGCATGGAGTTAAGGCTAATCCATGGGGTAGCCTATGCTGGGCCCTGGTTCCGCCATTGGGGCTACCAGTTTCGTCGTGGGAGTTTCGGTGTCAACTATCAAATGTACCAAAAGGCTATCCAAGCCATACAAAACATCCCATTGTGTCTCCTTCTCCCTCATCTTGGACAATCCGATCACAACGTCGGACTCATCTTCACCAGGTATAGAGTAAACATGTGGCCCTCAAGGCCGGTATGAGATTCGTAAGAATCATTTTCGAAAACGGAATATCACTAAAAACAATGGTTTTTAACAACTAAATGGAATGATAAATTTTTTAACTCATGAAAGTAACGTATCGTTCCATTTAATTTCCTTCCCATTACTATTTCCATTTCACCTCTCTAACTAAACGGATACTTAGTATATAGCTATGAACTGCCACAGGTACCAAGCATTATCAGATCATTCATTGATCACCTTAGGAGACCTCTTTCAATTCATGCTTGAACTCAACTCCAAGCTCCCTAGAGACGCAACCGGTGACCATGGAATCCGGGGTCCACCAGAGGCTTCGCATTGTCGTTGGTCCTCAAAGCGTGTGGAGATGGCCACACGGGCCATTGTTGATGCTCTAAGGAGATCCGAGTTGAAGTGGGTATCGCGTCAAGAAGTTAGGGACACGGCTAGGAACTACATAGGTGACACCGGGCTTCTTGATTTCGTGCTCAAGTCACTAGGAAACCATGTGGTGGGCAACTACTTGGTTCGTCGCAGCTTGAACCCGGTCACCAAGGTGTTAGAGTATTGCCTAGAGGACATCTCCGGGGCATTAGTCAATGGCCAGTTAGTTGAAATGGCAAGAGGCGCTTGTAGGGTATCAAAATCCCAGCTTGCAAAGGACATGTTGTACCTATACAAGTGCACATTCAAAGAGAGAAAACCGGGTTCAACTAACAATGGCTTGTTAGGCGCAATTCCAATAGCTACAAGCATAATTTTGGACACCAAGTTCTTGACAAAGGAATTCCACAGTCAAATAGTGGTACCCAATGACTCAACTGAAGTGCATTGTAGCTTGCAGATCAAGAACAACCAAGAGAAGGAGATACCAAATGAAGTGTTTGTAGTGAAAGCAAGCTCAACAAGTGAAGTGCTCAAAAGAGAGGCCGAAAACCGGTTCAGACAACTCTACTGTGGTATGAAGGGGCTGAGAATTGAAGCCATTTCAAGCCCGTATTCAACCCGGATCAATTGGCAAGGAGAGGTGGTGTCGAGAATGGTGATTGAGGCAGGCAACGAGCTCATACTCGACGGGGTGGTAAATGAAGTTGAACTACAAGAGATTTGCCAAAGTAGCAATGGTGATCTTCGCTATGTGGATTGTATTTGTGGGGCAAAGGAGGATGATGGAGAGAGGATGGTTGCTTGTGATATTTGTGAGGTTTGGCAGCACACTCGCTGCTTGCGCATACCAAACAATGAAGACATACCAAAGATATTCATCTGCAATAGATGTGAGCAAGAAATTGTATTCTCTCCTACTTTGCTATAGACTACAGTTTATATGTGTTGTCCTCTTAGAGAAAACATGGGTATTATGTTGTTTATTCAAACTACTCACCAACATAGTTTATAGATTACTTCATCTTTAGTTTTAGTTTATATAGAGTAAATTCCGCAAATTTAATCATAAAGTGTATTTAATTTTATAATTTTAAATACGGATATGTAATAAAATTGAATAATAATAATAATATACCATTACTTTGTGGCAAATTGACAATGTTATACTTTTTGTAAAAAAAAATTATACTTATTTTCTCTCGTAGCCTTAAACTCAATCATTCACAAACTTGGTGTTTGTAACCATGAGTATAAAAAAAGCCTCAAGTTAAAAATGGGTACAAACTCAATCATTCAAGAACAACCAAGAGAAGGAGATACAAAGTGAAGTGTTTGTAACCACGATCATAAAAAGAGCCCCAAGTTAAAAATGGGTAAACTAAACCCCTCTAGATTTTATAAAAAAGATATATTAAAATAAAAAGAGCAGATTATTGTAATCCGACGATCTTTCTCTCTCCTATTAACTATATTTTTAATTTTGTTAATTAGGATAATTAAATTCTTCTCTCTCTTTTTAATATAATAAATAAAAGATTGTATCAAATTTAGGATTCAAACTCTAGATGATAGGCCTTCTAATGTGAGACCATCCTTGATAGCATCTATGCCTACATCACATAGACCATTCACCAATTCAGGAACCAAAGAAACTCAAGGAACGACCACTTACAAGCTGCAAATATGAGACGAATCGATGGAATGGAAGATTGCATGGAAGATGCAAAAGATCGACCAATGCCCAGGAAAATCGGTCGATATTTTCCGTAGGAAAATCGTCCGGAATTCCATCCGATTTTCTATCTATGAAGCGTGCTAGAAGATCCGGCCACATATCTTTTAAATTTGGCAATTATCTTTTGTATTTTATTTTCTTAAAACTCTCAAACTATGTTAAGGAAATTGTTAGTTTTGATCCTATCGTTGAGATTATTATTTTTATATCTTTTAAAAATATCTTTTCTAGATTATCTTTTAAAGGATATATTTTATTAGTTAGATAATATATTTATACATTTTATATTTTTATATATCTTAAAGATATGTTTGCAAGATTATCTTTAAGTATATTTTCCTAGTTTTAGTAGATTAGTATCCCTTATAAATAGCCTTAGGGACATTGATATATTTCCACAGATTTGTGTGAACTTACAGCTTTGCTTACGGAGTTTGTATTTTATTCATTGTTATTCAATCAAAGGAGATTTTTTATTGAATTGTTGTGACGCTCTTGCTAGATTGTGTTTCTGTGTGTTAATCTTGTTGAAGGTTGATGCTCCTAGTCAATACTAGTCCCTCCTTGTGCTTGTCTTAATCAGAAGACTTGGGTAAGGTTAAAGAGTGTGGGTTAAGGTAATCTTGGATCTTTTGCCTAAGTAAACGAATTTTGTAAAAAAAGTTCTCGTTTTAGGCTCGGTCAAAAATAATTACCGAAAATGCACGAAATTTAGGTTTGGGAATAGAAACGCGGTCTGAGAGCGCGCCTCTAGTGCAAATTTTTTTTTTTAAAAAAAGGATATAGAAGCGCTGTCCTAAACCACGCTTCTAGTGTAAATTTTTTTAAAAAAAAATTTAGTGTATTTATTTTTTAAAAAAAATTAAAATTTTTTTTTTACACTAGAAACGCTGTCCTAGACCGCGCTTCTAGTGTATTTATTTTTTTTAAAAAAAATTTAAAATTTTTTTACACTAGAAGCGCTGTCCTAGACCGCGCTTCTATACTATTTTTTTTAAATTGCTGACCGCGCCTCAATATCTTTTTTTTTTTTAAAAAAATTTACACTAGAGACGCGGTCCTAGACCGTGCCTCTGTATTTTTTTTTTATAAAGTTTGCGTAAATTAAAAACACAGTCGAGGACAGCGTTTTTTACGAATAAAAACGGTGTCTCAGACCGCGTTTCTATTCCCAACCCTAGACTTCGTGCATTTTCGGAAAATATTTCTATCCGAGCCTAAAACGAGAATTTTTTTTATAAAACTCGTCTACTTAGGCAAAAGATCGGGTAATCTTCTCGTTTAAGGATTTTGACACATCATTAGTCAAAGTTCTACTTTTGCGGAACTATCTTGGTTCATATCTTCCTATATCTTACATTTATTATCCCATAATCATCTTCTTATCTACCCATATTATTCACTAATCTGTGTTCTAAGTTTGTTGAAAAATTATCATGTACATGAAAATTTTTCCTATAGAACAACCCGATTTTTATCCCATTTAAGGACTTTCAATATAGATCGGGAACAAAAACTTATCCCCGCATCAAAGTGGTATCAAAGCTAACTAAATGAAGTCCGAACGTCCACCAAATGTTTGATTTTTTTATTTTGAGTATTCTTTGAGTCACATAAAAGTCGAGTCATTTCTGTTCACTATCTTTGTGAGATTATTTGAGTTTAACGTGCGTCACTTGTGTAACTTCTAGAAGAGAGAAACGCCACAACCTTAAACACAAGCTAGTCGTTGACCTTTGAAACCTCGCCAAACCCAAAGTGCGAACAAAGCTTGCACTATAAGTTAAGATATTTTCTAGTAGTTAAGATCTTACCTATCCTTTGTCAATCAAACGTTTCAAACACTTCTCCAGCAACTAAACATCTCAAGACAACCAAAGAGTAGCATCTTCGAAGGAATATTCTTGAATGTCGAATCAAAGGTTCGATTTTTCACTAAAACGCAAAAAAATTGACCCCGCAGGAAAATCGGGAAATTTTTCATCCGATTTTGCTACAGTTGTTAATATTCGAGAAAATCTTGAGGCATATTTTAAAGAATCCAAGTGCACCATGTGAAAGAGTATTACAAAAGAAGAATACATCATGATCCAGTTAAAGAGTTCTAGCCATACCTAAACCAAACCGGGCTATCTCTCTTTCTAACTTCGCAAACTCAAGGTACGTTCTTCTCTTTTCTTAATCTCTTGTGTGCGTTTTTTTAGCCTCTTTTTCTATTCTAAACACTGAGTCTTTTCTTTGAGTGTGTTAGTAGTATCTATACTTCTTAACATACTAGTTGTTTATCCTCAATATTTTCTGTATACGTTGTCGTGTGTGGAGTAAACTTCTTACAGAGATTCCTTAACCATCGCACTCCACAAGAACCTTTAACTGAACCAAGTTGATTACTTGATTCAACCAAGAAGTTCTAGTGAGACCAAGACGCTGATTTGTAAAGAAGCATTAATCCATACAAGTCAATTACATCAAATTAGCTTGTGACTCACGACAGAGTGTGAGTGCGACAGAAGACAAGTAAGAAACCCTTGTTTTCACTAAATATCACATGCTTGTTGTTACTTTATGTGATTGTGTAGGATGTATTAGCCGGACTATCATTCTAGAGGAAAATCTCGACCCTCAGAGCAAGATCTCGCCCGAGATTTTGGCCGAGATTTTGCCCAATCAAGGTTTAAGCAATACTTTCCTCAACGGAGATCGTTGAATGAGGATGACGGACGTTCACGTGTCCCGTATAGAACTACACCCCGGAACCACATCCAAGAATCCATTACGAGCAAGGTATAAGATATTCAAATCAATATTATGATATTCCTAACGCTCCGAAGTATGTTGATTTGCAGGCATTCGAGGATGAGAGGTGAAAACTCCACCTTGAGTATATATTTTTGAATATGTGAAGATGGAAGACTTAACACAAGCAAAGCGGTGTTTATACTAACAAAATATCGATTGCGTGTCTAGTTTGCTTGGTTTGTTTTGGTGTTTGTCTAAAATATATGTAGGCCTTGAAAAACATTTCAAGGGATCAATAGATGCCTTGAATCAGATACAAGGTACAAACAAGGCCTTAAAACAAGATACAAGGGACAAGCGCAAAGTTTGAAGAAGTCCAACACGGAGGCCTTGAAAGCCATTTCAAGGGATCAAGAGCCAAGACCTTGAAACAAGTTTCAAAGAACATAACGGCTGGAAGGAATTTAAATCTCTACCAACCAAATCAACTAAGGATCAAAAGAAGATCTTCCAAGAAGATACGCTCAACAAGAAGATCTCGACCTAGAAGATTTGGTTCAAATAGGATCTCGCAAAGATCCTCAACAAACGCACAAGATTTCTTCTCAACAGATTTCGAAGATCTTCATCCAACAAAATTTGAAGATCTCGATGCTCAACAGACAAAGATCTTCAAAAACGTGAGAAGATTACGGAGAAGAAGAATCAACTTGCTTCTAAGGAGATGAAGAAGTTAAAGAAGATCTACAACGGCTATCTCATCTCAACCAAGAAGCATTTTTCGTGGAAAATAAGAAGCCTCCACAACGGTCATCTTCACAACGGCTAGAAGACTTCTCCATCAAGACTACAAATAAAGATGTCGATTGAAGAAGAAGATACACAAGCTTACAAGGAAATATCCAAAGTCTTCAAGCGATCCAAAACATCTTCATTCGGTTCTATAAGTTTATATTTCTCTCTTTTTACAAAAACTTTATCCCTTAGAGAGAGATAAACTCGAGAGCTCCATTGACATATCTAAAGAGTGTTATACTCGAGCGTGTGTTACTCTGCGAAGTAACTAGGCTATTATAGCTAGGTTAAGAGTATGAGCTAGATCATAGCGCTGGCTACAGTGAGAGAAGAAGGAGATTTCTTCTAGGTTGTATCTAGGACTCTTTGAAGCTGATAATAGATAGTTAGATCCTACGGCTATACCCTGGGACAGAGAGTTGGTTATTTAGAGCCGAACTTCGTAAACATATCCTCGTGTCGATCTTTTCAATTCCGCACCATATCTTGCTTTAGTGTGACTAACTTTGTTTTGCAAGTTTACAAAGTCAAAGCCCTTGAAATCACTTTCAGAGCCCTTGAAATCAAAGTGTGTCACAAAGAGCTCAGATCGATATCAAGACCTTTGAAATCAGTTTCAAAGCCTTGAGATAGGTTTTTGTGAAACGTTCCAATACTCTTTTCAACCCCCCTTCTAGAGTTTTATTATCCATTATATTCACCTAACGGTTCTTCAAGAGGGATTATCATAGGTATGATTAACGTTCCAGGAGGGAATGCTATTATGACTCATTTAAATCTCCTCCAGCACATAATAGATTTGTACATGGTTAGGAATTTTACCCAAGGGTGGAACCACCTAGACGTCCTTTGATTATGGTTGATGAAACTATAAAGGAACTCAGAAATGAGTTGGAGGAAGTACATAACCAATTGATCACATTCATGGAAGCTATCTAAACTAACAAGGTTACTGACGCTAAACCTTCTGTTCCTATTAATGATTTGTGGAATTAACGGAATCTGATTTGATTGTTGACGACAAGCATGACCTAGAGATAGGTATGAAAAAACATTCTCTTGAATGTGATGTGCATGATCCCAAGTTGTTGCAGTCATCTTTAGATTGTTCTTTAGTACAAAGTCCGAGTAACTATCTTCTCATGTACCTAAGTTTTATGTAGTGCATCCTCAAGTTGTGGCATTGTTAGAATACCATAGGAAGTAACTTATGCATAATATTTTTCATGAAAGTTTCAGATGGCACTGAGTGTTGTATGCTTGGCATTGCCGTGACTTTGTTAATATGTTACTTCTTCCAAAACTTAATCTTGCACCGTTATCCAAGAGGAAGCGAGTGAGCTTTATTTTAAAATTGCAAGATGAGATTGTGAAGAAGGAGGATACACATAAAGTCTATATGCTAGGAATGCCAGGAGAGTGCGGTGAAGAGAGTTGTACCGAAGGCAAAACGGAACAACCACATAGGAATGCAAGATTTTGTTCCAGAGAGGAAAAATCGACCAATTCCTAGGAAAATTGGTTGATTTTCTTGCCCGATTTTTCCTAATGTCGCTGAATTTTTCGATTACAATCTGCAGGACCTCACCCCATTCTTCCAAGGTTTCTTCCTGACCTTAGTATGGACATATTTGATGCGTTAGCTAAGGTTAAGAAGGGGAGTCATTGTACCTTTGATATTATTTGTTTTCTCCTATTAGTTATGCTTACTCTAGGAGCCGTGATCCATATGCAACTCTAAATTATAATGATCTTGTGATTAAGTTGTTTTCCCTAACATTCTTTGATCTCATACCGTTCCCGAATAAGGAGACTTATTACAGGAAAACATGAAGAGTTTATCAAGTGGTTGCATACTAGGATGCGACAAGGGATTAAGAAGAAGCCGATGACTTAATCCCATGAAGTTAATCCAATTCTGAAGGTGTCATACTTGAAATATTTAGTGATTAGTGGTGAGCAAGGCTATGATTCGAGGTCGAATCATTTCCAAGAAGGGGAGTATTATGTGGGACCATCCTTGATAGCATCTATGCCTACATCACATAGACCATTCAACAATTTAGGAACCAGAGAAACTCAAGGAACGACCGCTTACAAGCTGCAAATATGGGACGAATCGATGGAATGGAAGATTGCATGGAAGATGCAAAAGATCGACCAATGTCCAAGAAAATTGGTCGATATTTTCGCAGGAAAATCGGCTGGAATTTCATCCAATTTTCTATCTATGAAGCGTGCTGAAAGATCCCGCCAAAGATCTTTTAAATTTGGCAATTATCTTATATATTTTATTTCTTTAAAGCTCTCAAACTATCTTAAGGATATTGTTAGTTTTGATCCTATCTTTGGGATTATTATTTTTATATCTTTTAAATATATCTTTTCTAGATTATCTTTTAAAGGATATATTTTATTAGTTAGATCATATCTTTATAGATTTTATATTTTTATATATCTTAAAGATATCTTTGCAAGATTATCTTTAAGTATATTTTCTTAGTTTTAGTAGTATTAGTCTCCCTTATAAATAGCCTTAGTGGGGAGATTGTTTAGTAGATTAGATTGATATATTTCTACTGATTTGTGTGAACTTACAACTTCACTTACGAAGTTTGTATTTTATTCATTGCTATTCAATCAAAGGAGAGTTTTGGTTGAATTGTTGTGACGTTCTTGCTAGATTGTGCTTGTGTGTGTTAATCTTGTAGAAGACTTGTGTAAGGTTAAAAAAGTGCGGGTTAAGGCAAACTTCTCGTTTAAGAGTTTTGACACATAATTGGTCAAGGTTCTTTTGCGAAACTATGTTGGTTCATATCTTCCTATATATTTCATTTATCATCCCATAATCATCTTCTTATCTAATCATATCATTCACTAATCCGTGTTTTGAGTTTGTTGAAAAATCGCCCCGTTCTTGGAGAAAGTCGGCCGATTTATTCTATTGAACAACCCGATTTTATCCCAGTTAAGGACTTTCAATCTAGATCGGGAACAAAAACTTATCCCCGCATCACTCTCTCTCCCGCCCTTATACCAACTGGACTAATTAAACTTTGTGTATACTTTTGATGATACACAATATTAATACACACTTTCAATTACACAATATTAATACATAATTTTAATTACACAATGTTCATACAAAATTTCACTTACACAATTTCATTTGTTATGTTGATTTACGTAATTAACACATTCAGTCGCTTTTCAATTACACAAGTTCCGTTTGTTTATGTCATGTACACAAGTTTGTCATTTACACAAGATTTGGTTACACAAGTCTGTCATTTACACAAGGTTTGGTTACACAAGTCGGTCATTTACACATGGTTTGGTTACAAAAGTCCGTCATTTACAAAAGATTTGGTTACATAATTCCGTCATTTACACAATTCCGTCATTTACACAAGACCGTCATTTACACAAGACTGTAACACCCCAAATCCGCGGGAATCGGGCGCTACGGGTTGGGACCTCACAATGGGTCCCGACCCTTATCTTGACAACAATTTCACCGGACCTTTCCAACATGACACAAATAAAGGCAAAACCAAAATTCCTTTTAATGCAAATGATAAGAAACCCGAAGGAAAACAACAAAAGACTTCAGCCGAGATACAACACAAAACCGAACGCCAAAAACACGACATACAAAACTCAACAATCGAAGGACAAAACACAACTCAACTCCATCCAAAAACCCTTCCTAAAATGTACGGACCCCGGCTGCCCACTCTTCCGGATATCTCGGCCGCATTCTTAACCTGCAAGGCAATCTACAACAATCGGTATAAAACCGTTAGCTCATATTCGAAGCATTAGATTTAATGAGAAAGGCACATACACAAGTAGAACACCGCAAGCACACAACATACTTAAAAGCACACCAATCTCGTTTATTATCTTTATTATTATTAAGTCGTATCCCGTTCTAATTCAACTTAGGTTGTGACACGAGAGTCACCGAAACTCGCCTCGGTCCCTACTTACCGGCATGGAATAGTACTGATGCATCCGACCGTCTACCAACACGGGATAGTCGCCAAGAACCTCCTAGCTCTCGCGGGAGCTAGGCAAGTTGTCACCGCCCGTTATCATACACTTGAGCCAAAATAATAAAAAGGTCGGTAATCCTAATTCCAGTTTAGTTGTTATAAACAATAAACAATAAACACACACCACCAAACACACATCAATGCTAATACAAGGAATACGAGCTAAGTAAGTCCGGAGACTTACCTTATCGTCATCGTTTCCCTTGGGAAGGAGTCCACAACCTGCTCACAAGAAGATAACTATATCAACAACTCACTCAACTCAAGAAGTCTAAGACTTCTACACAAATGATCTACGCGAGATCATTTGACACACATTCTAGGTTCGCATCTTAGAATCTCTCATGCTCACATCACACTCAACACAAGCTGGAAGTCCTTAGACTCCTAGACCCTATGATCTCGCAATATCATAACCTATAACACATACTAGGATAAACATGCCTAGTGTCAACAATCTCAGCGGTATCAACACTATGCTAGGATATGCATATCCTACCCCATAATATCAACAACCATATAACCACAGCCTCAAGCCTCAGATACTCACAAGATCAACTAAACACTCAGCGTCTTACAACAATCGATAATTCTCAAAACTCACCTAAGGTCCAAACCACTAGTTGGTATTCACTCTAAGTTATGCTAGATCCAACCTAGCATGATACTAATACTAAACATAACTAAATCGAGGGAGAGGATACTAACACGACGTCAAAAGACGGAAGACGACCTATGAATGTCGAGTTTGGATTCGATGGCCTTTATCGGGGCGCTTGTTCGCCCCTAAAGGTGTGTGCAAATAAGCTTTAAATTTATAAAACTAGAATCAAGTAGCGAACCCGCAGTGTACGGATCGACGTAGCTAAGCAAGAATTCCAGAGTATCGAACACAGGGATTTGGGTGGGAACAAATTCGATTTCAGATTGTCAAGAACAAGTATGAGAGTTTTGCAAATATTGGGTAAACAACAATCCTAAAGATCCAAGTATCCAGCTGTGGCAATCGATTCAAGATATACTAATGATGTAAAGACAGAGTTGAGATATGCAAAGGTATACTAATGTAAGGTAATCGTACGGTGAAGTTCCAAAAACCTTATGTAACCCACCTACAAGGCACTCTCTATACAGGTTGTTGAGGCTCAATATAGAAAGATTCTAAAGGCGAGAATTAGTGTCAAATACCCAAACTTGTAACCCAAAGATCAAGACTAACTTAACCGATTGAGGTTGTTGAGGCTCACAATCGAGGTAGAGGTTGTTGAGGCTTCACTACCACCTAGAAAAGACAAGTCTAAACTAAATCAAAACAAATCTTTAACTTTGGATTAAAGTAAAAGCAAGTTCGTAAATTCAGGGGAAATTACGGGTAGTTCTTGGTATTCCACGGCCGTGGACTCAAGAACAGGCCGTAATTTATAGACTATCGGCGATTCTCTCTAACTCTCAGGGTCCAATCTGTTTACGATCGATCTATCATCATCTAAGCCACAACTATCAACCCTTCACCTTAGAATTGTTAAGGGTTTTTAGCCAATAACAGTCATGTTGATATTAATTCAAGAATTAAAAGATAGAAAAATGGAAACTTTCAAGAACTTTCGATAACCTTCAAACCAATCTCAAAGTCACAATCAAGAACAGGTATTATCAAAAGATTCAAACTAAAGTGAACAATCACAACTTTAGGAAAGAAGGGAAAAACGGGATGTCAATCCGTTTCCCAAATCAAACCTAAACAAGAAGAGAGATCTCCTTGCAAAATCTTCCCAAAAGCTTCGATCTTCCGCCAATCCGGAAAATAAGGGAATCCCAGCAATAATCTCCACCAAGTGCGAGATTAGGGCAATTCCAAGCACGAACCTTGATCTCCAACGAGATCTCCAAATGCTCCTCAACGAGGGTAAGTGATCTTCCTAAGCGAAGATGTATGACGATTGTAAGCAGGTATGCGGTGATGACGGAATCTCCTTTTTCCCGTCTTTTTATAATGTAGGGCAAAGTGTCGGCCCGGCCCAAATCTTCAAAAGATCGTGGCTTCGAAGTGTGGCGAAAAGATTCGCCAAGATCACGGTCGTGGAAGTGTTCCACGACCGTAATTTAGGGCGTGGAAACAAAATACGGTTTGCACCATATGTTCCACGGCCGTAGTATCCTCTGGAATGAACATCAATTTCTGACTCCAAATCCACGGTCGTGGAATTGAACGTGGAACGTGATACGGTCGTAATTTAGGGCGTAATTTAGGGCGTAATTTAGGGCGTAATTTAGGGCAAGAACGTGATTCTTCCCTAGCCTCGTGCATTCCTCAAGCTAAGTCTCCAAATTGCTTCCTAAGAATGTCCTCAATCTATGGACTCACTCAATCAACTTCTCTTTTGCTCGATTCCGTTCGGAAATAGCTCTAAATCACCTATAATCAACATAGAACTAGTGTAGACATCCATATCGACAATATAGGTAATACTAGCTCACATATGCACAAAGTTCAATCAAAGACTATCAATATGAATCAAATACGTTTAGAAAACGTTCCTAAAATATCACAATATTTCATGCTAACAAATAACCCCATACTTAACACTTGCTTGTCCCTAAGCAAGGTCTCTCAAAAAGCTTTAAACAAGAGTTAGGATGAAATATGTGTACTTCTTTTGGATGAATGTGACTTCTAAAGAATAGATCATTCTCAAACCTTGCTTCAATCGTTCATCAAACTTTTACACACTTAATTAGAGAGTAAAAGGCAAAGAAAACTCATGAATCAATTTAACTTCCAAAAAAACATCATAACCTTCAAACATTATCAAAATCAATCACAAGGAACTTCAATTTAGATCACAAAGCCATATAACATTCTTTTGATCTTAAGGACTTTCAAAGAAAAGGGTCTAGAATATGGAAAGGGAAGGAAACCTTTAGGTAATGTGGTGCTTGAATCCGGGAAAGTGGACAACTACCTTCTTCTTCTTTTGCGGTTTCCGCAACACTTCACTTAGAGCTTCGCTCTCTTCCTTTTCATTTTTCGACTTTACTTTTGGAGTTATGGATAGAGGTGCACAAAAACCGAAGCCTAGGAGATTGGCGTTTCTCAATTTTCATGAGATGCCTCAAACCCTTAGCGCACATACCATAATCCGCTAGGAATATCGCTCAATCCGACTTTGGCAAGACACAAACACCCGGCTATGTGAATGGTGCCGAGTTACTCATCGTCATGATTGACTTCCCCAAACCTACGATTTCTTTCTATTCACTTGATTGCAAATAATTGCTCTCATGGCCCTCCCACATCAAGCATGCCTTTTTCATTCACTTCTCCAAAGTTCCCGGATAGGTAAAGGAGGCTAATATTTCAATGAGGAGCTAGATGATCAAAGAAAGAAGAAAGAAAGTATTGAATTGCCTTAATCATTTCAATAAGAAGTATAGGAACTTATAGCGTGATTTCAACTTCGATTTCTCAACATGATTTAGGTAACATTTTCACATTATAAAACTTGCAAAAGAGGTAAAATTCACTCATTCAAATTCTTTTTAATTCACAATCCTTTTAAGCATGCAATTGTCATCAAACTCAATTCACAAGTAGTGATTATCATGGAAATCATCTCAATTCATTAGAAGCACAAAATTTTTCAAAATTTTCCAATTTTTATGGGTTTTTAAAGTTCTTTTTCATGCAATGCAATAAGGAAACGTGTGACACATAATGAACATGCAACGATAGTCTCAAATGAAGCAAACATAGAGAGTAGAGTTATTACAAACTTTTTAGTACATCCCACCCCACACTTAGGACGAACATTGTCCCTAATGTTCAAAAGAAAGAACAAAAGAAAGAAAAGAAAAAGAAACTCACAAAATGGTGGCGGGAATGTCTAAACGAACGGTCATGCACGAATCACTGCGGCGCCGGCGGAGGTGGGAATGGGGAGAAGCTGGAGTCGTATGGCCGCCCAAACTGCTGGCGGTAGACGTCCCTCATCATGTGGTCAAGGTCGTCGGTCCGGATCTCCAACGCTCCAACTCTCTCTGAAAGTCCGGTAGCCCAATCCGGCATCTGCTCGTACCATCCTGGGACGCGATCATATGGCGCTGGTGCTGGTGGTGGTGCTGCTGGCTGCTGCGTGGACCAAGGAGGGGGGGTGTCATACCAAGTGGGAGGTGTAGTCATCCACGTGGGCCTCTCACTCACGCTAGCGCGGCGAGATGACGAGCCTGAGGCTCTAGCTGGGCGTGGAGAGCGTCTAGGTACATGTGGGGCCGCCTCCGGCTGGTCCGGAAACGTGCCAAACTCCTGCTCCGCTCCTCCACCACTCTCGTACTGATCTCCCATCTCCTCCTCCTCCACAACCGGTGGTGGGACGTAAGGGGGAGCTACTAGCCTGTTCACATGCATCGCAGCGAACGTCTCCTTCCAATTGTGGCGTCCCGCCACAATGGAATACTCCGGCAGCCACTCAATACCCCTGCGTGTCCTGCTCTCCCAAGGCATGCCCGCATAAGGCGGACCTCTATGTGTGGGGAAAATGAGTCCCCTAACCATGAATGCATGTAATCCTAAAGGTACGGCCGGTATGCGGGTGCAAGCAGAAAAATCTACACCAAAACTCCTAGCAATGTGGGTAACTATCCCACCATATCCGATGTTCCCCTTCGACTTGTTCTTGAGCTTGCTCATCGTAGCAGCCAAGAGAGTAGCACAATCTGCACGGCGTCCATACAGCATACAGTAGAGCAAGAATAGCTCATCCGTCTTGATCTTTTGGGGCGTCTCCGTCCTAGGAAAGAGACACTCCGAAAGAACGCGATGAGCTATCTTCAAGGCCAAATGGTACATCAATTTAGCCTTGGTATCGGCGGGCTGCCAACGGTCCTCGTCGGCGTAAATCATCGCAACTTCCGCCCAAAAGTCCTTAGGGTAAATACCACTCGGAAATCGACCATTGTAGGTCTCATGGAACCCGAAAATGGTCCCAAACTCAACAATACTCAGATGGTAGTCTCGTTCCATGAGACGGAAAGAGACGGTCCTATCTACGTGGCTGTGCTCAAAAGACGTCACAACCTCTCGGGTAATCTCCTCATAGGCGTCTTCACGAATGTTCGTGAAGACAAGTAATCCGGCTCTATCCAAGAGCCATGTAAGATCATCAACTATGTTGAGAGGATGTAGATCCTCCAACAACAAATACCTAGGGCCAATCACTGCCCTCTTCTGTATCTTCTCAAATGCAGCAAGGTGGTTCTCATGTATGGTCGGAATGCTAGGGTGAGGGGGTGAAGATGGAGGTGAAGGTGAAGATGGGGGTGAAGGAGATGAGGGTGGTGGTGCCCTAGAGGTGGAGGGATTGCCTTTCCTTTTCTTATTCTGCTCTCCTTTCTTCTCCTTTATCCTTCCCGACACTCTCCTTACAAAATCCATTTTTCTCAAAAATTACGGTCTGTTCTTCAGGTTCCACGGCCGTGGTTTACCCAGAGACCGTGATTCGTCTCAGAATCTCGTGAATCTCAGCAAATTCACCAACAATCACCACAACAAGCAGTCCTAATCTAATTCCTTCCAGTCTTTGTCAGTTCTTCCTAAAAACCTATAGCAAAAACGAATTAAATCCGCGAAATTCAAGAAGAAAGAATAAACCTCTTTTTCGGATTGAAAAACCCGAAATGCGCGTTTGTTGATGAATTTCCGCTCGGTTTGTTGCTTGGATCTTGTTCGTGGTTGGATTTGCTGCAGTTTAGGATGAAGAATCGTTGAAAACGATTAGAAAACGAAGAATTTGAGGGGGTCGTGGGATTTCGGCGTTTTAGGTCGTGGAAAGGGGTAAGTTTTTGGGAAATTTTGTGAAGAATGTGGCTTATATAGTCGCAGGCAAAATTTTGAAAATCACGGTCTGTCGGGGTGTTCCACGGCCGTGGAAGTGTACGGAACCGTGGTTTTGGTGATTTTTCAAAGGCTTTTGAGAATTACGGCCACTGTAGCTATGACGACCGTATTTTAGACCGTGGAACCTCCTGTAAAGCTTCAAAGTCCAAATTTCGTCACTCTTCTTCGACATTATCTTCCCTTTCTCCTTTTCCATCGATCCTACAACCAAAAACACGAACATACCGGAAGAAATCGAGGCAAAACAAAGCGAAAACGTCTATTCTAAACTAATCTATGAATCGAAAATAAAAACGAAAATGCAATACCTTGGGTTGCCTCCCAAGAAGCGCTTTGTTTAAGGTCCGTAGCTAGACCAATCTCGCGCTTATTCTAGTGCGGTAGGTGCAAACTCCTCAGCTTGGAGTTCCGGCGTATACTTCTTGAGTCGTTGGCCGTTCACCTTAAAACTTCCGCTAGCTTCACCCCATACTTCAACTGCACCATGGGGGAAAATACGCTTAATTAGAAAAGGTCCATTCCAACGAGATTTAAGCTTACCTGGAAAGAGGCGAAGTCTTGAATTGAAGAGGAGAACTTGATCTCCTTCTTTGAGTCCTTTGGAATGATATGCTTATCATGCCAACGCTTTGCTCTTTCCTTGTAGATCTTGACGTTTTCGTAGGCGTTCAAACGGAGTTCATCCAGCTTGTTGATGTCTAGGAGACGCTTCTCTCCCGCCTCCTTCATGCCGAAATTCAGCCATTTGATAGCCCAAAACGCTTTGTGCTCTAGCTCTACCGGCAAGTGACAAGACTTCCCATACACAAGGTTGTATGGTGTGGTTCCTATGGGAGTCTTGTACGCGGTTCGGTACGCCCATAAAGCATCATCTAGCTTCAAGGACCAATCCTTCCTAGTCCTTGAAACCGTCTTCTCTAGGATTCCTTTGATCTCCCTATTTGAGATCTCAACTTGTCCACTCGTTGGTGGATGGTAAGGGGTAGCGATCTTGTGAGTAACCCCATACTTAGCTAGAAGAGCTTCAAAGCGACGGGCTATGAAGTGAGAACCTCCATCACTAATGATCGTCCTTGGCGTCCCGAATCGCGGGAAAATGGTCTTGTTGAAGAACTTAACCACCACCATGGCATCATTTGTGGGAGAGGCAATTGCTTCCACCCATCTAGAAACGTAATCTACCGCCAATAGTATGTATTGATTTCCACAAGAAGATGGGAATGGTCCCATGAAATCAACTCCCCAAACGTCGAAAATCTCCACCTCTTGGATGTTGTTGAGGGGCATCTCGTTCCTTCTAGAGATATTGCCTGTTCTTTGACAAGCATCGCAGCAAGAAACAAAGGATTGCACATCTTTAAATAAAGTAGGCCAATAGAATCCAGATTGCAATACCTTTGCGCTAGTCTTGTTCGAACTAGCGTGTCCTCCACAAGGTAGTGAATGACAATGATGGATGACACTTTGCATCTCATCTTCCGGCACACATCGCCGAATGATGCCATCCGGACCTCTCTTAAAGAGGAGAGGCTCGTTCCAATAGTATTCCCGGACGTCCTTAAAGAACTTCTTCCTTTGTGCGTAGGATAGTCCGGGCGGTATCTCCTGGCAAACCAAATAGTTAACAAAATCAGCAAACCATGGTTCGTTACCTTCGGAGATCACGTTGATGCACTCTTCTATGATGTGTAGGTGTTCGTCCGGAAAGGAGTCATCAATGGGTAGATGGTCGTCCTCTAGATGTGTTAGATGACTCAAATGATCCGCAACAGAATTTTCCGAGCCTTTCTTGTCGCGGATCTCAAGATCGAATTCTTGTAGGAGAAGAATCCATCTAATCAGCCTTGGTTTCGCATCCTTCTTTGCAAGGAGGTACCGGATCGCAACATGATCCGTGTAGACAATCACCTTTGCACCTACAAGATAAGAGCGAAACTTGTCAATAGCGTAGACAATGGCTAAAAATTCTTTCTCTGTAGTGGCGTTGTTGAGCTGCGCTTCGTCTAGCGTCTTGCTAGCGTAGTATATGGCATGGGTTCGTCCTTCCTTTCGTTGTCCAAGAACAGCTCCAATAGCTACGTCACTAGCATCGCACATAATCTCGAAGGGGAGAGTCCAATCTGGAGGTGGATAATAGGTGCTGAAATTAGAGCTTGCCGAATGGTGTTAAACGCATCCAAACATTCCTGTGAAAACTCAAAAACCGCATCCTTCATCAATAGATTAGTGAGAGGTTTTGATATCTTAGAAAAGTCCTTAATGAAACGTCTATAAAATCCAGCATGTCCTAGGAAACTTCTTATCCCTTTCACCGAAATTGGGGGAGGAAGTTTCTCTATGGTCTCTATCTTAGCCTTGTCTACCTCTATCCCTCTACTAGAGACTAAGTGACCTAACACGATTCCTTCCTTAACCATGAATTGACACTTCTCCCAATTGAGAACTAGGTTAGTGTCTTCACACCTTTGTAAAACAAGAGAAAGGTTAGAGAGGCAATCGTTAAAAGAGGAACCGTATACGGAGAAGTCGTCCATGAAGACTTCCATGATTTCCTCTACATATTCGGAGAAGATTGCCATCATGCAACGTTGAAAGGTGGCCGGGGCGTTGCAAAGCCCGAACGGCATTCTCCTATAGGCGAACGTACCCCAAGGGCACGTGAATGTGGTCTTCTCTTGATCATCCGGATGTATCGGAATCTGAAAGAAACCACTATAACCGTCAAGGTAGCAAAAATGTGAATGTTGTGCTAACCTTTCAAGCATTTGATCGATGAATGGCAATGGAAAGTGATCCTTCCGCGTTGCGTTGTTGAGCTTGCGGTAGTCTATGCACATCCGCCATCCGGTCACGGTTCGGGTAGGAATGAGTTCGTTGTTCTTGTTGGTGATGACCGTCATTCCTCCCTTCTTCGGAACTACTTGAACTGGGCTCACCCACTTGCTATCGGAGATAGGATAGATGATACTTACGTCAAGAAGTTTAAGAATTTCCTTCTTGACAACCTCCTTCATGGTCGGATTCAACCGCCTTTGAGGTTGTCTTGAAGTTCTAAAGTCCTCCTCCATTAGTATCTTATGCATACATAGGGAGGGTTTAATTCCTACTAAGTCCTCGATAGTGTAGCCTATGGCTTTTCTATGTTTCCTAAGGACAATCATGAGCTGTTCATGTTCATCTATGCTTAATTCGGAGCTAACGATAACCGGAAAGGTAGAATTAGATCCAAGAAAAGCGTACCTTAGATGAGTGGGAAGTGGTTTGAGTTCCATCACTTTCGGAGCTTCCAATGATCCTTGAGGAGCATCCGATGTTTCCTTAGAAGTTTCTAAGGGTGTTGAGTGGTTTGGATAAGAATTAGAAGAAGTTGAAGAAGTTTGACGGTTACCCTCTTCCACGGTCAGAATTACGGCCTCCCCATGTGTTCCACGGCCGTGTAATCCCCTGGAATGGAGGTCGATTCTGGTTGTGAAATCCACGGTCGTGGAATACAGGGTATGACCGTGGATTCTTACATTCTCAGCCTCATCGTGGAGTTTCTCAAACTCCTCTTCATGGATCTCTTCTTGTGCTTCTAAGGCTTCAATTTCCTCTTTGCACTCTTCTTCTTTCCCTACATTTGTTAGACTCATGGTAATAACTTTTTGTAAAGGATCGTTAAAGAGAATCGCACTCACCTCCTCCCTAGACAAACCTTCTTCGTCTTGGATATCGTAAATATCCTCGTCAAAGATTGGCTCCTTCACTAGAGTGGAAAGAACGAACTCTACTTTCTCTTCTCCAATATCAAAAGCGAGTCTTCCATTCTTGCAATCGACCATGCAGCCGGAAGTTGCAAGAAACGGTCTTCCGAGTATGATCGGGACCGGACTATCTGCAGGAATGTCAAGCACGACAAAATCGATGGGAACAAAGAATTTACCTAGCTTGAACGGGACGTCTTCCACAATACCGACGGGGCGAGTGATGGATCGATCCGCCATGTATAACGTCATCTTTACCGGTTTAAGTTCGCCTAAACCGATCTTCCTGCACAACGCAAGTGGTATGATGCTCACACTTACTCCTAAGTCACATAAAGCGTCATATGTGACATCTCCCACTCCAATGGGAATGCAGAATGACCCCGGATCCTTCAACTTTGGGGGCATTTTCTCTTTCATAGTCTTGATGAGATCCGAAGAATCCGAACTCATCTTGACCTCTCCGAAATCTTCTAGCTTCCTCTTGTTGGAGAGGAGCTCCTTCAAGAACTTGCCATAAGCTGGCATACCTACAATAGCATCAATGAAAGGTATATTAATATGCAGCTTACTCATGAGTTCTATGAACTTACCGAATTTTTTGTCTAGACGCGCTCGCGCTCTAGATTGAGGGAATGGTAGGGGAGGTTTGTAAGCTGGAGGAGGAACATAGACGTCTTCTTTCTCCTTCCCCTTTCCTTTGTCCTTCTCTACGGGGACTTCAACGAACGTAGGTTGCGGATCGGTAGTAGTCACTCCGCTCCTAGTTGTAATCGCCATCACCCTTCCCTTAGGGTTGTCCTCCGTTTTTCCTGGAAGTTTCCCTTGGTTTCTAGGAACTTCCTCCGCGTGGTTGAACATTTGGTTTTCCAAAACCTTTTGAGCCTTGTCAACCTTAGAAACTTGATCGTCAACCTTGATGAGGCGGTTCTCCAACCCTTGAAACTTTCCCATGATCGTTTCCAATATGGGATCGGGCTTTTCCTTCCCCGAAGTGTTTCCTACATTAGATGATTGCCCCTGGCTTTTCAAAGGAGTAGAGGAAGAGGAAGGTGGAGTTAGTGAATTAGAATTGGAAGGATAAGAGTTACCGGAATTTTGTTGATTGGGGCGCCAATTGTTGTTGTTTGAACCCCTATTGTTGTTCCAATCATTGTTCCGGCTGTTGTTGTTTCCATTCCAGTTGTTATTCCGGTTGTTACCCCGGTTATTGTTGTTGCCGCCGTTATTGTTGCCCAAATAACCAACATCCTTCCCTTGTTGCTTTGGGAAGTTGGTCTTGATAGCCTCCTTCAACTCTTTGATCTCGTTGTTGAGGGAGAAAATCTGATTTTGAGCTTCATGTGTGAGCTTTGCTCCTTGCTCCACACGATTTCCTTCCACTTTCCGGTGGGAATATTTCTCTATGACTCTTGCTTGCTTCTCAATGAAGTCCCAAGCGTCATCTTCTCTCATGTCCATGAACGTTCCACATGAGAGGGATTGGAGGTTGAACTGCGTTCCCGCATCTAGCCCCTTGTAGTAAATCTCCAGCAAGGCAAGTTTGGATATGCCATGATGAGGGCAATCCAAGAGCAAATCCTGAAACCTTTCCCATGATTGAAACAAACTTTCGTTAGGTCTCATAGAAAAAGCATTAATCTTACCTCTAAGTTCCGCCGTTTTGAAAGGCGGAAAGAATTTGGTGAGAAATTCCGCGGAAAGGTCTTCCCACGTGTCTAGTTTCCCACTAGGAAGAGCTTGATACCATGACAACGCCTTCCCCTTCAAGGAGAAGAAAAAGGGTTTAAGCTTGTAGCTGTTGGTAGTAGCGCTCTTTGGTCTCATCGTCTCCATCATACACTCGAAGTTTTGCAAGTGTTGGTGTGGAGATTAAGCGCTTGTACCGCCAAATTGGTTTTGGCGAACAAGAGTAATAACTTGAGGGTTAAAGCTAAACCCTTGCACATCTTCAGCATCAAAATTCACGCCCAAACGGCGTGGTTGTTGTGTTGGATCCATCCGTTGGCCAAGAGTTCTTGGCTCATTATCCACACGTTCGACCCTCACATTCCTAGGTGGAATGCGGCGGTTAGTAGCTCCTTGTGGATGGAAAGGATTCATATTGACCGTATGATCAATCTCCTCCAATGGTGGCATGGAAGAGTCACTATCATCAGCGGATGAATGACCTCTTCTTCTTCTAGATCTTGATGTCCTTCTTGAGGATTTCTTGATCTCTTTACTCTTAAGGTCGCTTATTTCTAACCTCAGCTGGAACATCTGATCCTGTAGACTGTTAACTTGGGATTGATGGCGATCCATCTCATCCCGGTGGAGGTTCTCATTCCAATGGAGTTGAGCTTCCTTCTCCGCTAATTCCGCTTGAAGATCACGTTCGTGTTCTTCAGCCATCTTCTTTTCCTTGCGCTTTTGCCTTAAAGTTTTCTCTAGCTCTTGATAAAGAGGTAAGAGATCCTCGGTGTTCTTAGACCTAAACATGCACTTAAGAAAATATCAAATGACGAGAGCAAGCTCCCAAGCTTGACAACCGGTTACCGAATTCGGCCAAAACCAAATCCCCGGCAACGGCGCCAAAAACTTGTTCGCCCCTAAAGGTGTGTGCAAATAAGCTTTAAATTTATAAAACTAGAATCAAGTAGCGAACCCGCAGTGTACGGATCGACGTAGCTAAGCAAGAATTTCAGAGTATCGAACACAGGGATTTGGGTGGGAACAAATTCGATTTCAGATTGTCAAGAACAAGTATGAGAGTTTTGCAAATATTGGGTAAACAACAATCCTAAAGATCCAAGTATCCAGCTGTGGCAATCGATTCAAGATATACTAATGATGTAAAGACAGAGTTGAGATATGCAAAGGTATACTAATGTAAGGTAATCGTACGGTGAAGTTCCAAAAACCTTATGTAACCCACCTACAAGGCACTCTCTATACAGGTTGTTGAGGCTCAATATAGAAAGATTCTAAAGGCGAGAATTAGTGTCAAATACCCAAACTTGTAACCCAAAGATCAAGACTAACTTAACCGATTGAGGTTGTTGAGACTCACAATCGAGGTAGAGGTTGTTGAGGCTTCACTACCACCTAGAAAAGACAAGTCTAAACTAAATCAAAGCAAATCTTTAACTTTGGATTAAAGTAAAAGCAAGTTCGTAAATTCAGGGGAAATTACGGGTAGTTCTTGGTATTCCACGGCCGTGGACTCAAGAACAGGCCGTAATTTATAGACTATCGGCGATTCTCTCTAACTCTCAGGGTCCAATCTGTTTACGATTGATCTATCATCATCTAAGCCACAACTATCAACCCTTCACCTTAGAATTGTTAAGGGTTTTTAGCCAATAACAGTCATGTTGATATTAATTCAAGAATTAAAAGATAGAAAAATGGAAACTTTCAAGAACTTTCGATAACCTTCAAACCAATCTCAAAGTCACAATCAAGAACAGGTATTATCAAAAGATTCAAACTAAAGTGAACAATCACAACTTTAGGAAAGAAGGGAAAAACGGGATGTCAATCCGTTTCCCAAATCAAACCTAAACAAGAAGAGAGATCTCCTTGCAAAATCTTCCCAAAAGCTTCGATCTTCCGCCAATCCGGAAAATAAGGGAATCCCAGCAATAATCTCCACCAAGTGCGAGATTAAGGCAATTCCAAGCACGAACCTTGATCTCCAACGAGATCTCCAAATGCTCCTCAACGAGGGTAAGTGATCTTCCTAAGCGAAGATGTATGACGATTGTAAGCAGGTATGCGGTGATGACGGAATCTCCTTTTTCCCGTCTTTTTATAATGTAGGGCAAAGTGTCGGCCCAGCCCAAATCTTCAAAAGATCGTGGCTTCGAAGTGTGGCGAAAAGATTCGCCAAGATCACGGTCGTGGAAGTGTTCCACGACCGTAATTTAGGGCGTGGAAACAAAATACGGTTTGCACCATATGTTCCACGGCCGTAGTATCCTCTGGAATGAACATCAATTTCTGACTCCAAATCCACGGTCGTGGAATTGAACGTGGAACGTGATACGGTCGTAATTTAGGGCGTAATTTAGGGCAAGAACGTGATTCTTCCCTAGCCTCGTGCATTCCTCAAGCTAAGTCTCCAAATTGCTTCCTAAGAATGTCCTCAATCTATGAACTCACTCAATCAACTTCTCTTTTGCTCGATTCCGTTCGGAAATAGCTCTAAATCACCTATAATCAACATAGAACTAGTGTAGACATCCATATCGACAATATAGGTAATACTAGCTCACATATGCACAAAGTTCAATCAAAGACTATCAATATGAATCAAATACGTTTAGAAAACGTGCCTAAAATATCACAATATTTCATGCTAACAGCGTTTCCGAACCTAAAACCAAAGCTAAACAAATTTAGCTCATACGCTAAATTTGATAGTAATATATACGATATATTAATTTGAGGTAAAACTTTTTCTTAAAAGCCAACGTTAAAAACCCACAATACATTTTCTGGGCAATTTATACGAACATAGGAACTTGGTAATAAACCACAATTAAAATCTTTAGGGTCATAATCCGAAATTAATCCAACAAGGGCATAATTGATAATTTGTAAACCAGGTCTATATATGTAATTAATTTTTTGCAAAGGGCATAAATGCAACTTCCAAAAGTGTGGGTCCAAAACTGAAATTATAAAAATGTGGGTAATACCAAAATAAGGGGGTCACGATTGTAATTAGGAAAGAAGGGTTTCTTCAATCTCTACGTTTCCATGGCAGCAAGGAGCGGCAAGGGCTGTCGGGGCAGCAAGGCGGCTGCAAGGGCTGGCGGGGCTGCAAGGTGGCGGCCCGAAACTCCGGCGGCAATGACTTCTTCCTGGCGACAGAGGAAAACAAAGAGGGAAGATAACGCACTGTTCGACAAAGGGCTGAAGAGGGCGAGGCGAAGAGGCGGTGGCAGGGCATCGGCAACTCCAGCAGGGCTCGTGCAGGCAGGGCAAGGCGAGGGCGAGGGGCTTCTTTGGCTCTTCATGTGGCTCGACATAGGCTCCAGAAGAAGGGTTATAGAGAGCTGCAGATGGGGTCCTGGTGCGACAAAAGCTAAGAGAAGAGACAATAGACGGCGAGGCTAGCAGCGACTTCGATTCCCGGTGGGCACCGAGGGTGAGGCCGGGCCCTCTCAGGTGGTGTTGTCCTCTCTGTTGCTTCCGGAGTGGTGATGAAGGGATTTGTGAGGTGAGGAAAGAGATAGGGTAGAGATGAAGTGTTTCTCGAGGTGCTGCGTGAAGAAAGAAGACAAAGGGGATATGAGGTGGTAAGATGAAGAGGCTGAGGTTGCTAGGCTCGCAGGGGCTGGTGCAGACGAAGAGAAGGAGAGTTCATCAGTGAGGGCAGAGGGTTGAGTGTAACAAAGGCCAAAACAGAATGGAGAGTAGAGGGTCGAGGGATCGGGGATGGCGAGGGACACGGCTCACCAGAAGATAAAAAAGATATGGAAAAAGAAATAAATAAGAAAAAGAAAGGCAAAAGGAAAAGAAGAAGAGTACTATATAAACTCGATTAAACTTAACCAGAACAGGATTTTCGGATCGGGAAATTTTCCGACTTCTTCCGTAAAATAATAGTAATCCGGTATCCAAAATATAAATATACTCAAGGAAAAAATAATTTTCATATAGAAATTATTCTCATAAAATATTTTTGATATTGATATAATAATTTAAATTCAGATAATATGTAGATATAATATGTATATATATATATATATATATATATATATTAATATAAACTCGGAAAATTAATTTACAATGTCACATATATCCGAAAAGATAAATCGAAATGTGCCTAAAATTTGGGACGTTACAAAGACCGTCCTTTAAAAAAGACCAATTAAACAAATCCAAATCTAACTTTTCCACTCAGATACAACACGAGATCAATGGAAACAAATGAGAATTCAAAGAAACTTAGAAAGAAAAGTATGAAGAACCGACAAAAGGAACAATGGGAATAGAGTAAACCATAAATCTAGTAAATCTGAACAACAAGACACATTAGAAACATAAATTCACAATCACGTGAAATTATCCAAAGATCGACTCAAACAGAAAAGGAAGGCAAAAACATTGTTACAGGCGGCGGCGAGGGCGAGTTTCAAATTCAGCGTCTGGGCTAGTGGATCTGTGTGACGGGTTTGCACTCACGGATGTGGATCTGGATGAGGGAGATTAGATATGGGAGACTTAGAGGGTAGGGCTCGCACTCGCAAACGGGGATCGATGGGCTGAGAAGAAGAATTGAGGCGGTTCCAATAGATATGTTCAGATTTGTTCAAGTCTGTAGCAATTGGCGACGCCATAGAAGCCACCGTCGACTCCCGCCTTCGTCGCCTTTGTCGTCGCCTTTTGTTTCTCTGGATCCGTGTGTGGATCGAGCCGGCGAGCCAAACAACCACGCCATAGAAGACGTCGAGTCATTGTTGTTTGCTTGGGACATGCGCCTCACCTGGGTTGAAATCAAAGTCACCTCTACACTCGCCGCTTGACCCCGCTAGGAAAGGAAGAATGAAGTTGGAGATTGAAGATGAAGTGATAGAGAGATGTTTTATTTCCGATAAAAGAGCGAGAATGGCGCACAAAGAGCGATAATGACGGATAAAAGAGATTCTCAAATTTCAAGCGTACAATTACGAAAAATTTGTTAACCGATTTTCTTATTTTTAACATAATTAATATATTCTAATAATTAATTATCTCTCCTTAATATCGTAACTGCCTAATAAAGGTGATCTTAATATCTAATTTACCTTTTTTTAAATATTATTAAAAACTAGGGGCCTAGTTTATTTTCTGAAAAAAAAGGTGTCTTAGTAGCTTAATCTTCTCTATTTAAATTGACTTGAAGATGAAACTTGAAATTTCATATTTTGGATGGTTAGTGAATATCTTCTCAAATTAAAATTTTGAGTTGATGGTTATAGTTTGGATAGACAGTAGTGATGCGGGGATTTCCGTTGTTGACTCCAGGTGTAATCGACTCTCAAAGGCCTCAAATAATTCAGAAAATGATGTGAGAATGGTAGATAAGAAGAATGGAGAGATATGTGAATATAAATAATGGAACGAACAATGAAGAAGAAAGAACCAAAGGGATCGGTATAACCTTGATAACCATGATATTGTCCGAAAAATTAATATTATACCCTAGTTAGTTCATATAACCGTGGTCCGAAAATAATCTTGAACTCGGTTCTTCTAAACTACTCCAACATAAGGGAGGTCTAGGGGATCTTTGTACTAGTACTGTTGCTTGTAGGAAAATACTTGGGTGTTGGAACTTTCTCTGAGTTCTGGAACTCTTCGTTAGGATGGGAGAGGGAGGTCCTCCCCCTATTCGAATCAATCGATTGGCCTTTGGTTGGCTGTTGTGAATCCAATTATCAATACGACGTGGAATATTCTTGATTTTGGTAGCCTCTTCATTGAGGATGAACTCAACTGGAAGCATACTTTTATTGATGGGTTGTTTTCAGTTTCTTCGGCTTACAATATGATTACCCATTTGGATAATGATGCATATAATGATACAAATGTGTTTGGGCTGATATGGTATCTTAATATCCCGAATAAAGTCGGGGTTTTTATGTGAAAGATCTTGAGGGGTGGTGTACTTTCCAACCCTACTAGTGTACACAACTCAAAGGCTCACATAGATGCCCAAGGCCCAACATACACTTCTATATAATTGAACCAATGTAACAGTAAATGATGAGTGAAGTAATATACAAAATATTCAATAGCCTTGTTTGTCTACCATTCTCTATGGTATCAGAGGACCCTTAGGACAAACATCCTCAACAAACATGTCATAAGATACTCAGATCATACCCTCCACGATTCACCACCTCTCACACATTTCTCCACGCTACTTGTAACACCACAATCCCTCTCCACTCCTCTTCCTGGTTTTTCCAGCTTCATTGACATCAAGCTTACCCCCACAAATTATCTGCTATGGAAGACTCAAGTTGTCCCTGTGCTTTACGCATACAATCGTTTTGGTCATGTTGATGGATCCACTTCATATCCCAACTCTTCTTCATCTACTCTAAGTCAAGCTCAACTTGACTGGCTAACTAGAGATCAACTTGTTCAGGCCATTCTAACCTCCTCTTTCACAAAAAAGATTCTTACCTAGGTGATTGATTGCTCCACCTCCAGAGCTGTATGACTTCATCTTCATGATTTGTACACCGCCAAATCTAGTGCGCACATACTTCAAACTCGTCCACAGTTGGTCTCCCTTAAACAAGGTACATACTCCATTACCACTTACTTCAACAAAGCTAAAACACTCGTCTCTTCCCCTCAAGCTGCTGGGCAACCCATATCCAACTCTGAGTTTGCGGCCTCTTTGTTTGTCGGGCTTCCTCCATAATATGACCCTATTATAACATTTCTCAGTACTCAACCTTTTCTCCTTATACCTCATATGCTCCTATCTCACCTCCTCAATCATGAAGCCCGTATTCTTCACAACTCCTCCACCCACTATTCTTCTCAGCTCCTTAATATGCCAACCAACTCAACCACCACACAAACAAACAATGGTCAACAAAACCAGTCACAACAGCATGGTAGTGGTTGTTCAAACAGAAGCAATCGAGGACGAGGTTATAATCCTCGTGGAGGACGTGGCTACAACCCAGATCGAGGGGCACATCAAATTCCTCCTATAACTTCACAAGCATCTAGACTCTTGCCCAACTTGTGAGGTATGTTTAAACCAGGTCACATCGCGCTTCAATGTTGGCATAGATTCAACCACTCCTATCAAGCACCGGTTCCCTCATCTTTTAAAGCTCACTTCACAATGGCCAATTGGACGCCAGCCACCAACCAACCAATTCACCCCAGACATGACTCAACTTCCCTATGATCCTCCTTACTACCATGGCACTGATACAGTATCTATTGGAGATGGCTCAACTCTCCCAATTCAGCATTACGGTTACAATCTATTCTCCTCTCCTCTATCTTCCTCTTCCAATTTCTCTTTAAAATATATCCTTCATGTTCCTTCCATTAATCGAAACCTTCTATTTGTTCGCCAATTTTGCATTGATAACCTTGTCTTCTTTGAATTTCACCATGATTTCTTTCTTGTGAAGCATCGACGAACTCAGACAACTCTTCTTTGAGGAACCATTGAAGATGACATGCATATCCTCCCTTAACTTTCAATCAAGGCTAATCATACAAACACTACCAATCCCCTTCTCTAGTACTCCCGTTTTGGTCACCCTTCCATTCACACCACAAAGAAGATGCTTCGCTCCATTGCTATCGACTGCCCTAACCTCCCTGAAAATTCATTTCTTTGTCAAGCGTGCTCTAAGGCCAAGGCCCATAGCATGCCTCATTATCATACTCCATCTAGGGAAGCCCAACCTTTGATATGCTCTTTATGGACTTATGGGGACCGGCCCACTTAACTTCATCTAGAGGCCACAAATACTACTTGTCTATATTGGATGATTTTAGTAATTACCTTTGACTCTTTCCATTATCAACTAAAAGTGTTACCACTTCTTATGTACCGGCCTTTATCTACTTTGTTGAAAATTTCTTTTTCTCCAAAGTTAAATCAATTCAAACCGATGGCGGCACGAAATTTAAACCTTAAAAAACTTTCTTTGCAAAAATGGGAATCAATAATAGAATTACTTGTCCATACTCCCACCAACAAAATGGTAGCATTGAAACCCGTCATCGATGCATCGTTGATACCGGCTTGGCTCTTCTTGCTCATTACTCAACACCATTCTCATTTTGGGACTACACCTTTAAAACTGCGGTGTATCTCATTAACCGTCTACCCACCCCAACCCTACAAAATTCAAGTGGATATATTTGTTGGTTTGCATTTTGTGTTGTTGCAAGCAATAACACCCCACTATATCGTCCTTTCAAAAAGGTTATGTCCACTGAAATAACCTTAAACAAAAACAATCACACATTCAATTAGTTTCAGGTATACCAAAAACACCAGAATACCAGAATATTGAAACTACACAATACTAGAATACCAAAATACCAGAAAATTTATACAAACTGCGCAATACCAGAAACTCACCACATATGCATACCAAAAGTACTTAATATTGCTTAATACTTTAATCTCATCAACATATTACTTGATATCAAAAGTGCATAATTTATACAAGAATTAGAATTAGACAATACCTTTCTCATTACCGCATACCCTTTGATTGATTGCCCAAAAGCGAAGAACACATAATTGAATATGTTTTCCTTATCCACCTCAAGCGCTACCATAATGTCCGGATTAGCCTCTTTTAATCGATGTAAGTACACAGACACACCCTTTTAGTTCTCTTCATTTGTCCTCTTATATTGTCCTTCACGGCCTCTTGTGCCTTCCAACATTTCCAATAGCTTCTATACGATGCTCATTTCTCAAGACACCAATAATGGCCTAAGGATCGGAAAATTTGTGTGTATTACCGTACTTGAAAATTGAATATGCAATAACATTTTCATCTAATTCATACTATAAACAAACTAAGCATATATGATTTTAGATGATATGTGATAATAAGCAATGAACTTACATGTTTGCGACTATTTCAGCGATCACAGGATATGACACCTTTCTACGATTAGTTCTTCGTGTATGAAATGAACAAGTGTGCCCTTTGATATACTTTGTTTTTGTAAACACTTTCGATTTCAGTAGTTTGGAGAACCGAACGCGCAATTTACAATCTCTATCGAGACATCGAGCAAGAACAACAAGCTTGATAGACTTCCTTATTTTGCATTGTGAACATTCAGCAACAACATGAAAACACAATGCATTTTTCACTTCGGTTTTATCCTTGAACTTTTGACCAATCGCAAGACCCCATTTAATTGCTTCAACTTCAATAGGATTGATTGCAGAATTATTCACTGTTTCCATTTCATGTAGAGTAGCGACAACAATCGCAGTATATGGACGATCATCACTTATGCGTGGGCACAAAGCAATTACCTCTTCATTAACTTCTTATATTTCTGGTATAACATTTTTAGACTTTAATCTCACACACATTGACACACTCCAACATACTATGAGTTGATTGATTAGTTTCGACAAAATCCTTGAAAACCTTCTACCGTCTCAATATCAAACGGTTGTAATGCTTCATTTACGATAATCATGTATGTAAGTTCCTCAACATGCACCGTCTCATCTACTTGAAAACGTTTTGCGATCAACATCCGTAGGTCGGGTAGGATAACAGGCTCTCTCACAATAACGGGTTTGCTCTATACCTTAGCCCCCATATATTTCCATACACCTTCTACAATTTTTCATTCTCCTCCACAATAAACGAAGATTTGGATATGAGTCATGCTAACAAGTACTGTAAGCATCAGAAAAATAATTCCAAAATCATGTTTATTCAAAGATAATGCACAATACCATAAACATAACACAAATGCATACAAGATGGCCTTATTCAGCATAGGAGACAACAAGGCGCCTGGGCTGGATGGCTTCAGTTCCTTATTCTTCAAAGAGGCTTGGAGTATCATCCATAAAGACTTCACTGAGGCTATTCATGACTTCTTCATCAATAAAAGGTTGCTTAAGCAGGTGAATCATACTTCCATTACCCTTATTGCCAAGCATGACTGGCCCCTCGCTCCATCGGATTATAGGCCAATTTCCTGTTGTAATGCTGTGTACAAGACCATTTCTAAGATCCTTGCTAGGCGCCTCAATCTGGTCCTCCCGCGACTCATTAGCTTCAACCAAAGCGCCTTTGTCTCCAAGCGTTCCATCAAGCATAATGTTCTTCTATGCCAAGAGCTGCTCCAAAAATACAGCAGGAAACATATCTCTCCAAGAGCTGCGATGAAAGTTAATATATCCAAAGCTTTTGATACGGTGAGTCACAAGTTCATTCTACACTGCCTCCACAAAATGGGCTTTCCGGATCCATTCATACGACTTATTAGAGAATGCATTACTACAACATCCTACTCCGTCAACTTCAATGGATCGTTGAAAGGGCACTTCACTGGTTGTCGTGGTTTGAGGCAGGGATGCCCTCTTTCCCCTCCTCTTTTTGTTATTGCCATGGAATTTCTCTCCAGAATGATCTTGGAGAGGACCTCTAACCCGGACTTCAATCATCATCCTAAATGCTCCTCTCCTGTCATCACACACTTAGCTTTCGCTGATGACCTTCTTCTCCTTTGTCGCGGGGATTCTAAGTCCATCACGATCCTTAAGGACACTCTGGACGAGTTTGGTGCCATCTCTGGTCTTGTCATCAACCCTACCAAGTCTCATATCTATACGGGTGGCATGAATACTAATGAAATTGATGAAGCGGTTAGAATCACTGGCATGTGTGTTGGTACTCTCCCATTCCTATACCTTGGGGTGCCAATTGGATGCAAACGCCTGAAGGTACATGATTACCTGCCTTTGATTCACAAAATCACCCGCCGCATTCACTCCTGGAATGCCAAAGCCCTATCCTATGCCGGACGTGCTCAGCTTAAAATCACCCCCAACGACTTACCCCTCCCCATTCAAAGCCATTTGGCTCACCTCTAACATTCCTAAAACCTCCTATATAGCCTGGCTTGCTGGGCTAAACCGGCTCCCCACCCTCACTAAGATCCTGACTTGGAACATGACCAATGACGACACATGCAAGCTATGTAATAATGCTCCGGAGGATGGAGACCATCTTTGGCACCACTGTAGTTATGGCTCGCTGGTTTTGGACATCGTCTCACGTTGGACAATCACCCCCTACCCAGCCCCCTACACCAATAGCGTTTGGAATTGGCTGGCTACCTGGACTAGACTGAAGCCTCGACCGTGGGACTGTGTCAGGATCGCCTCGATTATTGCCTTCCTCTACCAGGTGTGGACGGCCAGGAACAATATGGTTTATAACCACACCTTCATCACCCCTATTGAATGTGCTAGGATGATCATTCGGAATGTGAAGCTGCATTTCAACCATAACTGGAAGGACAGATTACCTCTCACTCTTGACATGGCATTCAACCTGAACTTAAGCCTCCCTTGAACCTTGATCTCTTGATCCCTTGATGTCTCTCACCTATGTGCTTTTTGCTCCCTTATGATGTTGCACTGTTACTGCTTATGATCTATGCCCTCCTACAAGCTTGTAATCTGTATATCCCTCTTAATACAATTAACATTTCAAAAAAAATAAAAATAAATAATACCAGAATCATGATTGTTCAAAGATAATGTGGAATACCAGAAACAAAGTACGTATACATACCGGAAATGAGCATACCAGAAACACACCACATAAACAATACCAAAAACATAACACTAATGCATACCAAAAAAAAAAACAAAAATCATGATTATTCAAAGATAATGTGGAATACTACAAACATAACACATATACATACCAGAAATGAGCATACCAGAAATACATCACATAAACAATACGAAAAATATAACACTTATGCATACCAGAAAAAAATAATACCAGAATTAGAGATAATAAGCAATACTAGAAAAAGACCATGTATGCTTACCAGAAATGAGTATACCAGAAACATAACACTTATGTAGAATCAAACATATTGCTTAATACCATAATCATATCAACATACTAATATTACTAGAATAGAAACACGATTTTACCAGAATTACGTCATTGAAGGCGAATATAATGTTACCAAAATTACAAGAAGGTTACTCGAAATTGAAGGCGAACATAATGATACTCAAAATTGAAGACGAACATATTACAAGAATTATATCATTGAAGACCAACATATTAGCAAAATTAAAGAAAATCAGATCTCGTAATGGTGATTTATGGTATTTCGTTCAAATCTTAATTTAGAAACGAAGAACATTACATAATATGCATACCTGAATCGAAACTTGAAATCAAAGCAGGGATGATGATTTCCTGGTATGACGAATCTTAATAGAGAAGAAGATGATAATTTCCTGATACTCGAAATTGGAAGGATTGTGTGTGAAAGATTATAGGGGGAGAGAGTACAAATTGGACGTTTTCAAGATATTTTATTTTCATTTTTGGTCGTAATTGCCATGAGAGAGAGAAGAATTAGACAGAGAGTAGAAATTTGAACAGTATAAAAATTAGGGGTATATTTACTTAATGAGATTATGCTATGGGTACTCTTAATAGAGTAAAAGTGGTAAAAGGCCTAGTTAGCCATTTTACCCAAACGCTATTAATGTATTTTTTTTTTCACAACGTTTCAACAAACGTTATTAATGACAACTTTTTCATAGCGTTTCAACAAACACTATAATATGTCCACTTTTTTTTTTATAGCGTTGTACAAACGCTATGGAAGTTGTAACCCTGTTATAACAGACTCTGTCATAGCATTTATAAAAACGTTGTTACTGTATATAAACCAATTTTCAAACGCTATAAATACTTCTAAATGTTGTAGTGATAACACAAAATGCCATTTTAGAGTATGCAAATTGTAGAACAACAAATGGGTTATGAAAAATAGAAGGGGTTGAACACTAGCATTAGCATTATTGAACAACAAGTTGGATAGAGTATATAGGTCCATAGATATCTTCTCACCGACCTCTGAAACAACAACAAAATAAACTCATAGCATCGATTACACTCTTGAAATTAGCGTTTCTTTAGAACCCGAGAACAATTTAGCTAAAGAAATCGAATTAGCCAAGAATCCAAACGAAATCAGAAAGTAACAAGAACTTACTGGGTACATGCTTGAGCTCAGAAGGGGGACCGCTACGACTAAGAGCTGACCTCCTAACAATGAAGACGACCAATTGCCCCCTCCTCCATCTCTTCCCCGACCTCTATAACCGAATTAGGCAAATTATAGGTGTCATTTTTATATTGACGCTACAAAGCGTGGAAATAGTAAACATTTGTTCCGCGCACTGGATTATTGTCCGACGCAATAAGTAGGCGTTGAGGTAAAAAACTTCGATAAATTCCGGTTTTAGTAGTGATTGTTCCTAGCTAGATTTACTATAAATTGTGCGAAACAAAATCCATGCATGAGATGTAATAGTTATGTTGCATTGCATTTGTCTATTATTGTGTCCATATATGAGTGTTTGAGTTGCAAAAGACGGTTTGAATTAGGGTTCTTGATGATAAATTATTAATTATGATAAGTTTAAAAGTCAAAGTTGGCATAATATATCGAATCTGTAACATGAATTTGAGGAGTAGTGTCATGGCTGCATGATTAAAAGTATGTACGTCTTTTTCACAAGCCAGCAGCTTAATTGATTGGATCTATACTGGATTGCACGTCGGTATTTTAAAATGAAATGGAAGACGTTGACGAGATGAAACATCCCCAAATAAATACCGCCCGATATGAGCTGTGTATCTGATAAGACAAGAAGCCAGGCAATAAACACAATATATTTAATTTGGAGAAATTAAAGTAAGATGTCAAAAGCCACGAGAGTCGCTGTTGTTGCCCTCATTTTGGTGGCCTTTGCCGGGCAGAGTCTTGCGGCCCTGGAGGTAGGATTCTACAAGAACAAGTGCGGGAAGAACGACGTCGAACAAGTTGTTCTGAGGCTCATCAAGGCTGAGTTCGCCAAGGATCCCACTCTCGTAGCCGCTCTTCTTCGCCTGCAGTTCCACGATTGCTTTGTTAGGGTTAGTATATATTGCCTTTCCCTTAATTATCTATGTAAAATGCAGGATTCATTTCATTAAATATTGGTATAAATGTATAGGGATGCGACGCCTCGATCTTGTTGGACGGCGGAAACGCGGAGAAGACAGCCGGTCCAAACGGAAGCGTAAGGGGTTACGAAGTGATCGATGCAGTGAAGTCAGCTCTAGAGGATCTTTGCCCCGGAGTCGTCTCTTGCTCTGACATCATCACCATAGCCACCAGAGTAACCGTGTTCTTGGTAATTAATTAGCTGCTACATATATCTTGGAATCAAACAAGTATATATATATATATGGAGTTTAAACGTACAGTACTTGAATGCATATATATATGTCTAGGCAAAAGGTAGCTGGTACAATGTAGAGACCGGAAGAAGAGACGGATTGGTTTCACTAGCAAGTGATGCCAACTCGAACCTCCCTGGACCAGCGAGCTCGGTTCCTACAGTCCTCAGTGCATTTGCTTCTAAGGGAATAAGCGCAGAGGACGCTGTTCTTCTTCTAGGTTTGTATTCGATCTGCATGTATAATTTATCAATATGTATAACAGCAAATTTAATTTGGACGTACCATGCACGCATGCATGCAGGTGCTCACACCGTTGGAATCGCGCACTGCTCGCTCTTCCAAGACCGCCTCTACAACTTCAACGGCTCAGGAGGGAAAGACCCAAGCATGCACAGAAGCCTTGCCCTAAAACTGATGAGGATTTGCCCCAGGAACGGAGATGGAAGCAACTCCGCCTTCCTCGACCAAAGCAGCTCAAGGAGCGCAAACCTTATGGGCAACGGCTTCTACTTCGCCCTCAGAAAGAACAAGGGTGTCCTCCAAATCGATCAAGCCCTTACCCTCGACTCCTCCACCCGCCCCATCGTCGCCAAGTACGCCGCCAACAACTCCCTCTTCAACACCAAGTTTGGCGAAGCCATGGTTAAAATGGGCAGGATTGGTGTCCTCACCGGCTCCCAGGGCCAAATCCGCAAATCATGCCGATCAACCAATTAGGGTTTCACCACCATTTCCCATGGATTTCACTTCATTCTTATTTTGGTCTCTCACCCTCATTTCAAAAACTTTTTGAAATTTTTTTATTTGCATCACTTTCTCTGCTACATGCTCCTAAACATTGATTCATATTATATTTCTTCTGTTTGTATTTCGTCCAAACTACCAACATGAGCAATAATAAGAGAAATGCTGTCACTATATTTTCACATTATCTATGACGTCATATAAAAGTTTCTAAACCGGATCCACCCAAACTAGCAAGTAAGGTTATCCCAGAAGATACTAGTAAAGAATAATTTCATTCTCCTATAATATTAAGATATTTGTGATCCTACCAACTCAATTCAATACACTTTCATGATCCGCTTGTGTCAATCAAACATGACACTTATATCTACAACATCGACTTTGTCAATCCAAACAACGGTTCATCCGTACTCCATTCCGGCTCGTCAGATTGACATCGTCCAACAAATAAAACCGGCATCAACTTTTGCCCGAACATATACTCGGACCCTCTTATACAAAGTAGGTGCCTTCAATGCAACGACTTGTTGCCCTCTTCCACCTCTTCACATAACTTTAGGAATTTTTTTTTTAATTTGTATTATTTCTACTTAAATTATCTTTGTCCAGTTTTCAGCGTCCAAAATCTCCCCCTTCAACTGTGGGGGCATATCATGAAACAATAATTTCATTTTCAATTAGTAATAATATTAAGATATTTTAGATTATTATTAATTTTACATCATCATGAGGTATTTTAGATGAAGAAAATTCAACGGGGGATAAACCATTCAAATGCAAAGAACTCTCATTCATGGGAGAATTGAATTCAACATTATTAACGCAAGATTCAAAGGATAATTCAATTGGGTCCTCCTCCTCAGGGATCGATTAAGTATCTTGTGATCGAAGTGTAATCTCATCATCCTTAAGTGATGAAGCACTCGGTTGACCTTCTTTTTCCTTGGCTAAAATTTCAACACTCTTATCCATAGAATCTAGAGGATTTTTTTTTTTGAAAGTTTACTTGTATTGAGAAAAAGGAATGTACATGGGATATTACATAGACAAGCTCAGAATCAGAGAAGGGAAAACCATAGTCATATTCAAATAAAGGAGAGATGGTGGTGAGAAGAGATTAGGAGAGAACTAAGGGAGATGAAACCCCATCATTCTAGCAATAGCCTTGGAGAGTTGAGATCTGTCTTTCCAGTTGTGTTCAAAATTGAGTCGTAAGGCCTTAATAGCTTCGTCAGCACATTCAACAGCTCTGGTGAAGGTGTTGTTGAACACAAGATTGTTTCTAGCTTTCCACACATAGTAGATGAAGGAGGTGATAGATGCAATTCTGATACTTTCCAAGAGGTTTTGCTTGGGATTCACCTTTGAGCTCAGCCATGTCCAAACGTTGCGAATGTAGGGGGCAGGATAAGGGACCCTAGTCCATCTGGAAATTATGTCGAGGACAAGGGAAGAGTAACTGCATTTGTGCCATAGGTGGTCATCATCTTCTATCATGTTGTTGCACAGCTTACATGTATCATTATCAACCATGTTCCATTGTTTGATTCTGGCCAATGTAGGTAACCTTCTATGAGAAGCTAGCCAAGTAATGTAACTGCACTTAGGGATGTTACACTTGAGCCAGATGGCCTTATACGGGTTAGGATGTAGCGCTGGATTGGGCTTGAAGAGGGAATATGTCATCTTAGGAGAGAAGGAGCCGTCGGGATTGGTTATTGAGTTGGGGCAGCCATGGAGGGAGGGGGACAGTTTGTTTTTGATCTTGAAAAGGTTCTTCCAGAAGGCACAATGGTGCCGCTTTGCCTGGCATCTCCAGATGTTGTGTCCTTTAGAGATGTGGCGAGATACCCACATCCCCCATAAGCAATCAGGGCCACGATCCAAGTCATAGATAAGACGTACCATACTGACCTTATTTCGAGCAGCTAAGTCAGTGAACCCAAGGCCACCATCCGACTTTGGATTGCATAATGTAGACCAGGAAATAAGGGCCCTCCTGCTATCATCCTTGCCCGACCAAAAGAAAGAGCGGATGATGGACTGGATTTTATTGATCACGCCGTCGGGAAGTAAGAACATGGAGCTCCAATAATGGTTGGTCGACAGGAGGATGGATTTAATGAGTTGAGCTCTTCCTGTATATGATAGAGAGTTGGCGCTCCAGGATTAGACTCTCTTGGTGAGCTTGTGAATTAATGAAGAGTAATCAGCAATGCCGAGCCTTCTGGATCCGATGGGCACACCAAGGTAATGGAAAGGTAGCGTACCGATAGGCATCCTAGTGAGAATGGAGGCATAATCTTGATCAAGTTTGTAGATTCCCCCAATGAATAGCAAGGATTTGGATGGATTACCTTCAAGCCAGAAATGGATCCAAAGTCGTCTAAGGTATCCTTCATTATTTTGATGGAAGGGGTATCACCTCTACAGAGGAGCAGTAGATCATCAACAAAAGAGAGATGGGTAATGGTAGGGTTAGTGCACTTGGGGTGATGATTGAAGTTCGGGTTGCTGGTATTGTGGTGAATCATTTGAGACATATATTCCATTGCAATGGTGAAAAGAGGAGGAGAGAGAGGGCAGCCTTGACGTAGCCCTCTACTAGCATGAAAATGTCCTCGAAGGTTACCATTGATATTGATGGAATAGGTAGGGGAAGTTATGCATTCCTTGATAAGGTGGATGAAAGGACCAGTAAAACCCATTTTGTGTAAGCAGGTCAAAATGAAGTCATGGCTTACATTATCAAAGGCTTTGGAGATATCCACTTTCATTGCAGCTCTTGGAGAGATGTGTTTGTGGTTGTATTTGTTGAGCATTTCCTGACATAGGAGGACATTATGCTTGATTGATCTGTTGGAAACAAAAGCACTCTGATTGGGGCTGATAAGACTAGGAAGAACACAATTGATCCTTGCAGAAAGGACCTTAGCAATTGTTTTGTATATGGTGCTACAACAGGAGATTGACCTGAAATTAGAAGGATCCAGGGGGTTATTAATTTTTGCAATTAAAGAAATGGAGGAATGATTGGCCTGTTTCAGAAGTTTCCCTTTAGAGAAGAAGTCAAGAATGGCTTCAGTGAAGTCATGCTGAGTAATATTCCATGTAGACTTGAAGAAGAAAGAGTTGAATCCATCCGGGCCCGGCGCCTTGTTATCACCAATACTAAAGAGTGCATTTTTGATTTCTTCAAGAGAAAAATTCTTGTCCAGTGATGCTACGTCGTCAAGGCTGAGGTGGGGTAGCTGGATATCACTGGAAGGGGTGAGGGTTTGAGTTGGTGAGTTAAGGATGTTATAGAAGTGATTGACAAAAGTGTTGTCAATTGTGGGAGGGTCAGCAGAGAGGGTGCCATTTGGGGTACGGATGGAGTTGATTCGGTTAGCACAACGCCTTGACTGCACACCCCTACAGAAGTATGATAAGCACTGGTCCCCATGAGTGTACCATTTGGCTTTTGATAGTTGTGCAAGGGTAACATGGAGTGAGTGAGTACTGGCTTTCAAGGAGGACAACAACGTGAGCTCATCCTTCTAAAGAGCAAGGTCATGGGGAGAGTCAATTAACCGATCCTGGGCAGCATGAAGCAGCCTCCTGTTGTCAGCAATTTTCAGAAAAAGATCCTCCAACTTCGCACTGGGAAACTTTTTAAGTAATGGTTTGAGGAGCTTTAGTTTCTTGATCAGGATGTACATGGCATTCCCCTCAATGGGCGTTCCCCAGGTTCTCTCAACAATTGGCAAGAAGTCTTCGTGTTTAGCCCAATCATTATTGAACCTAAAGGGAGGGTGGGGCTTTGGATCCATGGTCTCGGTGTAAAGAAGAGCCGGGGAGTGATATGAAACATCCGGGCAGTCAAAGTGTGCAACAGAGTGAGGAAAATGCGAGATCCAATGCTTATTGGTAATGATGCGGTCAAGTTTGCACCAAATACGGGATCCCACCTACTTATTATTCCAAGTGAATTTACATCCTGAGTAAGGGAGGTCCAGGATGTTGTTAAGCTCGAAACAGGAAGCAAGTTCAGTAGATTGTTGAGAGATGGACGGGAGGTTATTTGAAGATTTCTCTTCGGGGGATAGGGTGGTGTTAAAGTCCCCTAGCAACACCCAAGGTTTGGTGGAGTTGAGAAGACTGATGGTAGCTATAGAATCCGAGAGATCAGAGCGTTCTTCAGGAGAATTGTGAGCATAATGAAGGATAGTTTGATGTATGTGTTTTGGTCAAGGTTAGACAGAGGGTTGGAGATGAGGCAGTGGACTAGTTGGTCGGATTTGATGGTGGTCGAGAGGTAGAGTTTGGATGGGTTCCACCATATCCATATTCTACAATTGTGGGCTACAGAAGAATTGGAAGTTTGGCTCCAAGAGGGAAAGAGGGATTTGGAGAGGCGTCTCTCATTGTTGGGTTTCAATCTTGTTTTAAGTATGGCCATGATATCGATCTTGTGGTTCTTCACATAGCTTTTGATTTCTCTTTGCTTTACAGGGTCATTGAGACCCCGTATATTCCATGCACATGTTCTAATTATCATTAGAAGGTAGACCAGTAGCCTGACCAGCACTTGCTGTCGAGGAAGGATTAGGAGTTGGAGGAAGGGTGTTGGAGGGATCAGGGATTGCATTACAGTGTGATGGGAGTTGGGTATTGATAAGATCATGAGGGGATGTTTCTATGTGGCTGTTGCAGACAAGGTCAATATTTGGAGCAGGGATAATTGTGGAAGGAGGATTAGGGTTAGGGCTTTGGATAGTTCCAGGTTCACACAGGGGTGGTGGTGCGAGAGAATGAAGATTAGGAGGGACGAGAGTCTCATGCGAGGGTTGAGATTGTTTAGTGGAGATCTTGAAGGAGTCATCAGGTGTTGGAAGTAGAGGGCTAGTATTAGGGTTTAGATATGGGCTAGGTTTGGGAATATATTTGGTAGTTGGCCGACTGGGGGGAGCCTTGTCCCTCACGTTATTTCTGACGAGGTTTTGTGCTTTGCAAGCATGCCCAAAGATTAGGCACTTGGGGCATCTTGGAGGGAGCCAATCATAGGTAACCTTCTGGATAAAGGAAGATCCATCAGGTCCGGTTAGAGTGATCTCGCGTAGAAGTGGTCGAGAGGCTTGGATGTCAACCAAAATGCGGGCATAGCTGAGCCTGTCTTGGTTAGCTGAGCAAGAGTCTGTGAGTATAGGGGTGCCAACGGCCGAGCCTATTTTAGCGAGCATGTGGGTTGACCAGAACCGGTAGTTAAGGTCGTAAAGGGTGACCCAGATGGGGAGAGAACTGAGACTCGAATAATCCAGGGGAAGATCTTTTGTCCATCTTTTGAGGAGAAGGGTGGTGGATCCATTGGTGACCCATGGGCTGCCAAGGAGGATAGTATTGAGGTCGGCTTCGTTTGCAAATTGGAAAACGAAGATGCCCGCCTCGTTACGAAGTATTTTGGGCATAGCGACAGAGTTCCAGCACTCAGTTACGAAGGATCTCATACGATTGAAAGAAACGGGGCTTCCAAGGGGAAATCCGACCAGGGAAAGCAGCCATTTTTGAGTTGGTTCGACAACCTCATCATCAGTGAACTTGAAATGGCCAGATTCAAGTCCGGGAGTGAAAGAGAGTGGAACATGGTTCCATGGTACGTTTCTCGAGAGTATGTCTTTGTAAGAGATCGAGGTGGCGGCTGTGGGCCCGCTTGGGATAGTGCACATTTCCATACTGGAAGGCGGAAAGTTTGTCAAAGAATTTTGGGGTAAGGCGAAAGAGGATTGGTTTGGTCCCAATGCATTGAATGCATGTTGTGAAGGTGAGAAGGTGGAACCTGAGGGGTCCAAAACGACAGGGGGTGAGGGGTCGCTTCCAGGGTAACAGTGGGAGGGGATGCATGTTCAACATGGATTTTCTTGGTGCAAGGGGTGTTAGGGGCATGGTCAGAGGTGGTTTGGGTAGGTTCGGAAGCAACGACGTTAACCACGCTTGGGGTGGGAGAAGCATGGGTTAACAAACCAGTTTGAGTGAGCATAGGGAAGATGGCTTCCGACGTCAGGACTGGTGGTGCAAGGGTAGCGGAAGAGATTCTACGGTTGTTGGATTGGATAAGGTCATCAGGGACCGGTTCGCAAGGGCTTTCCGATGATGGTGAGGGTGGCGTTTGGGGATGTCTATGTGTGCGGTTGTTGGCAGGGGGTGGTGGACGTAGCATCTCAGACAGCTTGATGGTAAGGCGCCGGGATCTCCTCGAGCCGGCCATGAGAGGCGGGGACGACGAAGG
>BSUD01000006.1:54399012-54421446 GCA_033239045.1 Fagopyrum esculentum | reverse complement strand
GGTGTGGCCTGGCGGCCACACTGGGTAGGAGATTAAGAGAGAGAAGAGAGCGTTTAGGGTATGTTCACAAATCTAGAGGATTAGTAAGAGAGATATTACCGATAGGTTTGTTTCCTCATACCTTCTTGTAAAAAAACATGTTTCCATCAAAATTAAACTTGCTAACACATAAACCTTTCAAGAAAGGAAGCATAGGATATGCGATGTTACTTGGGGTTTGGGTTTCGGGTTGAGGAGTAGAGATAGAAGTTTTAACCTTACAATCTAAAGATTTAGTTTTGGGACCGGGGTGAGTCGATTATACCGAAAGTCACAAGAGTCGGAATGGGCTCTTCGAGTTGAAGTCACTTCTTCGTCCTGTGTCCTTGGTCTTCTTTCACTTGATCCAACTTTGCTTCCATTTTGTCTAATTGTTTCTTAATGGATTTGAGTAGATCCATGATGGAGTAGTGAAGATCACTATCTACCCGTTTTTCTATAGATGAAGACATATTCACAACAAGCAAACGCATTAGGTTAGAATTAATCAAGACTACCCACGGGCTATTTTCCTCTCTTTTACCCCATGTTTGTGTCCGCACCAAGCTTATCTTATCCGGTTTGTGAGGCTCTCCTGCACTTGTCAAAGCAAAGTTTTCCAACACGACACAAGTTAGTGCATTCGGATGCAACAAAACAAAAGGGGGTGAACCTTGATCTCAACGGGAAAAGGCTTTTGTGTGGTGCAATCAAAGGGCAAGCAAAATCACTCTCGCCTACTTTCTCAATCAAAGACAAGAACTTATAAAAGACAATTGTAGCCAAAACCAGTCTCGCCTACTTTGTCATCATTGTTACTTCCAAAAATTGGAATATGTCATTCTATTACTCTTGACTTATCAACGATGCTTTGGATTTCTACATCTTACTATTGTTTATGCACGTGAGAGTTTGAATGATTATTGATTATTAAGTTGCCTAAACATAACCCATGTGAGCCCTCTAGTCATTGAACATGCATTTTCATTGTTCTTTCTTTCTTTTTTTATTATATGAGTGATCTCCAACTTGTTTAGTTCTTCTAGAACTTGTGATTGACTCTCTTTCAAAATTACACGTTTATTTGTTTCTATTTGCATTGATATTTAAATAATTTAGGCTTTCCTTAATAAGCCTATGTTACCTTTTACACCTTTATATATATTTTGCTTCTATTAGCCACTTCTTGCCTTTTATTATTTCTTATTTGGCCCCTCTCAAAAAAGCTTTACAACCATGTTTAGCCTCATTTGACCTTATTTGGGGTTGTGATGGAAGAACATAATGAAGATACTAAGTACGGGGTATCCATGAAGTGTGAAAGAATTCAAGAAGTTAAAGTGCAAGTTCGGGTGCATATTTCCATTATTGAAAAATTTTTCATGTTTGGTGGACAAGACAAAAAGTTCCCACCAAATGCGCAACAACAAATAAGTAAGTAGTAACTCATTAACCCTCTTTTCCTTCCCGAAGAACGCGCCCCACGCGCCGCCGTCACCCCCCCTCTCGCCCTGCTCCCCTGTTATGGCTCGTTCGAAGCGGTCCCGGAAACTCTCCATTAAGCTTTCCGACATCAAATGCAAAACCACCACCCCATCCAAGCCCTCCCCGGTATCGCCATCCCTTTCCTCTCCGGATAGTCCGTTTGAATCTATACCGGAAGACCTCGTCGTTTCCAACAACAAGAGGCTGGCCAACAACACCATCCCTGGCCCTCCACCTCTTGCCTCCGACGTTCTCTTTTCACCGCTCCATGTGCTTACCCCCCTGGCCAACCCCATCCACCGCTATCCCTAGTCCCGAGATTGTTGATCCTATCCCTCTTACCATCCAACAACCTTGCCCCGTGACGCTGATTGTGCTCTCCTTCCCCATGGAGGTTGCCCCTTCTGCTACCCTTGGGCCTAATGAACCCACAAACCAACATTCCCTGACAATCTTTTCACCTAACCCACCCCATGCATGCAGGGACAAACGTGCCTTTAGGCGCCGCCTCGATCTCTTACAAGGACATTGTATCGAGAAACGCACGTTGGAACCATATCTCTCTCTCTTTCACCCGGCGCTCGAGTCAGGTGTCATAAACTTCACCGACAATGACATCGCCGAGACCACTAAAAAATGGAACCTTTCACTTATCGGGTTCCATATTGGAATCCCCATAAGTTACCAACGCATGGTGACCTTCATCAACGAGCACTGGAACTTCATTAACCAACCCAAAGTGCTTAGGAACGATAAAGGTGTCTTCATCTTCCATTTTACCTATGAAGATGACATTTGTTCGCTCCACAAGGTGTGTGCAGAAAAAGCTTTAAATTTATATCTTGAATTATAGACCTAACGATAAGCGAACCCGCAGTGTACAGATCTATCGTAGTAAGGGCTAATATTCCGGAGTCGATCTCAGGGAATTGGTGAGAGTAATCACAGCAAAGCAATCTAACTTCAGAAGCATGCAATAACACTAATCAAAAGCAAAAGACAACATATATAGTATGATAGAGGAACATAGATTCTAGAGGTCAAAGTATCCAATTGTGGTTTCAACTCAATATTTCTAAAGGTAACGTGGACATAGCTGAGGTTTGCTGAGGGAAGGTGTTTCAACTATGGGATAGATCACCGGGTAGGTCTCACTACCCACTTTTCCAAACCAAAGCTCCTATTACCGAGTAAATCTCAAGGACTAAGGAGAGGTACGAGTACTCAAACCAACACATCACCTAAGGGTACATAACTAATCATCACCAGGTAAGTCTCAGGTTAACTCTCAAAGGTAGGATGAAGGCACACTCACACCCTAATAAAGGATAAACCTTTATTACCTAAGACTCATCATCATAGGTAAACAAGCAAAAGAATCACCGGGTAGGTCTCATCCTAAGCTTGCATGTAAGCCAGGAAAGGTGCAACAAGGATATGATTTGGCAAACTATAACATAAACTCAAGATAGGGAATACAGAGGATCGTCTCGTGTAGTTCTTATCGATCTCGGTCGATATGACTTCAAGAACAGCCCGAGACGGGTTTTGGTTTAGGGTTAACTCGAGCTTTCAGGGTCCACTCAAATAAAGGTTCATTCTTTCATCGTCTACACCACAACCTTCAACTAATCACCCTAGAATTGCGGGGGGAGGGGGGGGGGGGTTAGCCAACAATCATCATTGTCAATCAATCAAATATATATCTAGAATATCAAGAAAAGATAAATAAGCAACCACAAATATGTCTCAATTATCAATGCAAACAAACCAGCAATCGTCACTAACAATGTGTTCCAGAAAGTATGATAACAACTCACTAACAACTTACCAAGGGAATCTTACAACTTCTCTTCCCTTCCTCCTTAAATCCTAAGAAATCATTCCTTAGCTCTTTTCCTTCCAATAGCCGTTCCTTGAAAACTACCGTCCTTCGATCTCTTCAAGATCCAACCTCCTTTCTTTACCTTGACCCTCCATTCTTATAGAAGAATTTTAGGTCAAATAATACATTATTTCCCTTGGGTTGTGGGACGTCGATCTCGATCCAGACCTAGTGGGCCGTCTCGGTCGAGATGCATGACTGTGTTGGTCCGAGACCAGTAGCATTCTACGTGCATGCCTTTGTATCTTCAACTAAATCTTTCCTTCTTCTTTTCAATGTAGTTCCTGCTTCTCTTCTTGTCCTTCCTAATGCTCCATAATGTAGCTCCTCAGACTCCAATGCTCCATTTTGATCCAAAATATGCTTTATTCCCTACAAATACAATCAAACATGGTGTAGACCTTGATTGGTGCAAAGTAAACAAATAATGTCAATATCATCTGTAATATACACTCATGCATGCTGAATAATGATGAGAAAATGCCAAAAACCATATCCGAAATATAGACAATAATTCATGCCGTCAAAATACCCCATACTTGCCTCTTGCTTCTCCTCAAGAAAGGTTCAAATCTTAAATACGAGATAAAATGAATTATAATCAGTTAAAACTCAGTGAAAACTTTCAAAAACTTTTGATTGTGTGCTCCAACTCATAGATCATCCTTAGAGAACGCTTCATAGCTAGTAAGAGTCAATATATGACCAAAACAAGTTATAAATATAAGAAGCTAATCATACTTCACTTGAGATCATAGAATGTGTAGAAAATTATACTCATAAAAACCAATCATGAATAATCTAATTTAAACCAAAAAGTCAAACAACATGCTCAAGGTCTCAAGGGCTTTCAATTAAAGGTCAAGAAACGTGTTAGGGATGGAATGTATAAAGGGGATATTGTGGTGCAAAATCCGGAAAAAGGATAAGAACTTCACAAATTTGAACTTCACTTTATCAACAAGATTTTCTTGCTTTTTTCAACATTTTGCTTTACTTTTCACTTTTTGAGAACATGGACAGAGGTGCACAATAACCAAAGCCTTGGAGATCAGCTAATCTCGATTTCTCAAGATGCCTCAAACCTTGATGGACATACCATGACCCGTTAGGACTATCAATCAATCGGACTTTGGCAAGACACAAACACCCGACTTTGTGAATGGTGCCGAGTTACTCATCCTCATAACTAACATCCCCAAACCTATTGTTTTCTAACACTTCTTCTCCTTTCGACATCGTCTTTCACTTGCCTTTTCACTTTCTTGCTTCCAAATTCCTGGATAGATAAAGGAAGGCAAACATATTTCAATGAGGGGCTAAAAGCATGATCAAGAAGAGGAAGAAAGAATAATGAATTGCCTCAATCATTCTAATGAGGATGCGAGAGAACTTATAAAGCAGTTTCAACTTTCAAATTCAACATGATTTGGATGAATTAACTCACTAAGAATGCTCAAATTTTCAAACAAACCAATCATAACTTAATCACATCACAAATTGTTTCAACCACATAAGATCATCAAAACTAATCAGCAAACAAATTTCATCATTCGGATCATATCTAGCTCAAGAGCACAAAATTTTTCAAAAATTTCCATTTTTTCAAAACCCATCTTGATCGAGATGCTTAAGGGCAGAAGAGGTACTAGACCGAGGTAAGATCTTGTTATGGTCACCTCGTTTGGCCATAAGTCATTTCGGTCGAGACAAAAAATTTTTAAAGCTAGTTTTGTACGTTTTTTCAATCAAAAGTCCTGCTACAATGCATGCAATCCACAATATAATCTCAGATCACATAATGGAAGCAGTGAAAATAGTCATAACCACATAAGTTGGTTATTACAAACCCAATATCTCAAAGAACCCCATACTTAGGACACATTATCCTGATGGGTATAAAAAGTCTAGAGAAAAGTATTTACAATGTCAAATGCAAAACTGCAACATAAGAAGAGAAAATAAAGCAGCAATATCTATGTGGAAGACTCGATCATGCATCCTGAGGAGGAGGTGGATGAAAAGGGTACAAGGAGGGGTCGAATGGATGGCCCATCAAATGCTGGAACTACAACTCCACCATCCGGCGCTGATAGTGGAGGCTCTCATTTGCCGAGAGCCTCAAAGCGCTGATCTCCCGTGTCTAAGCATCGAGGCGCCTATCCAAATCAGCACGCATATCAGTGAAGGACTCCTCCATCTAACGAGTGAGGTCGTCAATCCTCTTATGGGCCTCAAGGTCACGATGGCGGTGGCGCTAATGGCGTGCCTACTGCTGTGGGAACTGATGCGGTGGCATCTGTCGTGGTTGATCATCATCACTCACCACATCATCCATGAGCTCAATCACCGGAGCACTCGGACCAACAGTGTCCGTCCCGGTGTCCATCGGAGCCCCGCCCTCATCATCCTCATCATCTGCTCCCATCTTAGCAAGTCTCGCCACCTCCTTAACGAGGGGATCCCATATATCGTGCTAGTAGCGCGGGTCGGAGACCGTAAACTGGGATGTTCACATGATGCCTCTAAGAGCTTTGGTTTCCCAAGGCATGGCCACGTATGGTGGACCACACCCTCGAGGAACCAAGATACGGCGAGTGATGAACTCCTATAACCCTAATGGTTTGGCCCCAGGGGCCAAAGTACAAGCAGAAAGATCGAGGCCGATGGCGTTGGTAATGTGTGTTACCAACCCGCCTATACAAATATTCCCCTTTTTCTTGCTCCTGATCTTGGGTAAATCCTCAACCAGCATGATAGTGAAATCTGGGATCTCATTTGCAGTCATACACCAAAGTGTGAAAATCTCACTTTGCCTGAATTTCCGAGGTGTCCCGGTGCGAGCTAGTAACATCTCACTGAGGACCCGATGCGCAATCTTAAAGGCGAAGTGAAAGATGCACTTTTCTTTTGAATCTTCTGGTTGCTAAGTTTCGGCGCTAGTTGGAATGTGAGCAATACGGGCCCAAAATGCTCTAGCATGGTTGCGAGAAGAAAAATTAGTAGTTGTGGCATCGTAGAAACTAAATATAGCTCCAAAGGTCTACATTGTGTACTTATAAGTTTTGTTCATCATGCGAAATTTCACATAGTCTTCTTCCAGCACATAAATGATGGAGCTTAGGAACTCATAGGTTGGTTCTACATAAGCCGTTGTCCGGATTGAGACAATTGTTTCAAGCCCTACATCTGAGATCATTTTCCTCAGGTCATCGACAAGGTGCAAGCAAGCAAAATCATCGATGTTGATGTAACGATGTGATATGACCGGGCGGGAGCAAATGCGGTCATATTTTTCCTTGTGGTTACGGAGGATGGTTGGTAGTTGTGGAGGTGGAGGTGAAGCTTGTCTAGCCTCAACAAAAAACACGAAGCACAATTTGTCGATTGGATCGACGTAAGCCCTCCATTTCAGCTAGGTATCTCGGTCTGTTGTTGAGTTCACCTCGGTCGAGATGCCTTGACTTGACCGAGACGGAACTGGTTTCAATCGAACTCTCAAATCTGTAAGTTTCTATCCCTAAAATCACAACCAATTGCTTCCTAGGGGGTTCTCCAGTTATTTTCAACACAACAACCAAGCAGAAATCTCCAAAATTGAACAAAATCAACCGAAATCAAGAAAAAGGGGTTTCGAACGAGGTTACCCAATTTTCTGGAGAATGTGGTGAATTGAAGTCTCGATTGATGCTGAAGAAGTTGATATCATGCCTTTCCCGTGGATTTGGATTCCAAAATCGTTGAAAACGAGCAAGAATCGAAGATTTGAGAAATTAGGTCTTGTTACGGTCGAGACAGAGTCGGGAGAGAGGGAAAAATAAGGAGAAAGATTGTTCTTCTCCTTTTATACCCGTCATAAATTTCAATTGTATCTCGGTCGAGATGGGTGTTAGCATCCGAGGTGGTTAACCGAGGTAACTCCCTGTTGCTTTCATCTCGGTTTGGTCAGATGTGTCTCGGTCGAGATTATTTGATAGCTGCCTAGATGTCTTCTATTTTTTGTTCTTTTCCTAGCTTCCTAACTAGAGTTCCGTCCATAGGCTTTCCTTTGTTGTTTTCCTTGAGTGGCACCTAGTTCGTTATCATGGACACAAAACACACAAACTATACTAATCTAATCTAGAAAGCAAGAAAGAAAGAAATACCTTGGGTTGCCTCCCAAGAAGCGCTTGATTTAAGGTTGCTAGTTGTACCCAACCTATTCGCAATCACATGAGATGTAGTGGCGCAATTTCCTCAATTGGGACTTCTTGTATATACTTCTTCAGCCGATGACCGTTCACCTTAAAGTTTCCGCTTCGTTCACTCCACACTTCAACTACACCATGAGGAAAAATGTGTTTCACAGTATAAGGTCCAATCCATCTAGATTTTAACTTACCGGGGAAGAGGTGAAGGCGGGAGTTTAAAAGGAGAACGAGATCTCCTTCTTTGAACTCCTTTGGAATAATATGCTTGTCATGCCACTTCTTTGTTCTCTCCTTGTAGATCCTGGCATTCTCGTAGGCATTCAAGCGTAGTTCTTCCAACTCGTTGATGTCCAAGAGTCGCTTCTCTCTAGCTCTTTGATATAAAAATTCAGCCATTTTATTTCCCAATACACCTTATGTTCTAGCTCTACCGGAAGGTGACAAGACTTCCCATAAACCAAGTTGTAAGGTGTGGTTCCTATGGAAGTCTTGAAAGTTGTCCTATGTGCCCATAGAGCGTCATCCAGCTTCATGGACCAATCTTTCCTTGTCCTAGAGACGGTCTTTTTTCCAGAATTCCTTTGATTTCTCTATTTGAAATTTCAACGTGTCAACTAGTTTGAGGGTGATAGGGAGTTGCTACCTTGTGGGTTACCCCATACTTTGATAGAAGTGTTTCAAACTTCCGGGTTGTAAAATGCGTTCCCCATCACTTATGATTACTCGAGGTGTCCCAAAGCATGGGAATATGGTCCGGTTGAAGAATTTCACAACCACTGTGGTGTCATTGGTGGGAGAGGCAATTACTTCTACCCATCTCGACACGTAGTCAACTTCTAGTAGAATGTATAGGTTTTCTCCAGAGATGGGAATGATCCCATAAAATCAACTCCCCAAACATCGAAGATCTCGACTTCCTAAACGTTTTTGAGTGGCATCTTGTTCCATCTGACATGCATCACAAGAAGCAACAAACGTTTGCATATCCTTAAATAATGTAGGCCAAAAGAAACCGGAATGTAATACCTTAGCCCACGTTTTATGAGCGCTAGCGTGTCCTCCATATGGCAGTGAATGACAATGTCTCATAACACTCTCCGTCTCATCTTCTGGAATGCATCTCCGTAGCATCCCATCTGAACCTCTCTTGAAGAGTAGAGGATCATCCCAAAAGTAGTGACGCACATCTTTAAAGAATTTCTTCCTTTGTGCGTATGATAGTCCTGGAGGTAATTCCTGACAAACAAGATAATTAACAATATCAACATACCAAGGTTCGTTACCTTCCGAAATTTGGTGAAGCCCATACTCCATCCATTGCAGTTGCTCATCGGGGAAGGAATCGTCGATGGGCATGTCATCTCCTTCTAGAGTGATAGGAGGTAGCCGGATGAGGTGATCCACTACAGAATTTTCGGATCCCTTCTTATCGCGAATCTCTATGTCAAACTCTTGAAGTAGGAGGATCCAGCGAATAAGGCGCGGCTTTGCATCCATTTTTAGTGAGCAGGTATCGAATGGCTGCGTTGTCGGTGTAGACAATGACTTTCGCTCGTACAAGATAAGAACAAAATTTCTCAAAGCATAAACGACCGCCAAGAGCTCCTTTTCGGTGGTGGCGTAATTTAGTTGAGCTTCATACATCGTTGGAAAGTAGCTGGAGCGTTACATAATCCAAATGGCATTCTCTTGATAATCCGGGTGGATAGGAATCTAAAAGAACCCACTAAAAACATCCAAATAGCAAAAATGGGAGTGTTCTTCTAACCTTTCAAGCATTTAGTCTATGAACGAGAGAGGGAAGTGATCCTTCCTTGTCGCCACATTTAACTTTCGATAGTCAATGCACATCCTCCAGCCGGTCACAGTCCTTGTTGGATCAGTTTGTTGTTCTTGTTGGTATCAACGGTCATCCCTCCTTTCTTTGGCACCACATGCACCGGGCTCACCCACTTGCTATCCGATATAAGAAAGATAATTCATGGATCAAGTAACTTAAGCACTTCCTTTTTCATAAGCTCTTTCATGATCAGATTTAACCGTCTTTGAAGTTCTCGTGAAGGCTTATGATTATCTTCCATTAATATTTTATGCATACAAAAAGATGGTTTAATCCCAACTAGATCATCGATAGTATATCCAATAGCCTTCCTATGTTTCCTCAACTCATGCATCAGTTTGGATAATTCAATCTCAGTAAGGTTAGCACTAATTATTACCGGATAAGTTGAGTTCGGTCCAAGAAATGCGTACCTCAAGTCTTGTTGAAGAGGTTTAAGCTCCAAGTTAGGAGGTTCCTTAAGTGGTGGTTCCGTTCCTCCAATATCATCTTGTGAAGTTTTGGAAGCTTCGGAGAGGATAAGGCTGGTGCTTGTAGCACTTGAAGTCGAAGAATCAGTGATCTCGTTTGCTTCAGATGTATCTCGACCGAGATATGGTTCGAGGTGACTCCTTGCTTCTTTCACCTCGGTCACTTCAAAAGTTACCTCGGTCGAGGTGGTTTGCCCGATGTCGAGACAATTTATCGTCTCTTCTTCGAGCTTCTCAAATACAACCTTTGGATCTTCCTCCAGAGTTTCCCAGCTTTGTATATCTTCATCACAAGAACTATCTACACCTTTTTCTATCATACTAAAATTTAGAACTCTTTCAAGAGGATCTTTAATAAGGATAGAGCTAACCAATTCTCGTGATTCCTCCTCATCATAGATATTGTACATGTCTTCCTCAAGGCCTTCCCCCTTTATTTAAAGCTGTCAGTACGAATTCAACATGTTCTTCCCCGATGTTGAAAGACAAGTTGGCATTCTTGAAATCCACGTAGCAACCGGAGGTTGCAAGAAATGGCCTCCCAAGGATGATCGGGACTGGATAATCTACAGGAATGTCCAATACCACAAATTCTATGGGAATTTAGAACTTACCTAGCCTTACTAGGATGTCTTCTAGAACGCCTACGGGTTGAGTGATTGATCGATCCGCCATGTACAACGTCATCTTCACTGGTTTAGGCCTGCCTTCTCACACAATGCAAGTGGAATGATACTCACACTTGCTCCTAGATCACATAGTGCATTATATGTGACTTCTCCTACTCCAATTGGAATGCAAAATGATCCGGGATCTCTTAATTTGGGTGGCATTTTCTTCTTCGTGATCTTAATGAGTTCCGATGACCTCGTGTACATCTTTACCTCACTAAAATCTTCTAGTTTCCTCTTGTTAGAGAGAATCTCCTTTAAGAACTTCCCATATGCGGACATACCTAGTATTACATCAATGAAAGGTATGCTAATATGGGTTTTACTCATAAGGTCTAGAAACTTACCGAAATGCTGGTCTAGACGTGCTCTAGCTCTAGAATGCGGGAACGGTAGTGGAGGTTTGTAAGCAGGGGAGGTACGTAAATTTCTTCTTTTTCCTTCACCTCAGTTGACCTAGAAGTATTTCGGTCGAGATCCTTTTCGAGGTGACCTCCTATTGTGTTTCCCTCGGTTTACCCAAAAATCACCTTAGTCGAGACGGGCTGCTTTACAGCTTCGTTTGATCGAGGTTGTGGGTCGGTGGTCTTCACACCACTCCTTGTGGTAATTGCCATGACTTGGCCCTTTGGGTTGTTCTCTGTCCTTCCAGGAAGCTTTCCTTGATCTATAGGAACTTCTCCAGCCTTGCTAAATACTTGATTTTCCAAGACTTTTTGTACCTTAGAAATCGAAGTAATTGTGCTCTCTAATCAACTCATCTTTCCTACCAACACCTCAATCATAGCTTTCAATTTGTCCTTCGGTGGCTGACTCGAACTTGATGATGGTTCTTGACTTTTTAATGGAGTGGAAGAAGAAGATGGTGGAGTTAGAGCATTATCAACATGGGAATAAGGATTACCGGAATTGTTTTAATTGGATCTCCAATTGTTGTTGTTGTTGTTTTAGCAGTTGTTGTTCCTATTCCCTTGGTAGTTTCCTCTCTCAACATACCCAACATCTTGCTCTTTGGGTTGTTGAGCTTGTGTCTTCAAGAGCTCCTTCAAAGCCTTCATCTCATTGTTAAGAGCGCTGATTTGAGCAACCCTAGAGGAGGTAAGGTTCAACTCTTGAGGTCTTGAGCTTTAACCTCCTGTATCAACACTCCGGTGGGAGTACTTCTCAATAGTTAGAGCTTATTTTTCAACAAACTCCCATGCTTCATCAACAAGTTTATCCATGAACGTTCCAGCTGAGAGTGATTGGAGCTTGAACTGCGTTTTCGCATCCAAACCCTGAAAGTAGATCACTAGAAAATCAATCATTGGAATCCCAAGATGAGGGCAATCCAATAAAAGGTCCTTGAACCTTTCCCATGACTTAAAAAGACTTTCACCATCCCTAATCACAAATGTATGTATTATTCCTCTCAATTTCGCCGTTTTTGATGGCGGGAAAAAGAAAACCCACAATTTGTAATTGTTATTGTCACATCCCTTAATCACTCTTCCAGTCGGAAGCGATTGATACCATGCGAGTGCTTTATCCTTCAAAGAGAAAAAGAAAACACACAATTTGTAATTGTTATTGTCATATCTAGAAGGTGTCAACGTTTCCATGACAATTTCATAGTTCTGTAAATGTTGATGCGGTGACTCTCTCTCCATTTCTCCAAAACAATCATGTTGAATCATTGTAACGACTTGAGGTCTAAATTCATAATCTCTCTTAACTGGATCACCTAAGTTGGCGCCGGGATAGCGTGCTTGCTGAACGGGATCCATCTATTGACCAAGTGTATGTGGAATACCCTCAAACGGGTCAACTCTCTCAACCCTCGGTGGGGGTGGGGGTGGGGGTGGTGGTGGCGGAACATAAGCGGGTACCGGTGGAAGCACATTGACGGGCGCTAGTGGGTTTACTATAACTCTAGAATTTCTCTCCCTTTCTTCATTTGCTTGTCGAATAGACTCTCTTAGCTCGTCCATGTCGGCCCGAATTCGCTCATGTTGAGCATTAATTTCAGCTCTCTCTCTCTCTCTCAGCTTCATCTCGAAGACTTATTTGATCTCGAGCATAAGCTAACTCAGCTCAAAGATCTTCTACTCCTTCATTAGTGGAAACAACCATCTTAGCTTCTTTCAACCTTTTCTTGTAAGTCTTTTGTGGTTCAGGATCGTAAGGAACGATTTCTTTATCAGCTCTAGTTCTTCGCATAAACCAAGGAAAGGTTCTGCAAGAACACTCAAATGAAATAATCAGTTGAAAAGCAAGAAGCTTCCAAGTTAGACAACCTTACACTGGATTGATCTTGACCAAATCCCCGACAACAACGCCAAAAACTTGTTCGCTCCAAAAGGTGTGTGCAGAAAAAGCTTTAGATTTATATCTTGAATTATAGATCTAACGATAAGCGAACCCGGAGTGTACGGATATATCGTAGTAAGGGCTAATATTCCGGAGTCGATCTTAGGGATATGGTGAGAATAATAACAACAAAGCAATCTAACTTCAGAAGCATGCAATAACACTGATCAAAAGCAGAAGACAAGATATATAGTATGATAGGGGAATGCAGATTCTAGAGGTCAAAGTATCCAGTTGTGGTTTCAACTCAAGATTTCTAAAGGTAATATGGACAAAGCTGAGATTTGCTGAGGGAAGGTGTTTCAACTATGGGATAGCTCACCGGGTAGGTCTCACTACCCACTTTTCCAAACCAAGCTCCTATTACCGGGTAAGTCTCAAGAAACTAAGAAGAGGTACGAGTACTCAAACCAACACATCACCTAAGGGTACATAACTAACCATCACCGGGTAAGTCTCAGGTTAACTCTCAAAGGTATGATGAAGGCACACTCAAACCCTAATAATGGATAAACCTTTATTACCTAACACTCATTATCATAGGTAAACAAGCAAAATAATCATCGGGTATGTCTTATCCTAGGCTTACATGTAATTCTGAAAAGGTGCAACAAGGATAGAATTTGGCAAACTATAACCTAAACTCAAGATAGGCAATGCAGAGGATCGTCTCGTGCAGTTCTTATTGATCTCGGTCGAGATGACTTCAATAACAGCCCGAGATGGGTTTTGGTTTATAGTTAACTCAAGCTTTCAAGGTCCACTCAAATAAAGGTTCATACTTTCATCGTCTACACCACAACCTTCAACTAATCACCCTAGAATCGCAGGGGGGGTTTAGCCAACAATGTTCATTGTCAAGCAATCAAAAATATGTCAAGAATATTGATAGGTGATGGAATCACTATCATTTAGAGTAGTTTTTAGAGTTTTTATTGCATTAGTGTCGGTTTATGCTACTAACTCCTTGGTCGAGAAGAAGAAGATCAAAAGAAGCTAAGGCAGTAGTTATAAGCCCTTAGGAGTAAAGATCAATCAAGAAGCAAAGTTTCTGTTGCTCCAACGCCCCCGCGGGCCCTTGCAGCCGCCCCTGCGGTGACTCGCCTTGACGAGACGAAGACCAGCTCCCCTGCGCCTCCCATTGTGCCCTACTTGCGCCTCGCCTTGGGAGCTGAAAGGTGAAGAGTCTGTGTCACGGCCCCTGCGTTGGCCTTAAGGCTCCCCTGCGCCTTGACATCAGAAACGCCAAGAAGGCGAAATGTCAGACGTTGAAGTGCATTAAAGATCCGCCCCAGCGGAGTTGTGTAGCCGCCCCAACGGTTCTGAAGAAGATTAACCGATTCTGCCTAAACCGCCCTTGCGGTTCCTGAAGGCCGCCCCTGCGGTGTAACGCCAGAAGCTTTACTCCGGCTGTTTACACCACCTTTATGGCATTAAAGGTGGCTGTTTTAGGCCGGCTATTTACTCCTAATTTAGTGTCTTTTGTAGTATAAATAGTCCATGGCTGATTGCTAGAATTATCCATGCTTTTCCTCACAAAATCCATTTTTAGACTTGAGTTTTCCATTGTAATGAGTTGCTAACTCCCTTGCTACATTGGGTTGGTTTGAAGCTGCTTTGTTACTTTGGTTGTAAGTTCTTTTAATATAAGTTTTTATTCAGTAATGCTTTGTGTTTCCTTGATCTCCATTGTTTAATTGCATGTTAACTATTACTTGAGATTGATCACCTTAGGTTCTAAAGTGCATGTAAACAACTAGGATTAATAGGTTCCGGATTCGGGTCTTTAATCTAGTAGCAACTTTAAGTAATAACGGGTTGTAATTACTTAAAGAAAAGGAACACAAATATAAAGATAAGTTTAACGGTTTTAATCTTCTCTTTATATCCCTTAGTCTTTGTTTGAATGCTAACTTGTTATTTGTTCTTGTAGGTTTACGGAACTTTAATAGGTTAAGTTGTGTTGATGCCGGTTGGCTTAACACATATGTATGATCGAGACGGGAGATTACTTAAAAACTTGTAAAAGGAATGCACCAAAGTAGCAATTGCATGCTTAGAACCAACCTAGTGTAGATTCATCCATTATTGTCTTACTTGTCGCATTAATCGTTTTCATAAGTTTTTGTGCATCAATTCAACCAACCCCCCCCCCCCTTTTGTGTCACTTGTCATTATAATCAATAATTGCATCTAAAACACCTTAACTCTCTTGGGTTCGACCCTTACTTAATCACTATACTTGTTCTTAGTGCTAAGTCGGGATTTACTTTTGATTGGGTATAGACGACCATAGAAATACCTTCGGTCAAATATCAAGAAAGGAGAAATAAGCAATCAACAAATATGTCTCAATTATCAAAGCAAACAAACCAGCAATCGTCACTAACAATGTATTCGAGAAAGTATGATAACAACTCACTAACAACTTTCCAAGGGAATCTTACAACTTGTCTTCCCTTCCTCCTTAAATCCTAAGCAATCCTTCCTTATCTCTTTTCCTTCCAATAGCCGTACTTCCGTCCTTGAAAACTAGTGTCCTTTGATCCCTCCAAGATCCAACGTCCTTTCTTTACCTTGACCCTCCATTCTTATGAAAGAATTTTAGGTCAAATAATACATTATTTCCCTTGGGTTGTGGGCCGTCGATCTTGATCCATACCCATTGGGCCATCTTGGTCGAGATGCATGACTGTGTTGGTCCGAGACCAGTAGTATTCTACGTGCATGCCTTTGTATCTTCAACTAAATCTTTCCTTCTTCCTTTGAATGTAGTTCCTACTTCTCTTCTTGTCAATCCTAATGCTCCATAATGTAGCTCCTTAGCTTCCTTAGACTCCAATGCTCCATTTTGATCCAAAATATGCCTTATTCCCTACAAATAAGATCAAACATGGTGTAGACCTCGATTCTTGCAAAGTAAACGAATAATGCCAATATCATCTGTAATATACACTCATGCATGCTGAATAATGATGAGAAAATGCCAAAACCATATCCGAAATATAGACAATAATTCATGCTATCAACCTCAATGCTATTCTTCTTGGCAGCCTCGGGGTCACTAATGGCACCTCAACCCTAATCTTGAAGCGTTGGACCAAGGACCTTCCTCTCGACTACTCTTGCTTGAGCTCTGCGCCTATATGGGCTACCCTTCGTGACCATGATTATCGTTTTTGGTCCTAACACATGTTGACTAAGATCGGGTCGGCCCTAGGCACCCCTATCCTCACCGATTCCTGCTCTACTCATCAAGATAGAATGGGGTTTGCTCGCATCTTGGTGGATATCCATGCCTCTCGACCTCTTCTTCGAGAGGTGATCCTCTCTGGCCTTGATGGCATCTCAATCACCCAATAGATATCATATGACTGTGATAAAACTTGAACCTTCAAGACTCAATATTGAGACTTTGATCTTTTTATTTGAGATCGAACAACCGATAAATCTTTTGATTAGAGGTTCAACTACCAAGATATATAACTTTATTGATAATAATGCTTCAGAATGTAGTCTGTGATCCTTATATAACCTACTGCTTGCCTAAAAGATAGAATAAAGATAATTATAATTTAGAAAAGATAATTAAGATAAACTATGGGCTTGGGCTGATCTAGTAGCTAGGGTTGGGCTCTCATCATCCACGCGCCCTTGAGTGAAGGCTTTCCCACAAGCCTTGGAAAATGGATGACGTGCTAAGAGATCTGTAGATTTCTCCCAGGTGGCTCTTTCGGACTCGCAGGGTTAGTCTCGGCAGAAGAGGCATCCATCAAAAGCAACTGTGGAGTGGCACAATGATGCCAAGGCTTGTAAGTTTTATCATAGTTAAAGCAAAGTTGTTGCTCCCTTCTTCTATGTTGTTCATCCGAAGTGAGGTGTTTGACGTCAATAGGTAGCGCCGGGTTTTCTAGGAGTGGCTTAGGAGACAAAGTTGACTGAGGGCCCGAACAGGTGATGGATTGTTGCTCCTGGAAGCAGTGAAGGCTTTAGTGACGGTGATGGCTTCCTCTTGACATAATGTTAACTCAAAGGCATAAGACAAACTAGTAGGACTGAGAAGGCGGACCCCGGCTTGGATGTCAGCCCGTAGACCGGACAAGAATAGGATAACTTGGTGCGGATTTTCGAGACCCTAGACCAAGTTGATCAAGGTTTCAAATTCAGTAATATAGGAAGAAACAGTCCCCTAGTGGGTAAGTTTAGACAAGGCGCTGATGGGGTCTAAATTCTTGCGGGATCCAAATCTCTTACACAAAGCCGTGGAAAACTGTCTCCGTGTTAATTCTCCCATTGAATGGTGTAGTCAACGATACCATGCTACGGCATCACCGCGAAGATGAACTGATACCATGTGACCCGTTGCTCAGCATGTATGGGATTAAGGGAAAAAAATTGTTCAACCTGAAAGATCCTGCCTTCGGGTTCTGTACCTTCAAATTAGGGGAAATCCAAACGAAGCGGTCGACCTTGGATATGCGGCTGCTGCGGTTGGACGAATGGATGTTGCTGGCGAGGATCAGCCTGTAGAGGCAGGCTGCTTTTTTTTCTCAGCAGAGGCAAGTTTAGAGAGAATCTGCTTCATGGTTTCCTAGATTTCAGCCAAGATAGTAGAATGTTGTTGGAGAGTGGCAGTGTTTTTGGTGATGAGGTCTTCATGGCAGTTGGTGTCTTCCTCAAGATCTTTTACCGTCATTGTTGAAGAAGACGGGAAAAAAATTTGGAGAATTTTCATACGTGGCTCTGATACCAAATGATGAGACTTGAACCTTCAAGACTCAATATTGGGACTTTGATCTTTTGATTTGAGATCGAACAATCGATAAATCTTTTGATTAGATATTCAACTACCAAGATATATAACTTTATTGATAATAATCCTTCAGAATGTAGTCTGTGATCCTTATATAACCTACTACCTGCCTAAAAGATAGAATAAAGATAACTATAATTAAGGAAAATATAATTAAGATAAACTATGGGCTTGGGCTGATCTAGCAGCTAGGGCTGGGCTCTCATCAGACTGGAATAATAAACAAACGGGACCCTCTACTGAGCTTGCCTCCTGCTATGTGCATAAACACCTCTTTGGTCATCCTTACTCCGGTTGTAAGTATAATTGGAGTAACAAACAAACGGGATCTTGTACTTGGTGTAAGCTTGACCGAATTATCATCAATCCCTCTTGGCTTTTAGCTTACCCTCGCTTCCAATGTGTCTGATCACTCCCCGACTTTACTCACTCTTGATCCTTTCGGTGCCAAGTGATGACGTGATTTATGACATTAGATTAAGCACTCTTTTAGGTAGTTTTTACATTCATTCATGCATGGTTTTGCACATGTTCGGGACGTTGTATACTTTATCGAGTTATTTCGTCGGAATAGACGTCTACACGAGCATTTGTCGGTTTTGTAGGTATTTTGGGGAGCTTTAATTCATTATTGATCATATCTGAGGATCAAGCCTCGTGACGGTCCGGATTCAAGGTTCCAATGGAGCAAGCATGAAGAAAAGAAGTAGAAATTGGCCTTAGATGGTTCGAGCCATGCACCGGCTTGTGTTTAGCCATGATTATGGTCATGCAACCATTGACCTCGGTCCAGACCTCACCCATCTCGGCCGAGATGCTTTCTGGACCGTCCAAGATCGTTCACTGGTCCCCCACGACACTTGGCACGAAATTTCCAGCCCACAACCTTTCTCTCCCATGATGGTAGAGAAGTGATATATTGCAGCCTGCACACATCTTTGCAGGGATCCTTGGACATTCTCATTTTTGAATTTCATTCTTATTGGGCAAGCCATAGAGAGGAGAAGAGAAGAAAAGAAAGACTTCATTGAAGGGGAGAAGAAGAAAACACATTTCCATAGTTTTTGAGTGTGTTTTTGAGAGTCTTATAGTGAGGAAAGTTGTAGAGATTGTTGAGCTCGTTTTGAAGCTACCTTTGGATGGTTGTAAGCTCATTCTAAACTTATTATTCATCTTGTTCTTGTTTTATATTACTTCTCTTACCTTCATCAAGCTATGACATGCATATTTGTTGAGTTGATGATGAATGAACTTGAGATGATTGTTGTTGGCTAAGTAGCATGTGATTCTAGGGAGATGGATGAAAGGTTATGGCTAGGATAATGATAGATTGGATTTAGATGTATCTTAGGATAGTTGCTTGCTCGAAATACCTAGCTCATCTTACAATCTCGGCTTGTTCTTCAACTATTTTGGCCGAGATGTTCATCATCCACCCAAGGTGTGTGAGCCGTTGTTCCTATAGTGTTATATCTTCATGTTAGGGAGTTTGAGAGTTGAAATCCTAGTGTTTGTTGAGCCTAATCTAGCATTAGGCTGACCTATGTTAGTAAACTAGGCGAGAGATGAGACTTACCCGGTAATTCCCGCTCTTAGGTATAGAAGATGACAAACATTAGGTAGTAGTGAGCCTCAACATCCGCTATTGGATTGAGTGTGCTAGGATTATTGCTTAGGACTTGCTTTTCCGAGACTTACCTGGTAAGGAGAGGTTTGACCCTAAGTAGTGATCCGGTTTGTGTAGAATTTCCAACCTTAGGTTCCTAGAGACTTACCCGGTAATAGGACCTTGGGTGGGGGATTAGTGGACCATGAGACCTACCCGGTGATTGATCCGATTAGAGAAACATTCTTTCCCAACATACGCAGCTTGTTCTAGATTGATTAGAAGTAGGGGCGGCCCTTAGGGGCGGCAGGGTGGGGCAGCTGCCCCACCCTCTAAATATTTTTTTTTTTGTGAAAAAAAATCATTATAAGATGTTTGTGGCTTCTCTCGTTAATAAAATTGTTTCATACGATATATTATTTTTTTAAACATCATTATTCCTGTGTTATATTTCGCCGAAATGAACGAAACTTCAAAAGAATTTCCCGTTTTAGGCTCAGAGTGAAATAATTCACCAAAATGCACGAGATTTGTGGTTCGGAGTGGAAGCGCGGTCTTAGACCACACTCTTATTTGTGAAACGTGTTGTCGAGGACAACGTTTTAATATCCGAAATAAAGATAATAAAAACACAAATAGAGCTGCGGTCCTAGACCGCGCCTATAGTGTAACGTTTTTGAAAGAAAAAAAAAAGCTAAAGAGGCGCGGTTATAGACTGCTTATAGGGCAGTTATTATTACTGTTTTTTAAATATATAGGCGCGGTCCTGGACCGCTCCTTTAAGTGTAATGTTTTTTAAAAATCTTTTTTATTTATTTTGTTTAATCAGAATATTAAAGCGCGGTTTATAACCGCTCTTCTTTTTGCAATAGACGCGGTCTAGGACCGCGCTTGTTCTCCAACCCGGAAATCTCGTGTATTTGGGGAATAATTTTGCTCCGAAGCTGATTTAAGAAAATTTTCCCCATTTTTTTTTATTGTGGCGAAATATTCTGTTTTTTTCTACTTTCCATTTGTAGATAATTTTCCATTTTGGCAACATGATGATTCGAGCGATTAATTATTCAGTATTATCAAAATATTTGAATTCGAAAGATGGGTTTACACCCTTTGTTGTGAGATTGACTGTTTATTTGTAGCATTCACTATTTATTTTTGGTAGACTTGCAGTCAAAACTTCGTAAGTAGATGACATATTGACTTTGTTATTATCGCTATTTTTTTTCATAGATATTTTTATCGAAAATAAATCCCCCCCCTTTTAAATCCTACGGCCGCCACTGATTAGAAGCTTGAGTCCATGCCATAACCAGACATCCGAAACTCTAGAATCCGCTTTCTATACATTGATCTTATATCTTGTGTTTGTTTTGTTGTTTGGTTGACATTGTTGTTGAGTGTGATCTTTTCTTGATCACCCTAAAAACCCATAAAAAACATATGATTTTCATTTCTTTGTTTCCATCTCCTTTCTTGGTTTAGATCTTCACTATCTTTGATCATTGCATGATTAAATCTCACCTCGGTCTTTTTGTTCGACCTCGGAATGCTTTCCTTTCTATTTTGCGATCTGTACACTACGGGTCGGTTAGGAGTTTAGGATTTTAGTTTGAGTTTTTAAATTTAGGACTTTGTGTGCATGATTTGGGCGAACAAGTTCTTGGCACTCTTGCCTCGGATTTGCTTAGTTTTCACATCCTAAAATACCACAACACCAAGTCCAAACCCCGTTTAGATTTAACAATGCCTAGGGTGCGCATGAAGATTTCTTACCTTGTATTTTTGACGCTTGGAATCTGGATGTTTATGGTAACCACATATTCAAGCTCATTAAGAAGCTTAAGTTGCTCAAACCAAAACTCAACAAGTTCCCTAGTCTCAAACTTAAAGAGATTCACTCGGCCATTCTCGATTACAGAAAGCTTCTCTTAGTCACCCAGGAGGCTCTACAACACAACCTCCATGATCCTTCTCTTTAGGAGATCGAAAGAACCACTACCATTGCCCTGAACGATAACATTTCCTCTCTCCGTACTACAATGGCATAACTCTCCAAAGAAAAATGGATTAAGCACGGGGACGAGTGTGACTCTTTTTTCTTCAGGAGCATCAAGGACAAAAGATGTGGTAACCGTATCAATTCCATCTGGGACCAAAACGGCCTCATCACCTACGATCCTAACCTTATTGCTACGACTTTCATCAAACACTTTAAAGCTATTCTGAACCCTTCCAATCAACCCGATAACCACCAATTCCCTGACCTTACCCTCCCCAAGCCTCAGCCCTAACGACATTTCTGCTCTCTCTATGCTGGTCACTCCTAAGGAAATCAAGACAACTTTTTTTCAGCATTGGAGACAATAAAGCCCCGGGTCCGGACGGGTATAGTGCTCTTTTCTACAAAGCCTCTTGGAGCATCATCAATTATGACTTCACTGCTGCCATCATGGATTTCTTCTCAAACAGGAAATTGCTTAAGCGGATCAACCATGCATCGATCTCTCTTATTGCAAAGACTGACAACCCCACCACCCCTTCTGATTACCGGACCATCTCCTGTTGTAACATAACTTACAAAACCATTGAAAAGGTTCTCTCCTCTCGAAAAAAATATATCATGCCTCTTATAATTGGCCCATATCAAAATGCCTTTGTTAGCAACAGATCCATTAAGCACAATGTGCTTATTTGTCAGGAGCTCCTTAACAAGTATAGCAAAAAGCATATATCTCCCCGGGCTACAATGAAAATTGACATTACTAAGGCCTTTGATGCAATCGACCATGACTTCATCCTGCACATCCTTAATAAGATTGGTTTCCCTAAGCATTTCATCCTTTTGATTAAGGAATACATTACTACGACTTCTTACCCCATCAACCTTAATGGATCTCTTAATGGTCACTTCAAGGGAACTAGGGGCTTGAGACAAGGTTGTCCTCTCTCTCCTCCCCTCTTCACAATTGCCATGGAATGCCTCTCGCGTATGATTCACCATAGCACCTCCAACATAGATTTTAACCTTCACCCCAAGTGTCATTCTACCCGAATTACCCACCTTCCTTTCACTAACGACCTAATGCTCTTTTGCTGGGGGGGGGGGG
>BSUD01000006.1:54364282-54398846 GCA_033239045.1 Fagopyrum esculentum | reverse complement strand
GCGGGGGGGGGGGGGGATCTTCTCTCCATCCTCACACTGAAATCTACTCTTGATTCCCTCGGGCAACTCTTCGGCCTCAAGATCAACCTTACCAAATCCTTTATCTTTATGGGTGGCATGCCCACTCTTGCCCAAAGCCAGGTTACTCTTTCTACTGGCATTGCTAGTGGCTCTCTCCCTTTCCATTACCTTGGGGTACCCGTTGGTAGCAGGCGTCTTTCTCTCTCGGACTACCTTCCCCTCATTCACAAGACCACCAAGAAAATTCAATCTTGGAGTGGTAAACTACTTTCCTATACCGGACGTGTGCAACTCATCTCCTCTATCCTTCTCTCCCTCAACCATTACTGGTGGACCATGTTTCTTCTCCCTGCTTCGATCCTGACTAAGACTTTGTGTGCATGATTTGGGCGAACAAGTGAATAATCAATGATGAAATCCCTTATTACACTTGGATAAGGGTTAAAAAGGTTAAGCAAGGTTAGGATTTAGGTAAGGTTTAACTTTGGTTAAAGGATAAGACATTAAGATATGTCAGCCCAGAAAAATCGGGTTGTTCTTGAGGGAAAATCGGCAGATTTTTCACGAAGAACACCACGATTTTTCGCATTCGCAAAGGTTAAATCTCAACTCTCAGGGTCCAAAAGGTTAAATGAGTTCATTCTATCATCATCTATGCCTCAATCATCAACTATTCTTCACAGAATCACAAAGTACTCAATAAAACTTGACAAATCTCCAAAATCTGTAATAAATCCTTCAAAACTTCAACAAAATCTGTCAAAGTACTCAATAAAATGTGTTCACAAATCACAATAATGAACAATAATGAAATATCTCACAACTTTCTTTAATCTTGAACTCTATCTTCCTTCCGCAACTTTCTTTCTCTCCAAGAATCTCCAATCCTCTATCGTCTACCGTCCATCTCCAATATGTTGCGACCTCCCCTCCTCGTCTCCTAGGGTTCTAACATATCCTAAAAATCACTAATGGGCTGCAAGACATTTCCCCCTTCTAGCCTAATGCTTTGGGCTTTTGAGCGTTATATTTTTTTTAAACGGTTAAAGGCAAAAATCGGCCGATTTTTACACTAACTCGTCCGATTTTTCTACAGGAAAATCGGTGTATCTGAGAATAAATCATCCGATTTTCCGTCACTGAGAGTGCTCGTCTTTTGACTTATTTTCCACTTCCTTGTGTGATTCTTCCACACACTTCCCTTGCTCCCTATGACTCCTAAAAGGTCTCTTATGCTTCCTCACCGACCTTAGCTACTCCTTGCTCCATTATTGCTTCCAAATCCATCGTTTTTACATACAATTCATTTAAAACTCGTGTAGACCTCTATTTCCAAAATATATATGAAATAAAGCTTAAAGGCACACAAATCTCTCCGAATGTATGAGAAACTGAGGTAAAACATTCACAATATGCATGATTATAATGACATATAATTCATGTCATCAAAATACCCCATACTTGTCTCTTGTTTGTCCCCAAGCAAGGTTCAAAACTAGAACATTAGATGTCATGGATTATATTGTGCAAAAAACTCAAAAAACTTTTTAAAATGTGCTTCTTCTTTTAGATCACCCTCAAAGTAATGTTTCAAGACATAGGAAAACAAAGCATGCATCAATAATAACCGCACAAAAACTGAAGCCTAGGAAATCGACGATTATACATTTTCGAGATGCCTCAAACCCTTAATGTACATACCATATCCCGTTAGGACGTTCGCTCATTCGGACTTTGGCAAGACACAAACACCCGACTATGTGAATGGTGCAGAGTTACACATCCTCATGTTCAATGTCCCCAAACCTATTTTGCTAAACTTTCACTTAACACTTTTATAATGGCCCTCCCACATCACACATGTCTTACATAACCACTTACCCTAGTTCCCGGATGGTCAAAAGAAGGTTACAATTTTTCATCGAGGAGCTAGCATGAACAAAAAGTAAAGGAAAAGAGGCGAATTGCCTTAGTCATCCCATTATGATGGGTGAGAACTTATAATATATAACTTTGGTCATTATTTCATTCTCATATCAAGGCATCAACATCATATAAATCATACAAGCATTCAAGCAAGACAATCAAATCCCTACATGTCACCATTCAAATCTCAATATAACTAAGTTGTCTTTTGTCTTTTCACATCACAATCATCATCATCGAGGTCATTTCCATCATAAGAAGCACAAAAAAGTTTAAATTTTCACAAACTTTTGAAGAAAACATGCAATGCAAATGTCATAGAGGAAACGATATGCAAGAGTTATTACAAACCAAGGCAAAAGTCAATCAAATCCATACAACCAAATCCATACATGTCACCACCACCACCACCATCCTCCTCGTCGTCGTCGTCATCATCATCATCCTCATCATAGTACACGACTGAGGGGCTGCCCAATCAAAGTAGTGTTCAAATGTCTCTTTCCAATTGTTCCTGTTCCTAATGGTATACTTGGATTTCCATTCTATCTCTGCCGGCTTTTTCGCCCATGGCATGACCACATGCAGAGTGCCTCTACCTCTAGGAATGAGGACCAGTCTGGCAACCAACTATGCGATCCAAGGGGGCATGCACTATCAGCTAAACTACAATCAGAGAAATGCAAGTCCAATGTCTTGGCCACCTAAGTGACAAGGCCTCCAGCGCATATGTATCCTCCTTGCTTGTTGGCTATCTTCCCAAGATAGCCAGCAAGCATAGTGACGGTGTCTGGGATGGTACCTGTAGTCATTTAGTAAAGGATGAAGAGCTCATCCGCCTTGAACTTTTGGGGTGTCTCCGTTCTTGCGAACAAAGACTCACTAAGCATGCGGTGAGCTATCTTGAAGGACAAGTTATATATGCTCTTCTCTTTGGAGTTTCCCGGTCTCCATTTGTCATTTCCGGCCTCTCCTATGGAGATGCTCTCCCAAAAAGCACTAGCACTCACTCCCCTTGGGAATGTACTTGTAGAAGAGGAGGGAAAACAAAACATGCGGTCAACCATAAGAATGGACATCTCATGGTCACATCCATGAGTCTAAAGGTCACCTTCCTAGCTCGTGGATCATGCTCAAACGTGCTAAGAAACTCTAGGGTGATCTCAGCATAAGCATCCTCTCTAATAAGCACAAACTGACTCAGGCATATTCTCTCTAACATCTAGTCGATATCTTTCCTCACATACAAGGCATCTAGATCATCTAAAACAAAATAGCGAGGGGCGATGATAGGTCGAGTCAAGAGGCGTTCATACCTCTTCTCATGCTTGGAAGTAGGTGGGGGAAGGGTTGGTCGTGCTTGAGGAGGTGGTTGTGGTGTTGGAGGGGCCCTAGAAGAAGATCATTTCTTCTTGGTTAGGTTACTTGTGGTTGTCCTCAAAGTTTCCATTCCCAACAGGAAAAAATCGGGTTGTTCTTCACAAATATTGGTCGATTTTTTTTCTAGGCTAGGCCAATTTTTCCTTCGATTTCAATCAAACTCACAAATCTGTAAAGTTCTATCCAAAGCAACACCTCAAACATCTTCCTAGGGTTGTTTCTAATCAAAACCCCTCAACAAACACAACAATCCAACAACTCAAAAGTAAGAATCAAGATCGAGCAAAAAACTTAGGTTTTGGATGAAAAAACCTGAATTCCGGACGAATGAGTAGTTTGCCGCGCTTGTTGTTGCTAGATCCTTCTTTGTCGTTGTAAGGGCTTCAATATAGGCTAGAGAATCGTGCAAAATGGTTACCAAATGAGGAGATGAGGGTGAGGGCGATTTTCGGCCTTTAAGGAAGAAGGGAGCTCGAAAAATTGTAAGTGTGGAGTGAGGAAGAAGAGTGGAAAAGGGTTTATATAGGCTGGTCTTTTTACAAAGAAAATCGGCCGATTTTATCGGCCGGTTTTTTCGTCGGTCCGATTTTCTTCCCTTTTTGCTCTTCTACAAGGAAAATCGGTTGATTTTTCTATGGTAAGTCAATTTTTCACTCGATTTTTCTCTCAAAGAAGGAACATCGACTTGCTCTAAAGCCTTAACATCACTGAATCGATCGATTTACTTATGGTAAAGTCGATTTATCACCCCTTGCTTCTTGAAAACGTCCCTAAGTACACGTGCATCAAATTCTCCACCATTTCTCCAAGATTGTACCTAGTTCGTGCGATATATGACACAAAAAAAAAAACGAGAACGCATCAGGGAAAAACAAAAACAAAGCAAAGCAAAACAAACAACTAAGCTAACTATCCTAATCTATACTAAAGAAAAAGAAAAGGGAAAACTAGAACTACCATGGGTTGCCTCCCAAGAAGCGCTTCATTTAAAGTCTTTAGGTAGACGTTGCTCTTTTGAAAATCAACGGAGGAGAATAGGAGCAGTCTCCTCAACCGGAGCTTCCGGTGTGTACTTCTTCAATCGTTGGCCGTTTACTTTGAAACTTCCACACTTTTCACCCCATACTTCAAGTGCACCATGAGAGAAAACATGCTTAATAACAAAAGATCCTGTCCAACGAGATTTAAGCTTACCTAAAAATAGTCAAAGCCTCGAATTAAATAGAAGAACGAGATCTCCTTTCTTTAAGTCCTTTGAAATGATATGCTTATCATGCCACTTTTTCATTCTTTCCTTGTAGATCCGTGCGTTCTCATACGCATTCAGGCGGATCTCCTCTAGTTCGTTGATGTCCAACAAACACTTTTCTCCCGCCTCTTTCATGTTAAAGTTGAGCCATTTGACGGCCCAATATGCTTTGTGCTCTAACTCTACAAGAAGGTGACAAGACTTTCCATACACAAGGTTGTATAGCGTTGTTCCTATGGGAGTCTTAAAAGCAGTCATGTACGCCCATAATGCATCATCTAGTCTTTCCTCGTTCTAGAGACAATCTTCTGTAGAATCCCTTTGATTTCCCTGTTGGAAATCTCGACTTGTCTGCTCGTTTGCGGATGGTATGGAGTGGCGATCTTATGAGTTACCCCATACTTAGCTAGCAGAGCCTCAAATCGACGAGTTGTGAAGTGCGTTCCTCCATCACTAATGATGGTTCGGGGGGTCCCGAACCGTGGAATGATCATTCTATTGAAGAACTATACCTCTACCATCGCATCATTAGTTGGAGAAGCGACCACTTTGACCCATCTTGAGACATAGTCTACAGCTAGAAGTATATATTGGTTACCACAAGATGATGGGAATGGTCCCATAAAGTCTACTCCCCATACATCGAATATCTCCACTTCTTGGATGTTGTTGAGGGGCATCTCATTCCTCCTTGAAATGTTACATGTCCTTTGACAAGCATCGCATGCAACAATATAGTTCTGTGCATCCTTAAATAAAGAGTGCCATAAGAAGCCATATTGGATTACCTTAGCACATGTCTTGTGAGAACTGGCATGTCCCCCACAAGGTAAGGAGTGACAATGATGGATGATGCTTTCTACTTCGTCCTCCGGAACGCATCTCTTGAACATGCCATCAGGACCTCTTTTGAAGAGTAGAGGTTCATTCAAATAGAAGCGTTAGACATCTCTAAAGAACTTCTTCCTTTGAGCATATGACATTCCGGGTGGGATTTCCTGACAAACAAGGTAATTGACAATATCAGCAAACCATGGGTCATTACCTTTCGAAATCTGATGAAGACACTCTTCAATCTTGTGTAGCTGCTCATTTGGAAATGAGTCGTCAATAGGGAGCTCATCTGTCTCGCAAGTAAGGTGTGGGAGACGGCTAGGATGATCAGCCATCGAGTTTTCCGATCCTTTCTTGTCTTGGATCTCCAGGTCGAACACTTGTAGAAGTAAGATCTATCTTCACATCCTTCTTGGTGAATATGTAGCGAATGGCTGAATGATCTGTATAGACTATCACCTTTGCACCTACAAGATAAGAACGGAATTTCTCAAATTCATAGACAACAGCAAGAAGCTCCTTTTCCGTGGTAGCGTAGTTCAGTTGAACTTCGTCTAGCGTCTTGCTAGCATATTAGATGGTGTGAGTACACCCATCCTTCTTCTTTCCAAGTACAACTCCTACGGCCATGTTACTTGCGTCACACATGACCTCAAATGGAAGCGTCCAATCGGGTGGTTGGATGATAGGGGCTGAAATCAAGGCTTCCTTGATCCTGTAAAAGGCATCAAAACATTCTTTCGAAAACTCGAAAGTTATGTCTATCATCAAAAGATTAGTCAAAGGTTTTGAAATCTTAGAAAAATCCTTTGTAAACCTTCTATAGAAACCGGCGTGCCCCAAAAAGCTTCTAATTCCTTTCAACGAAGCTGGAGGAGATAGCTTCTCTATAGTTTCAATCTTAGCCCTATCTACCTCTATTCCACAGTTTGATATGAAATGTCCTAACACAATTCCTTCAGTGACCATAAAGTGACACTTTTCCCAGTTCAAAACTAAGTTAGTATCCTTGCATCTCTTAAGAACTAAGGAAAGGTTAAAGAGACAATCATCAAAGGAAGAACCATATACCGAAAAGTCGTCCATGAATACTTCCATGATGTTCTCTATGTAGTCCAAAAAGATGGCCATAATGAACCTTTGGATGGTGGCTGGAGCTTTGCATAAACCAAATGGTATCCTTCTGTAGGCAAACGTACCCAAAGGGCATGTGAAGGTAGTCTTCTCTTGATCGTCCGGATGAATGGGAATCTGAAAGAAATCACTATATCCGTCTAGATAACAAAAGTAAGAGTGTTGTGCTAACCTTTCAAGCATTTGGTCTATGAAAGGGAGGGGGAACTGATCATTCCTCGTTGCAACATTCTTTTTACGGTAATCAATGCACATTCTCCATCCAGTGACTGTTCTCGTAGGAATGAGTTCGTTGTTCCTGTTAGCAACAACGATCATCCCTCCTTTCTTTTGGACTACTTGAACTGGACTCACCCACTTGCTATCAGAATTAGGAAATATGATACCTACATCAAGCAACTTTAGGACTTCCTTCTTCAAGACCTCTTTCATGATCGGATTTAACGGTCGTTGAGGTTGTCGTGAAGGCTTATAATCCTCTTCCATTAAGATCTTATGCATACAAAAAAAGGCTTAATTCATACTAAGTCATCAATGGTATAGCCTAGAGCTTTCCTATGTCGTTTCAGAACATTCATAAGTTTCTCAAGTTCATCATCATTCAAGTTCGCACTAACTATAACATGATATGTTGAGTTATGTCCAAGAAATGTGTATCTTAGATTTGTAGGTAGTGGCTTTAATTCCCATGATGGTGGTGCTTTGATTGATGAATCTTGACCAAGGAGTGTCAATGGAGAGGCTTCTAAAGGTTGAGGAAGTGTGCCATTGCAGCCAAGAACACTTGCTATTGAATTTGTAGAAGTCGGAAAAAAGGTAAAAAAATCGACTTCCCCTAGAGAAAATCGGTCGATTTTTAGGTCGATTTTTTTCTCAGAGAAGGAAAATCGACTTGTTTCTTCATTAATCACCCGATTTCTTTTGTGTATGTCGATTTTTTCAGCTTCCTCCGGGGCTTCCCTTAGCTCTTCAAATCTTTCTTCTGACTCTTCCTTTGATCTATTAAAGCTCGAATCTCATCATCACAACCATGTTACACCCCTTCCTCAACAATGCTCATGCTTAGAACCTTTTGAAGTGGATCTTTGATCAAGATCGAACTCTTCACTTCTCTAGATTCTTCTTCATCAAAGATGTTAAAAACATCTTCTCCTATAGTTGGCTCTTTGATCAAAGAGGAGAGTAAAAACTCCACTTGCTCCTCTCCTCTGTTGAATGATAGCTTCCATTCTTGCAATCCACCAAGCATCCGGAGGTTGCAAGGAATGGTCTCCCAAGTATGATGGGAACTGGATAATATGCAGTAATGTCAAGCACAACAAAATCTATAGGAATGTAAACTTACCAAGTTTTACGGGAATGTCTTCTATGACTCCAACGGGTTTAGTGATGGAGCAATCAGTGATATAGATGTCATCTTCACTGGTTTAGGCTCTCCTAAACCAACTTTCTTGCATAAAGCAATTGGAATGATGCTCACACTTGCTCCGAGGTCGCAAAGTGCATCATATGTAACTTCTCCTACTACAATAGGTATGAAAAATGATCCTGGATCTCGCAGTTTGGGGGGCATCTTCTCCGTCACAGTCTTGATAAGTTCAGATGACTCCGAACTCATCTTAACTTCACCAAAATCCTCTAGTTTCCTCTTGTTAGAGAGGATCTCTTTTAGGAACATCCCATAAGCTGGCATACCTAAAATTGCATCCATAAAAGGTATATTAATATGCAGCTTGCTCATGAGATCAATAAACTTACCGAAATGCTTGTGTAGGCGCGCTCTCGCTCTAGATTGAGGGATAGGTAGTGGGGGCTTGTAAGTTGGAGGAGGAACATAGACATTGTCCTTCTCCTTTTTGGCTGGGGTCTCAACGAACTTGGGCTGCTTCTCGTTGTCATCCATACGGGGTTTAGGATCGGTGGTTGTCGCACCACTCCTTGCAGTAATTGCCATCACACGTCCCTTCGGATTGTCCTCCGTCCTTCCGGGAAGCTTCCCTTGATCTCTAGGAACTTCTCCGGCTTTGCTAAACACTTGATTTTCCAAAGCTTTTTGTGCTTTAGACATCGTAGTGATGGAATTCTCTAACCCTTGCATCTTCCCTGATCGTCGCTTCAAGCTTGCCCTTCTCCGGTTAGCTTGAACTCGATGAAGCTTGTCCCTGACTTTTCAAAGGGGTAGAAGAAGAAGAAGGAGGTGTTAGTGCATTTTCAGCATGAGAATAGGGATTACCGGGATTATGCCGATTGGATCTCCAAGTTTTCTTGAAGTTCCGGTTGTTGTTGTTGTTGTTATTGTTCCAATTGTTGTTCCGGTTGTTGTTCCTATTTCCTTGATTATTCTCTCTTCCTAGATAGCCAACGTCTTGATCCTTTTATGATTGAATGTTGGGCTTTAAAAGTGCTTTCAACTCCTTAATCTCATCGTTGAGAGAGAAGATTTGAGCTTGACTCGCTTGATTTAAATTCAATCCCGGATCTCCGGAATTTCGGCCTCCACCTTCAATCTTTCTATGAGAGTACTTCTCAATTACTAGAGCTTGCTTTTCAATGAACTCCCAAGCGTCATCATCTCTCATTTCCATAAAAGTTCCAGCCAAAAGAGATTGAAGTTTGAATTGAGTCTCCTCATCCAATTCCTTGTAATAGATCTCCAATAAATCAAGCTTTAAAATGCCATGGTGAGGGCAATCCAATAGAAGGTCCTTGAACCTTTCCCAACACTTAAACAAACTTTCATTAGGTTTCATAGCAAAAGCAATGATTTTACCTCTCAACTCCACCGTCTTGGATGTTCGAAAGAACTTGGTAAGGAATTCTGAAGTCATCTCCTCCCACGTGTTAACTCTTCCAATTAGAAGAGATTGATACCAAGCTAAGGCATTGTCTTTCAAAGAGAAAAAAAAGGTCTCAACTTATAGTGGTTGTTCGTTGCTCTTGGAGGCTTCAAGGTTTCCATAAGAATCTCATAGTTCTGAAGGTGTTGATGCGGAGATTCTGTTTCCATTCCTCCAAAGTGACTTTGGCGGATCATAGTGATGACTTGAGGTCGAAACCCATAGTCATGCTTATCCGGATCTCCAAGATTCACGCCCAAATGACATGGCTGCTGATTCGGATCCATACGTCCCCCAAGAGTTCGTGGTTCAGCCACGATAGGAGCAACTCTCGCATCTCTAGCAGGAATACGAGGATTAGGTGGTGGATTATGCACTATCTCTTCCAGCTCAGGCATACCATCGTCGGATGATTCGTCCTTCTTAGCTTTGGCATCTTTTTCCAAGTTTAGTTGTTGGATCATCGCCCGGATTTCATTCAATTTAGCTTGCAATCACTCTCTATCAGCACGAGCTACAACTCTCTCCTCAATAAGTTTCATTTCACTTAGATTAAGGAGAGCACGAGTCTCATCCAACTCAGCTTCTTTTCATTGTGTTCAACCATTTTTGCTTCCCTTAACCGTTTCTTGAGAGTTTTCTCAAGTTCAAGATCAAAAGAAACGAGGTCTTTCTCAGATCAAGACCTTCTCATATACCTAAAGAGAAATCTGCAAAATCACTAAAGTAGATAGATCAAATAAAAAGAGCAAAAGCTCCCAAGCCTGACAACCGAAAACCGAATTTGGTCTTAACCAAATCCATGGAAATGGCGCCAAAAACTTGTTTGCTGAAAAGTGTGTGCGTAAGAGTCTTAAATTTATATCCAAAACTTAAGCAAAAGCGAACCCGCAGTGTACGGATCAGCTATAGTAAGGCAAGAAATTCTTGAGTCGAACTCAAGGATTTGGTGAGAATAAAATCAGTTCCAAAAATCGTCTGGCAAAGAGTAAAAGCTTTTGTAAGGATGTTAAGAGACAAATGATTCCAAGGATTCAAGTATCCGATTGCGGCTTTCGATTCAAGACACTCTAAAGATCAAAGGACAGAGTTGGTGTTGCCAAGGTTATGTGTTTCGAAGAAAGGAATAATATACGGTGAAGTTCCACTACTCACTTATCCCAACATAGAAGCTCTCAACCCGAAGGATGTTGAGTCTCATCAAGAAGAGTAATCAAGGTAAGGTTTAACACTCAAACCACTCACTAAAACCCAAAGATATGACTCTCGAAGGTAAAGGTGAAAGGTACTCTCAAACCTTAATAGAGGATGTTGAATCGCTGTATTACCAGAATCTTGTAAATCTTGGTTACCAAGTGAAGAATCAATGATGAAATCTCTTATGACACTTGGATAATGATTAAAAAGGTAAAGCAGGGTTAGGATTTAGGCAAGTTTTAACGTTGGTTAAAGGATAAAACATCAAGATACGTCAGCCAAGAAAAATCGGGTTATTCTAGAGGGAAAATCGGCCGATTTTCCACGAAGCACACCACGATTTTTCTCATTCGTAAAAGTTAAATCTAACCTCTCAGGGTCCAAAATGTTTTATGAGTTCTGTCTATCATCACCTATGCATCAATCATCAAGTATTCTTCCCAGAATCACAAGGTTTTTAGCCAATCATTTTCATTTTTGAATCAAAATCAAGATTGAATAAAGAAAACCAATAAAAAACTTACTTCGCATAAAACTTGACAAATCTCCAAAATCTGTAATAAATACTTCAAAAATTCAACAAAATCTCTCAAAGCACTCAATAAAATGTGTTCACAAATCAAAATAATGAACAATAATCAAAGATCTCACAACTTTCTTGAATCTTGAACTCTATCTTCCTTCCGCAACTTTCTTTCTCTCCAAGAATCTCCAATCCTCTATCGTCTGCCGTCAATCTCCAATTTGTTGTGACCTCCCCTCCTCGTCTCCTAGGGTTCCAACATATCCCAAAAATCACTAATGGGCTGCAAGATATTTCCCCCTTTTGGCCTAATGCTTTGGGCTTTCGAGCGCTATATTTTTTTAGACGGTTAAAGGCAAAAATCGGCCGATTTTTACACTAACTCGTCTGATTTTTCTACAGGAAAATCGGACTATCTGGGAATAAATCACCCGATTTTCCTTCACTGAGAGTGCTAGTCTTTTGGCTTGTTTTCCACTTCCTTGTGTGACTCTTCCACACACTTTCCTTGCTCCCTATGACTCCTCAATGGTCTCTTATGCTTCCTCACCGACCTTAGCTACTCCTTGCTCCATAATTGCTTCCAAATCAATCGTTTTCACCTACAATACATTCAAAACTCGTGTAGACCTCTATTTCCGAAATATATATGAAATAAAGCTTAAAGGCACACAAATCTCTCCAAATGTATGAGAAACTGAGGTAAAACATTCACAATATGCATGATTATAATGGCATATAATTGATGTCATCAAAATACCCCATACTTGCCTCTTGCTTGTCCCCAAGAAAGGTTCAAATCTAGAACATAAGATGTAATGGATTATATGATGCGAAAAACTCAAAAAACTTTTTGAAATGTGCTTCTACTTTTGGATCACCCTCAAAGTAATGTTTCAAGAGATAGGAAAACAAAGCATGCATCAATAATAACCGCACCATGGACAAATCATCATTTCTTACTCAAAGACATATATAAGAGACATGATAAAGATGTAGAGATAATCAAATTCAAGCAAATATAATCCATGAAGTCTTAAACATGTGCACAAAGGTGTCAAGGTCTTCCAATCATAAAGAGGACAAAAAAACGTGTTAAGGGTGGGAAATCTTTAGGGTAATGTGGTGCTAATCCGGGAAAGAGGAACAACACAACAAGAGCATTAAGAACACAACTTCACGAACACATGATTTGCATGTATAATTTCTTTTCTTTTTGCTTTACTTTTTTGAGAGTATGGACAGCGGTGCACAAAAACCGAAGCCTAGGAGATCGGCGATTCTCAATTTTCGAGATGCCTCAAACCCTTGATGCACATACCGTATTCCGCTAGGACTGTCGTTCATTCGGACTTTGTCAAGACACAAACACCCGGCTATGTGAATGGTGCCGAGATACTCATCCTCATGTTCAACGTCCCCAAAACTATTTTGCTAAACTTTCACTTAACACTTTTACAATGGCCCCTCCCACATTAAACATGCCTTACATAACCACTTATCCTGATTCCCGGATGGTCAAAAGGAGGTTACAATTTTTCATTGAGGAGCTAGCATGAACAAGAAGTAAAGGAAAAGAGGTGAATTGCCTTAGTCATCCCATTATGATGCATAAGAACTTATAATATAGCTTCAATCATTATTTCATTCTCCTATCAAGGCATCAACATCATAAAAATCATACATGCATTCAAGCAAAACAATCAAATCCATAGATGTCACCATTAAAATCTCAATATAACTAAGTTGTCTTTTGCTTTATCACATCACAATCATCATCATCGAGGTCATTTCCATCATAAGAAGCACAAAAAAGTTAAATTTTCACAAAGTTTTGAAGAAAACATGCAATGTAAATGTCATAGAGGAAACGATATGCAAGAGTTATTACAAACAAAGATCATAAGGTGCAATGTAGAGTACATAAGTGTAATAATAGGAAGGAGATTGTAAGTACCTCCACCCCATACTTAACCTTCACATTGTACCCAATGTGACAAGTCAAGCACAAGATGGAGAAAAATACTTACAATGTAAAATGGAGTGGAATCTCAATCCTCAGCTGGTGGTGGTGGTGGGTATGGATACCTCGGAGCTCCATGGTTATAGAAGACACCAAATGTATGGTAGTAAATGTCTCTCATTTGTCCATCATAGGAGGAGTGTTGCGCATCTGTCGCCTGACGGTACTCAGTGAACTGGGTGGTCAGCGCTTGGTAATCGATGTGAAGGGCCTGATAATTAATGCGAAGGCCCTGGTAGGAAGTATGTAAACCCTGAATGTCAGCAACCAATGCTCCAATCTGCCGCTGGAGTCCAGATCTGTTGCGTCCGCGTCCTCTCCCACGGCTAGGTGTGTGAGAGAAAGAATGACGTGGAGCCGGTATCTCATCCTCGCTCTTCTCCTCACCTCCACCGGTCCCGCTAGGTCCAGCGCCATGTGTATTTGTGTCCATAGAATCTGTAGCATGACCGTTGTATGTGTCACTCTCAAACTCTAGCATGGATGAAGGGTATGCAGCATCATCATCATCATCATCATCATCATCATCATCATCATCATCATCATCATCATCATCATCATCCTCGTCGTCGTTGTCGTCATCATCATCATCGTCATCGTCATCGTCATCGTCATCGTCATCGTCATCGTCATCGTCATCGTCATCGTCATCGTCATCGTCATCGTCATCGTCATCGTCATCGTCATCGTCATCATCATCCTCATCCTCATCATCATCATCATCATCATCATCATCATCATCATCATCATCATCATCATCATCATCCTCCTCCTCCTCCTCCTCGTCGTCGTCGTCATCATCATCCTCATCATAGTACACGACTGGAGGGGCTGCCCAATCAAAGTAGTATTCAAATGTCTCTTTCCAATTGCTCTTATTCCTAATGGTATACTCAAATTTCCATTCTATCTCTGCCGGCTTTTTCGCCCATGGCATGGCCACATGTAGAGTGCCTCTACCTCTAGGAATCAGGACCTGTTGGGCAACCAACCTCTGCGATCCAAGGGGGCGTGCACTATCAACTAAACTAGAATAGGAGAAATTCAAGTCCAATGTCTTGGCAACCTGAGTGACAAGTCCTCCAGCGCATATGTATCCTGCTTGCTTGTTGGCTATCTTTCCAAGATAGCCAGCAAGCATAGTGGTGGTGTCTAGGATGGTACTTGTAGTCATGCAGTAAAGGATAAGAGCTCATCCGCCTTGACCTTTTTGGGTGTCTCCGTTCTTGCGAACAAAGATTCACTAAGGATGCGGTGAGCTATCTTGAAGGACAAGTTATATATGCTCTTCTCTTTGGAGTTTCCTGGTATCCATTTGTCATTTCCGGCCTCTACTATGGAGATGCTCTCCCAAAAAGCACTAGCACTCACTCCTCTTGGGAATGTACTTGTAGAAGAGGAGGGAAAACAAAACATGCGGTCAACCATAGGGATGGACATCTCATGGTCCACATCTATGAGTCTAAATTTCACCTTCCTAGCTCGTGGATCATGCTCAAACGTGCTAAGAAACTCTTGGGTGATCTCAGCATAAGCATCCTCTCTAATAAGCACAAACTGACTCAGGCATGTTCTCTCTAACATCCAGTCGATATCTTCCCTCTCACACAAGGCATCTAGATCATCTAAAACAAAATAGCGAGGGGCGATGATAGGTCGAGTCAAGAGGTGTTCATACCTCTTCTCATGCTTGGAAGTAGGTGGGGAAGGGTTCGTCATGCTTGAGGAGGTGGTTATGGTGGTGGAGGGGCCCTAGAAGAAGATCATTTCTTCTTGGTTAGGTTCCTTGTGGTTCTCCTCAATGTCTCCGTTCCCAACAAGAAAAAATCGGGATGTTCTTCACAAAAATCGGTCGATTTTTTTTCTAGGCTAGGTCGATTTTTCCTTCAATTTCAACCAAACTCACAAATCTGTAAAGTTATATCTAAAGCAACACCTCACAACCTTCTAGGGTTGTTTTAAGCAAAACATCTCAACAAACACAACAATCCAACAACTCAAAAGTACGAATCAAGATTGAACGAAAACATAGGTTTTGGATGAAAAAACCTGAATTGCGGACGAATGAGCAGTTTGCCGTGCTTGTTGTTGCTAGATCCTTCTTTGTCATTGCAAGGGCTTCAATTTAGGCTCAAGAATCGTGAAAACTGGTTACCAAATGAAGAGATGAGGGTGAGGGCGATTTTCGGCCTTTGAGGAAGAAGGGAACTCGAAAAATTCTAAGCGTGGAGTGAGGAAGAATAGTGAAGAAGGCTTTATATAGGCTGGGCTTTTTACGAAGAAAATCCATCAAAAACATATGATTTTCATTTCTTTACTTGATCTCTTTTGGCGCCATTGTTGTTGATTTTGATCTTTGCTTGATCACCCTAAAAAACCCATAAAAAACATATGATTTTCATTTCTTTGTTTCTATCTCCTTACTTGGTTTAGATCTTCACTATCTTTGATCATTGCATGATTAAATCTCACCTCGGTCTTTGTGTTCGACCTCGGAATGCTTTCCTTTCTACTTTGCGATCCGTACACTACGGGTTGGTTAGGAGTTTAGGATTTTAGTTTGAGTTTATAAATTTAAGACTTTGTCTGCATGATTTGGGCGAACAAGTTCTTGGCACTCTTGCCTCGGATTTGCTTGGTTTTCACATCCTAAAATACAACAACACCAAGTCCAAACCCCCGTATAGATTTAACAATGCCTAGGGTGCGCATGAAGATTTCTTACCTTATATATTTGAAGCTCGGAATATGGATGTTTATGGTAACCCCATGTTCAAGCTCATTAAGAAGCTTAAGTTGCTTAATCGAAAACTGAAGAAGTTCCCTAGTTTCAAATTTGAAGAGATTCACTCGGCCATTCTAGATTACAGAAAGTTTCTCTTAGTCACCTAGGAGGCTCTACAACACAATCACCATGATCCTTCTGTTCAGGAGATCCAAATAACCACTACCATTGCCCTGAACGATAACGTTTCCTCTCTCCGTACTATAATGTCGTAGCTCTCCAAAGAAAAATGGATTAAGCACGGCGACCAGTGTGACTCTTTTTTCTTCAGGATCATCAAGGACAAAAGATGTGGTAACCGTATCAATTACATCTGTGACCAAAACGGCCTCATCACCTACAATCCTAACCTCATTGCTACTACTTGCATAAAACACTTCAAAGCTATTTTGAACCCTTCCAATCAACCCGATAACCACCAACCCTGACCTTACCCTCCCCAAGCCTCAACCCTAACGATATTTCTGCTCTCTCTCTATGCAGGTCACTCTTGAGGAAATCAAGAAAGCCTTTTTCAGCATTGGAGACAATAAAGCCCCGGGTCCGGACGGGTATAATGCTCTTTTCTACAGAGCCTCTTGGAGCATCATCAATCATGACTTCACTGCTGTCATCATGGATTTCTTCTCAAACGGGAAATGGCTTAAGCAGATCAACCATATGTAAGAGACTAGTTGCTGAGAGTGTGAGCTGAGGACCTGGTTTTAGCCTGGACCGCCCCTGCGTGACCCAGTGGCCGCCCCCTGCAGTTTGCATGGGCCGCACCTGTGCCTCACAGGGTCCGCCCATGCGGCTCTGTGTGGCTGCAGTCGTTTTTGTTGACCCTTTGACCCGTGCTTTACCCTTTTCATCCCTTTATAAGCTTCTTCTCCGTCCTTCTGATGAGGGTTCTTCATCTACAGCTCTATCTCTCTCCCTACGTTCTTCTTCTCCTCTCATCTCTTCTTGGACCACCTTTGATCTTTTCTTGAAGTTTTGTTTAGTTTGAGAGCTTATGCCTGGCTTTGCTTGCTGATTGTTGATGGTTGTTGTTGCTGAGCTTTGTGTGAGCTAGCTTGAGGTGTTGTGGTGTTTTGTTTGATCTCCTAGAGAGATCAGCTGGTGATTCTCATGGCTTCTTTCCTATCTTTCTTCTTTCCATCATCTTTTCCTCCCTTCTCTTCTTCTAGCTTAGATTCCTTAGGTTTGGATCTTGTTCCAACCATGATTGTATTAATTGATGTATTTATATGTATGTTTTTGTATGTTTATGTGTTGGTTGAAGAAGGAGTGAAGGAATCAAAGAAAGGAGTGAAGGAATCAGTTCCCAAGAAACAAACCACACAAAGAACACTTCAAATCTGCAAATTTAAGGGTATTTCACCAAAACCCTAACTCAGTTTATATTTCGTCGATTCTGCGTAGATTTGGCTTTGGTTTCCATAGGTTTTTGTTGAAAAGAATATGAGTACCCCATAGGAGGCAATTGATAGTGTTTTAGGGGGGGGGGAATCTTGCAGATTTTAGAGTTCACCTCGCGCAGCACTTCGCCTCGGTTGACTCGTCTGTAACACCCAAATTCCGCGGGACTCGGCATGCCACATTGGGATAGGATCTCACAATTGATCCTGACCCTAGCCTGATAGCAAGTTCACTGGACCTCACAACATGGCACTGATAGATATAAAACAAATTCATAAAACTGTATAAACTATACAACCAAAAAGGTAACAACAACAACATAGCCGAGTATAAACAACAACATTCTCACACAGGAGGTAACAAAAGATCATCCTCACGCAGGAGGGAAAAGTAAATAACCCCAAAAAAACCACAACCATCCTATGTACGACAGGTCCACGGCCTGCCACTCTGCTAGATCACCCAATAGTACGCCTATCATATAGGGCATCTAGAACATGGTAATAAACCATTAGCTAACCATACATATATGAGGTAATGCATAAGCACAAACACAATCATGAAAAGATAAACACATCAACATGCTATCACACATTTACCCATTTTATCATCTTTATATGATAGTCATTCACTCAAATCGTATATATATATATGTAGATAGATGAAAGTATGTGACACGAGGACCGATACATCCTTGCCTCTAAGCCTGATAGCCAGTTGTATGAGTACCGGTCACACAATCCATGTACCCTATGGGAGTGGATTGCCCCTTCCTGTAAAGCCAGTTTGGCCTGACATCAGAGAACCTCCCAAACTCCACGGTGGAATAAAAGGGAAAGGTTTTCACAGCCACGCAATGGGGCAATCAATAAAACATAGTTCGGTATAAACGGCATCGCATGCTATCATAACAAACATATAATGCACACACCACTCATGCAAACACCCAATATAGGGATGGTAGCTAAGTAAGTCCTACGAACTTACATCAACCTCGTACAAAGCTCAACCAGAAACAACCTCCACTCTTGAGAGAGGGGCACTGCCTAATAATAAGTCATAGAAAGATATCAACCTCTATTCATCAAAGGGGCCACACCTAGACCCAAGGGATCCATTGGATCATCCTCAACCTAACCTTACTTGCTAATCAACCTCAAAAGTTGTACAAGGCATATATAGATCATAACCTCATCCAAAACACATCCTCACTTATCTAGCATGATCCTATACACTCACACTAGGAAAGGAGGGAACAAGGCATCCTAAAGCAAGCCTAGAAGCAACACACACCTGCAGAACCAAGTGGAAACACCAGTTGGTGCAGGTGGCCGCAGGGGCGGCTCACAGGTGGCGCAGGGGCGGCTCAAAGGTGGCGCATGGGCGGCTCACTACCGGCGCTGGGGCGGCTGCAAGGTGGCGGTGGGGCGACTGGACAGCAGAAGGCACCACTTCAGCCCTTTCTTCACTTCTTCCTTCGATTCCTTTGCTCCATCTTCACTCCAATACTTTACATACATAAACATACATATATATACATCAACACAAGCCAAATATGGCTAGAGCAAGATCCAAACCTAAGGAATCTGTAAGAGCCTAGTTGCTGAGTTGCTGAGTGTGTGAGCAGAGGGCCAGAGTTTAGCTTGGACCGCCCCTGCGTGAGCCTGGAACCACCCCTGCGGTTTGTCTGGGCCGCCCCTGTGGCTCACAAAGTCCGCCCCTGCGGCTCTGTGTGCTGCAGCCGTCTTCTTTGACCCTTTGACTCGTGCTTTACCCTTTTACCTCTATATATATCTTCTTATTTTACCTCTTGATGAGGGTTTACCATTCTCTTATCTCTCTCTCTCTCCTTACATAAACTTTCTTCTCCTCTTCTCCCTTGGATCACTTTGGTTGATCTTTGTTTGAGTTTCGTGAGTTTTGTAAGAGATCTTGCATAACTTTACTTGGCTTGATGTTGTTGTGCCTTGTTGAGCCAGCTTGAGGTGTTGTTGGTACTATGTTGATCTTCTAGAGAGCTCAACTTGGTGAGTTCCATGGCTTCTCCTCTTCCTTCCTTCTTTTCTTCATCCTTTCCTTCATTTCCTTAGTTTAGTATAGTTTCCTTAGGTTTGGATCTTGTTCAACCATGTTTTGGCTTGTGTTAATGTATATATATGTATGTGATATATGTATGTTGTTGTTGGAGTAAAGAAGAGTAAAGAATCGAAGGAAGAAGTGAAGAAAGGGCTAAGAAGATGTCTTCTGCACATCAGCCGCCCCTGCGCCACTTTGCAGCCCTTGCTCCGGCTAGTGATCCACCCCTACGCCACTAGTGAGCGGCCCCTGCGCCCACCTGCATTAGCAAGGTCTTCTCTTGGTTCTGCAAGTGTGTGTGCTTCTAGGCCTTCCTTAGGGTGCCTTTGTTCTCTCCTTTCCTAGTGTGAGTGCATAGGATCATGCTAGATGTGTGAGGTTGAGTTTTGATGAGGTTGTGATCGGTTTAGGCCTTGTATGGATTTTGAGGTTCTTTAGGTTGTGAGTGAGGTCGAGGTTGATCCTTTGGATCCCTTTGGGTCTAGGTGTGACCCTTATGATGTTAGGAGATTGATATATATCTTTATGCCCTATTTATAGGTTGTGTTGTCCCTCCAGTGTAGAGGTGATCGTGGTTGAGTTGTGATCGAGGTAAAGGTAAGTCCGTAGGACTTACTTAGCTTCCATCCTTATATTAGTTGTTTGCATGAGTGGTGTGTGCTTTGTATGTTTGCTATGATAGCATGTGATGTCGTATATACCAACCTATGTTTTTTTTATTGCCCCGTATGCGTGGCTGTGATAACCTTTCCCTTTTATCCCACCGTGGAGTTTGGGAGGTTCTCTTGAGTCAGGCCAGACCGATTTATAGGAAGGGCGCAATCCACCCCCATAGGGTACACGGATTGTGTGACCGATACTAGTACGGCTGGCTAGCAGGCTCAGAGGCGAGGATGAATCGGTCCTCGTGTCACATAGTTTCATATATATTATATATTTGCTTACTTGTGATTGTGCTTATGCATTACTCTATATATGTGTATGGTTAGCTAATGGTTTATTACCATGTTGTAGATGCCCCACAGGATGGGCATGCTGTTGGGTGATCTAGTAGAGTGGCAGGCCGATGACGTCTCGTACATAGGTTGTTGTGGGCTTTTGGGTTTGTTTATCTTTTTCCTCCTGCGTGAGATGATCTTTTGTTACCTATTGTGTGAGGTGTTGTGTTTTTTACTCGGCTACGTTGTCTTACTTTTGGTTGTAGAGTTTATACCGTTTTATGTATTTGTTTTTATATTTGTCAGTGTCATGTTGTAGGGTCCAGTGAACTTGTTGTCAGGCTAGGGTCAGGATCCATTGTGAGATCCTAGCCCAATATGGCACTCCGAGTCCCGCGGATTTGGGGTGTTACAAAGTTGGTATCAGAGCCTTAGGTTGACAACAATGGCACTTGCTACCTACAATGAGGTCTGATAGGTAAAATAAACATAACCCACATGGGATTTGACATTTTCAAAGGTTTTGGTTTTAAATGTGGTTTTGGGTTAGATGTACAAGAAGTCGCCACTCCTGCTATGGATCTCTGCAGTATAGATATGTATATATGTATTATGAATTATGTATGTGCATGTGTTGAGTATATATATATATATATATATATATATATATATATATATATATATATATATACTTATGGCCTATAGAGAGCCTTATAAGTTAGGTATGCATACCCCGCAGATGGCTCGAACTAGAGCTACTACGCTATAAGAAGAGGTAGAGGTAGACCACCCCGTCCTCCAAGTGTGGTAGGTGAGGGACTAGTTCCCACTGCTGATCCACCAGTGGTGGAGGAGATACACGAGGAGGTTGCTGAGAGCGTCGTCCCAGAGACGAGGAGTGGTGGATCTGTGAGACATCATTCACACCAAGCTCAGTCTGAGGACACTGACCGTGTTTCCATGGGAGAACCAGAGTTTAGAGAGTACCTTCGATGTTTTGAGGAGGACATTAGGGCTGACAGATGGGCCCCAGATTTACCAATACATAAGGGATCTTCTGAGAGATCTCAAGGAGCGACATAGGTGCCAGTTGCACCTACACGAGTTGGTGAGCCAGTTCGAGTCCCATTGGAGACTAGAGGGCCTCAACCAGATGACTGGTTGAAGGCATTTCATCATCAGAGGAGTGCCACACTTCTCAAGAGAGATTGGTTTAGAGACCAAGGTGTGGATTGGGCATGTAGACTCAACTTTGGAGTCTATCACATCTCCTGAGGACAGACGGATAGAGCTAGTACAGTCTCTATTCCGTGACCTTGCACACTAGTGGTGGAGGATTGTACGGACCAGAGCCACCAGTTATGACCATATGAGGCGCATGATTCGAGAGCAATTCTGTCCTGCCTCACTAAGGAGGGAGAAGCTGCAGGATTTCGTGGAGGCTGGCTTTGAGGATGTGCCTATTACAAATGCCATCCGCCGCTTCCAAACCGATTTAGCTTTGCTGGGTCCAGCTGCACCATCTAAGGACCAACACGTGTATCTGTTCTCTCGCCGTCTGAGAGAGAGCACACGTTCATACATGGCGGGATTCCATTATGAGTCCCTATCTAATTACCAGGACTGGGCTTCTACTTTTGAGAGGGAGCGATCTAGTCAAAGGAAAGCTTCTCAGACGGGACGCTTTGAGAAGAGGCAGCGCACTAGACAAACAGTAGAGTTGGAGGAGCATCTGGTTCGAGGCGAGACCAAAGACGACATAACTAACCCTCATCTGCACCGACTGCAGATAAGGGACGACAGTGTTATAACTGTGGTGACTCTGGCCATCTGAGGCCAGCTTGTCCTAGACCAGTTGTGACTTGCTTTACCTGTGGTAGACAGGGACATCGAGCTGCCTTCGGTAGGCAAGGTGGAGTGGCATCTCAATAGGGTTCTTCCCCTACCAGTGTAGTAGGAGGTGGTCATAGGACACATCAACCGCACACACAGGGACAACAGAGAGTCCTAGAGCATCCATCTACTCAGGGTTATGTTCCAGGACCGAGTAGAGGCAGAGGTAGAGATTTTGGCACTAGTGATGCCAGAGGAGCCCGATGGAGAGCTTTTGAGTTGAGGGGTGCAGAGGATCCACCTGCACCGGCTGCTACAGGTACCATTTTGCTTTATGGTTTACGTGTTAGAGTCTTGTTTGATACTGGTGCTACGCATTCATTTATTTCTAATACATGTGTTGAGCGTATGAGTTTAGCTACCATAGAGGGGATACCCTTTACTATAGGGTTACCTGATGATAGTCGGGTCAGAGGTACCCGTGAGATACGTAGTTGTCCCCTTTATTTTGGGACCCGTGTTTTACTTGTTGACTTCTCAGTCATGCCATTGATGCATGAAGAAGTCATCTTAGGTATGGATTGGATGCGTAGACACCATGCGGTTTTGGATGTTGGTAGACGGACTGTTATAGTCTCTACCGAGGTTGGTCAGATTGAGGTCTTCCGGGGTTGGGACCTTGGGAAGACGGGTTCCGTCATCAGCCTCGTACGAGCAGCTAGACTGATTGCACAGGGATGCGATGCCTTCTGGTTCTACGCTATGAAGGATGGAGAGAGTCCAGCTGTGGAGGACATTCTAGTGGTCTGCGAGTTTGCAGATGTGTTTGCTGAGCCGTCGAGCTTGCCACCTCAAAGGAGTGTGGACTTCAGTATAGAGTTAGAGCCTAGCACGAGACCCATCTCAAAGGCCCCATACCGTATGGCACATGTCGAGATGTTGGAGCTGAAGAAGCGACTCGAGGAGTTGGCTGAGAAGGGCTTCATACGCCCTAGCGTTTCACCATGGGGTGCACCTGTCCTCTTCGTGCGGAACAAGGACGGACCTTTGAGATTATGTATAGATTACAAAGAGCTGAACAAGGTGACCATCAAGAACAGGTATTCATTGCCTTGTATTGATGATTTACTTGATCAGCTTCAGGGAGCTACAGTTTTCTCCCGGATTGATTTGCGCTCACCAGTTGAGGGTGAGAGAGCAGGATGAACACAAGACGGCATTTCGTACCCGTTATGGACACTATGAGTTTGTAGTGATGCCATTCGGGCTGACGAATGCCCCAACAGTCTTTACGGAGTTGATGAACAGTATATTCATCGACTTCCTTGATTAGTTTATGGTGGTCTTTATTGATGACATTTTGGTGTACTCTCATAACAGAGAGGAGTATGTCGGTCATCTAAGGACAATTTTGCAGATTCTGAGAGATAGAGAGTTGTATGCTAAGCTCTCTAAGTGCGAGTTTTGGATGTCTGAGGTTGCTTTTCTCGGACACATCATTTCCGCCGATGGGATTATGGTTGATCCGGCGAAGATCGAGTCTGTTGTTGCATGGACGACACCGACGAACGTCAAGGAAGTGCGTAGCTTTCTTAGCTTAGCCGGTTACTACAGACGCTTTGTGGAGGAATTTTCTGTGATTGTCCGTCCATTGACGAGTCATCTGAGGAAGACTACCATATTTGTGTGGACCGACCAGTGTGCTTAGAGTTTTGAGGAGTTGAAGAGGCGTTTGACTTCTGCTCTTGTCCTGGCATAACTAGAGGGTTTTGATGACTTTGTGGTCTACAGTGATGCATTCAAGCTAGGCTTGGGATGTGTGTTGATGCAGAGAGGCACAGTGATTGCTTATGCATCTCGACAGTTGAAGACGTATGAGGAGAACTACCCGACTCATGATTTGGAGTTAGCAGCGGTAGTTCATGCTTTGAAGATCTAGAGTCATTACCTGTATGGTGCTACATGTCAGATCTTCACAGACCATAAGAGTCTGAAGTATATTTTCACGCAACGGGAGTTGAATAACTGCCAGCGTCGATGGCTTAAGTTGATCAAGGACTTTGACCTTGAGATTTTGTAATATCTTGGAAAGGCGAATGTTGTAGCTGACGCCTTGAACCGGAAGACGCCTCGAGAGAAGGCGATTGCCAGGTTGACTGTACAGCCTCAGCTTCAGAGGGATCTAGCCTGGCTAGAGATGGACATCCAGTTTCCTGATGAGGATGCCCAGTTGTATGCATTAGAGGTTTTACCTGGTCTGTTGGATAAGATCCAACAAAAGCAAGGGACCTGCCCGACCCTAATGAGGATTAGAGAGAGGATGTCTCGTGGAGAGGCACCACAGTTTTTTGTTGGAGCTGATGGAGTGATGAGGCAACATGATCGCATGTGTGTTCCTGCCGATGCAGAGTTGAGACAAAAAATCTTACAAGAGGCTCACTGTACACCTTACTCTGTACATCCAGGTACGAGTAAGATGTACCATGATGTGAGACGTTCATATTGGTGGGGAGGGCTGAAGCCCGATGTAGCCAGATTTGTGTCTCAATGTGCGACCTGCCAGCAGGTCAAGATAGAGCACTGCAGACCTGGAGGTGAGCTTCATCCACTGCCAGTGCCGCAGTGGAAGTGGGAGGACGTCTCCATGGATTTTGTGACCGGTTTGAGACCTAGTAGGAGTTTTGATGCCTTCTGGGTTGTTATTGATAGACTGGCGAAGACGTTCCTATCAAAGAGACGTGGCCAGTGAGTAGATTGGCTGAGGAGTACACTAGACAGATAGTGAGACTCCATGGTGTACCGAGGACGATCGTCTCTGATCGAGATGGACGGTTTACCTCGAGGTTCGGGCACCATATTCAGACTTTTTTGGGGACGAGTCTATACTTCACGATTGCGTTTCACCCCAAGACAGATGGTCAGTTTGAGAGGACCATCCAGACCCTAGAGGATATGCTGCGAGCTTTTGTGTTGGATTGGGGACAGGGATGGTCTGATTACCTCCAACTTGTAGAGTTCTCATACAACAACAGTTGACATGCATGTATTGGGATGGCTCCTTATGAGGCATTGTATGGACGTAGGTGCCGTACACCTTTATATTGGGATGAGCCTAGCATGATTAGTGGGATAGCGCTAGAGCAGATTCAGGACGATATTGCTCGAGTAGCGCTGATTAGAGAGAGGATGCTGGCTGCATAGAGTCGCCAGAAGTCATATGTAGACAAGAGGCGTCGGCCTCTAGAGTTCAGGGTAGGAGCTCATGTCTGGTTGAGAGTATCTCCAACGCGTGGCGTTAGACGTTTTGGCATAAAGGGGAAGTTGAGTCCCCGATATGTCGGTCCTTTTGAGATACTGGACAGTGTTGGGAGAGCAACCTACAAATTAGTTTTGCCTCCGAGGTTAGAGGGTGTTCATCCTGTATTTCATGTATCTCAGCTGAGAGAGTACATACCAGATCCGAGGCACATTGTGAGTTATGATGATTTGGTGGTGGAGCTAGACCACACCTTTGCTGAGCATCCTATTGCAGTCCTAGAGCAAGGTGTGAGACGCCTGTGTTCGAAGGACATACCTATGATGAGGATACAGTGGTCTAGATGTGGACCTGAGGAGGCTACATGGGAGACTGAGGATAGTATCCAGAGGAACTATCCAGAGTTTTATGCTGAGATAAATGCATCTAGGGTCGATGAGTACATCTTAGTGCTATCTTGGTGAGTATGTGTTTATGTGCTTATATGCTTTGATGTGCTTTCCATGCTAGCTGTGACATGTGTTATGATCTTATTAGATCTTGCTATACTAGCATTATGTATGTTATAGCTGGAGATGATTATTCCCTCCATGCTATTTGAGTATGAATTGTGTTTATAGCTGGAGATGGTTCGTTCCTCCATGCTATCTGAGTTGATTAGGATTCAGCTGGAGATGGTTCTTTCCTCCATGCTACTTTGATGGACATAGTTTCAGTGGAGATGTGATTCCTCCATGCGATGTATATGCTCATGGTTTGGCTAGAGACGTATTTCCTCTATGCATGTGTTATGTTTTGGCTAGAGATGTGCTTCCTCTATGCCCTGTGTTGTGGTATGGTGAGAGATGTGATTCCTCTACGCCTTTGGGTAGCGTTATGGCCCTTTTTCTGGAGTTCATGATTCTACCATGTTGATGTTTGAGGTTATAGATTTGTTATAGGTTTCGACCTTCTAAGCGGAGATGTGATACCGAGTGAGTTATACCTTGGCTTATGGGTCAAAGAGGCTTTGGGATCTTGCAAGTTTCGGGACGAAACTTGTTTTTAGGGGGGTGAGATGTAAGAGCCTAGTTGCTGAGTTACTGAGAGTGTGAGCAGAGTGCAAGAGTTTAGCCTGGACCGCCCCTGCGTGAGCCTGGAACCACCCCTGCAGTTTGTCTGGGCCGCCCCTGCGGCTCACAAAGTCCGCCCCTGCGGCTCTGTGTGCTGCAGCCGTCTTCTTTGACTCTTTGACTCGTGCTTTACCCTTTTACCTCTATATATATCTTCTTCTTTTACCTCTTGATGAGGGTTTACCATTCTCAGATCTCCCTCTCTCTCTCCTTACGTACACTTTCTTCTCCTCTTCTCCCTTGGGTCACTTTGGTTGATCTTTGTTTGAGTTTTGTGAGTTTTGTAAGAGATCTTGCATAACTTTGCTTGGCTTAATGTTATTGATGTTGTTGTTCCTTGTTGAGCCAGCTTGAGGTGTTGTTGGTGCTGTGTTGATCTTCTCGAGAGCTCAGCTTGGTGAGCTCCATGGCTTCTCCTCTTCCTTCCTTCTTTTCCTTATCCTTTCCTTCCTTTCCTTAGTTTAGTATAGCTTCCTTAGGGTTGGATCTTGTTCAGCCATGTTTTGGCTTGTGTATATGTATATATATGTATGTGATATATGTATGTTGTTGTTGGAGTGAAGAAGAGTAAAGAATCAAAGGAAAAAGTGAAGAAAGGGCTAAGAAGGTGTCTTCTGCACAACAGCCGCCCCTGCGCCACCTTGCAGCCGCCCCTGTGCCGGCCAATGATCCACCCCTGCGCCACCTGTGAGCCGCCCCTGCGCCACCTAGTATTCCCACCATTGACCTTGACGATGAGGCCACGGAGGATGAGAGAGAGGCACTTGCACCCCCAGCTGACATGCCGCCACCACCTCAGCAACGAGCCCGCTGCCGTAGAGATCCTGAGGCGCATCAACGGATCGATGACCTGACGAGACATATGACTGAGTCTTACGCCGTCCTAAGACTAGATGTGACCCAGCGTTTCTATGCCTAGCGTAGATCTATAGATGGATGGACGCACCGGATGGAGGAGAGCCAGCACTTCACGAGACGGAAAATGGAGTTGCAGATTCGGCAGGTTATGGGCTATCCATTCGATCCATCCTAGTTCCCCTACATTCCACCACCACCGCCTCTAGCTAACAAGGATTGAGCTTCATGGATTTATTTTCTTATTATTATGCAGTTCAGCTTGTCTAGTGAGTACTTTGTTCTATGACTTATATTTGACCCACCAAGTATGGGGCATTTGTATTATTTGACTTACTTGGTACTCTTGTATGACTCTTGTTGGATATTATCGTTTATTTGGCTCTATATGCTTATCTATCATTACATGCATACATACAGGTTTCTGTTTGAGAAAATTGTCAAAAATCAATTTAAAAAAATTTTTAGCTCAACCGAGACGTTCTTGACCAAATGAGGTCGTGAAAACCGAGGCACATCTCGGTGGAACACCTCGGACACCGTCAAAACACCTCGACCGAGATGGGTTTTCAACTGAAAGATTTTTTATACGTTTTGTTTTTCTATTTTGGATATGACCTCGATGAAGATATTTGTCTGCAGATTGGCTTTGAAATCTTTATATGCTCGAAAGGTTTTATGATATGTTTAAGTTGCTAAATGCTTTGTTTAAAATTATAGCATGTTTAATACTTTGTTTTTATCAAAATTACGTTGGATTTGAACGTTGACACCACATTATGAGTTCTCTCACATTCTTCTTGGGATGATTAAGGCACTTCATTATCTTCTTCTTCTTCTTGATCGTGCTTTAGCCCCTCATATACATATTTGCTTCCCTTTACCTATCCGGGAATTTGGATGCAATTGATGAAAAGCGTATGGAAGTGAAATTGAGATCTTGGCTGAAAGTGTTAGAAAGAAACAAATTAGGTTTGGGGACGTTGATCTTGATGATGAGTAACTCGGCATCATTCACGTAGTCGGGTGTTTGTGTCTTGCCAAAGTCGGATTAATCGATAGTCCTAATGGGTCATGGTATATGCATCAAGGGTTTGAGGCATCTCGAAAAATTGATGATTGCTGATCTCCTAGGCTTCGGTTATTGTGCACCTTTGTCCATGTTCCCAAAATGTAAAGTAAAGTGAAAATAAGCAAAGCTTATTGGTGGAAGATGTTGTGACTCAAAGAAAGTGAAAGTAAGATCCTATTCCCGGATTCTAGCACCACATTACCCTATATACATCCCACCCTAACACGTTTCTTGACCTCTTTTGGAAGCCCTTGAGACCTCGAGTATGCTGATTGACTTGGTGTTTTAAACTTGATCATACATGATTGATTTTGATAAATATGATTTATTATGCATTCTATGATTTTATGCAAAGATGAACAACTTTCTTATATTTATAAAAAGTTTTTATCATGTCTTGATTTTATTTTTCATGAAGCTTTCTCTTAGGGTGATCTATGAATGGAGAGCACCACCAAAAGTGTTTTGAAATGTTTTATTGATCTTTTTGATGACTTACAATCCATTCTATCTTGTATCTAAGATTTGAATCTTGCTTGGGGACAAGCAAGGGACAAGTATGGGGTATTTTGATAGCATGTATTATTGTCTATGTTTTGGGATTGGTTTGAACGTTTTATCTTCATAAATCTGCATGTATGGATGTATATTCTTTGATCATTATGTTGTTTTTTACCTTTACAAGAATCGAGGTCTACACCTAGTTTCGTTGTGATTTTTGGGAAAATAGTACGTTTTGGAACAATATGGAGCTAAGGAAGCTAAGGAGTCATTGGAGCTACATTATGGAGCATTGAGGAGCTACAAGAAAGGCTTAGGAAACATGGAAGTTGGACAGAAGATTGACTTTGGACCAGATTAGGAAGATTTACATGCATTTGAGATACACCTCGGATGGCTACAGTACCATCTCAACCGAGGTAATCTTTGTGATGAGCTGGACCGAGGCGAGCGGCCCAACACCCCACGAGATCTTTTATTCTTGGCTGAGATCTTTTATTTTTGGCAAGTGATTCTCCTATATATTGGGATGGATTTTCTAGATGGAAGCATGTCTAGTTGGATGTCTTAGAGTTGGAAGTTGAAGGAAGTTGGAAGATTGGAAGATCCAAGGAAGGAAGTTGGCTTTAAAGGAAGGCTTTGAAGGAAGTTGTAAGGTTTCCTTAGATTTGTTTGATTGATTGTCTTTCTGGTTTGTGATTGAGGAACCTAGTTTGTTTGTTTGATTGAGTTATTGAGACCTTTGTGTTAAGGTTTTCTTGTTTGAATATTGATTCCTTTCTTATATATTTTTATTATTGTTATCATGATTATTATTGGCTAAGATCTTTATGCGATTCTATGGTGATTGGCTGAAAGTTGTGGGAAAGAAGATGAAAGAATGAGCCTTTACACCAGTGGACCTTGAAAGCTCGAGCCTTTACCTTAACCGACGAACACCTCGGTCAGTCGTGGAACATCTCGACCGAGATGAAACATGAACTGAGTGAGGCGAGACCTTTCCTGATCCTTATCTGAGTTGAGGTTTCAGTTTGCCAAATCCTATCATTGTTATACCTTTCCTGGTTCAACGCTAGCCTAGGATGAGACTTACCCGGTAATTCCTTTGTTTGTATACCCAAGACCATGAGTGGTAGGTAATAAAGGTTTATCCTTTATTAGGGTTTGAGTGTGCCTTCATCCCATCTTTGAGAGTTATCCTGAGACTTACCCGATAAAGGTTAGTTCTATCCCCTTGGGTGGTGTGTTGGTTTGAGATTATTGTTCTCTTCCTTAGTACCTTGAGACTTACCCGGTGAGAGATCTTTGGTTTGGGATAGTGAGTAGTGAGACTTACCCGGTGATCTATTCCCACCTTATAAACACCTTCCCTTTGCAAACCTTAGCTTTGTCCACGTTATCCTTTGAGATCTTGAGTCGGAACCACAACTGGATGCTTTAATCTCTAGAATCCGCATTTTCTTTACCTGATAATTACATCATCTTTGATATCTTTGTTTTGTTGCTTGTTTTTGATTGACAACCTGAATTATTGATCTTTGTGTCACCATAGTCCCTGTGTTCGACCGTGAGGTATTTGCCGTTATTACAATTGATCCGTACACTGCAGGTTCGCATATTGTTTCAGGCTTATATTTTAGGTTATAAATTTAAAGCTATATCGTTCACCATACACACACGTCTGAGAGCAAACAAACATGAAGCAAGATTTGAGAGCGATCTATTGAATAGAAGCACAATGCCAAAAAGATTTGTTTTTCCCTTGTTTTGCATTCATATTTCATCCTACCTTATATTCTAGATTTCGAAAACCTTGCTTGGGGACAAGTAAGAGACAAGTATGGGGTATTTTGATAGCATGAAATATGGCATTAATTTAGGCACATTTTTAGTTAGTTTTTTTCCCTTCTTTTATGTACATGGATATGATCAGTTTGAAGCATATATGAGCACATTCACCTATTATGTTGGTATTGAGATCTACACAAGCTTTGGTGTGATTATAGGTGAATAAAGGCTTGGATTGGAGCATAAATGAAGCATGTGAGCACTTTTGATCATGCTCGACGTCAAGGAGATGCATTGGAGTAGCTAAGGAAGGAGCATGATTGGAAGCTTCGAAGAACAAAGGATTGTACGCAAGATTTAGGGTTTCCACGGCCAAGTACATGAAACCACGGCCGTAGTTTTGGGAGTTAGTTTAATTAAGGTCGTGGAAGATCATGTCGTAGGCTCCCACGGTTAAAACCACGGCCGTGGAAATTTGGTCTTGACCGTGGTTTTGCTAACAACCGCCACGTGGCATTTTTCCACGTCAGCAAAACCACGGTCAAGAAGTGTGATGCATGACAACTTAATTAAACTATAAGAAGGCTGAAGAAAGAGAGAAAACAGACACTTCGCTACACCATGGTCAAGACCAAATTTCCACGGCCGTAAATTCTTGGATTTAGCAACTTCACATTTCGAGCAACCCTGGAGTAGTGTGATGCATGACAACTTCAAAGTCTTCAAGAAGTCCAGATCCATGGTTTCACACATGCACAGTGGTCGAGTGTGATATCCGTCTAACCATGTGCCCGCTGCTTTGAAGTTTCCAAACCAATTCGACGACATCCCTGTTTGAGCGGATATCTCAACATTTGTTGCCAGAGGTGAGGGTGTTGCCGAATCTGAAGAGATGTGGATTGTCACATCACTGGACGGCGCCGGTGAAGAACTTCTTGCCTTCTTAGAAGAAGAGGATGCAGCAATTCGTTTGAAAGTTCTTTTGGGACCCATGGATGAGAGTTTTTTAGGAGAGTTTGAAAATCCGAGAGAGGAAAAGTGGGTCTGAAAATTTTTTGATCATGTCGTGTATGCCACCACTCTAGAGGCAAGATCAAACTTCAAAGACTTTGAAGTTGTCATGCATCACACTACTCCAGGTCCATAACTTCTTTGAAGTACGGACCTTTAGTAACCCTACCCTATAAGAAGGCTGAAGAAAGAGAGAAAACAGACACTTCGCTACACCACTCTAGAGGCAAGATCATTTGCAAAATTTCACATTGGAAAGGAGATTTGAGGGAAGATTTGGAGACGTACGCACATTTCCTATTCAGAGTTGGAAGATCTTAGGGTTACACTTTGAAGGCGGATTGACATCCCGTTCTTCTTGTTCTTAAGATTGTGAGAGATTTCTTGCTCTATTCTGTATTCATGTAACACAAGCACGGTTTTTATTTTTATTGAGATTTGTTTTGCATTCATTATTGAGTTTTTAAGGTTCTTTCTTTTAATCTTGATTATTGATTTGATTACAATGATTGTTGGCTAAAACCCTTATGCAATTCTAAGGTGAAGGGTTGATAGTTGTAGCGTAGATGATGATAGATTGAACCAAAACAGATTGGACCCTGAGAGTTGCGAGAAACTTCGCCGTCGTACCTTTCCACGGCCTGTTCTTGAGTTCCACGGCCGTGATTCCTCAAGATCTGACCGTGGTTTTCCCCTCTTTGACGTGTTTTGCTTTTTCTTTGATCCAAAGTTAAAGATTGGCCTTAACCTAGCCTTGGCTTACCTTTTCTAGGTAGTAGTGAGACTCAACATCCTCTACTTAGGTTATGAATGTCACAACCTTAACTTGTTTGTCTTATCTTTGATTCCTTTGGGTTTGGCCATGGGTATTTGAGAGTTTAATCTTGTCCTTAGACCCTCCCTATAACGAGACTCATCATCATTTATTGAGAGAGTCTTTGGGTGAGACTTATGTGTTTGGAACTTCATCGTACAACACCCTATCTTAGATCTATATCTTTGCAATCCTAACTCTATCCTTACATCATTAGAACATATTCAATCGATTGCCACAATTGGATACCTGAATCTTTAGAATCGTTGTTTTCCCATTAATCTTTACAAAAGCTTATTTACATGCCAGATGATTTTACGAGCTGAATTTGATCCCCCAAATCCCTGAGTTTGAATCTGGAATTCTTGCATTACTATTCCGATCCATACACTGCGAGTTCGCTTTGCTTGATTTCAGATTATATAAATTTAAGACTTTGGACGCACACTTTTGAGCGAACACTCTTTCAACAAGGGAGAAAAGCAAGTAAAGTACGAGAGTTTCAATATACTACAGACCCAAGTTTTAACAAAACAAGTTTCAAAAAATACAACACACAAACTCATTTCAAGGCCTTGAAAATAAAAACAAGGAAGATTTTAAAAGCTCATGTCAAGGCCTTGACATCCAGTATCAAGGCCTTGAAATCGATTTGAAGGCCTTGAAATCTATTCCTAGTAATCGTCATAACATTTGTTCCTGCACCTTGATTGGGTAGTCCCCTTGGTCTTGTCCTTCACAATCTCCTCTAGACGACGTTTTTTCTCTTCTTTTCGGTACTTCTTGAGGACTTCATACTCTTCTACTGTCAGAATAGTCGGTTCGACATGTCTTGGGCGACGAATCGGTTGATTCTTCACACTCTTTTGACAATTCAGCAACACATTTTCCGCTTTTTCTCGTGTATGCTCAATAACCTCCGCAGTTAACGGGTTAATACTCCTTGTGGCAATGAAGGTAAGGGTACTCAAATAGAAAATTTTGGTTTACCTAGGCATGCACAATCGATAGCAACTCATGAGTTGGATCCAGCTTGTCGGTCATATCAAACTGAAAATCCATCATCTCCCTATGTAGTTTGTACAGTCCAAATTCCAACTCATCCAACCTCTTTTTTTGACAATGCAGGAGCCAAAGATGAAGAAGTCACAACCATAGCCTTTTTCCTTTATTTTCCACTCCAAAACCAATGTTTTCTCAACCCCTACACGTTCAAAGCAGTTCTCGTCTCCTTGTCGAGACATGTTGGTCCTCATTGGAAGTGTCAATGGAAAATTGGAAAAAGATTTTGGGGAGGAAATTTGCATATGGAAGAGGGATGACTTTGGTGGAGTTAACCGTGTGGAGCATATGGTTGAGAATAAGGTGAGGGAGATCTACGTCGAGGTCATTCAACACTTGAAAGATCAACTCTAGGGTTTGATCAGTCAATGGTTCCCTAGAGTTAGATCTTGGAACAACACACCTAACAAGCGAATTAAACACAATCTTTGCTTCAAGGATGAGAGATGTGTGTGTAAGTTGGCGGGATATGGAGTTAGGGATTAGGAATTTTTCCTTTGCTAATCGAACACTCTCCGTTGAGGGGTGGTGGTAGAAGGTGGATGTGGGAAGACCTAAAATCTGTGCAATGAGAGCTGTGGTAAGAGTAAGCGACTTACCTTTCATAATCGATTCTAGGGTTAGGGTTCCCCCTGTCCCTCCTAGCTGTGAGGTTCACATAGAGCAACCGTGTAAGCCTCGTGTATGCCACCTCTCTTGGATTTAGCAACTTCACATTTCGAGCAACCCTGGAGTAGTGTGATGCATGACAACTTCAAAGTCTTCAAGAAGTCCAGATCCACGGTTTCACACATGTAAGCATGTCCACGGGTCGGACCCGCCGGGTCATGGGTCCGGGTAGGGTGACCCGGACCCGGACCCGTGTAGCTGGCCGACCCGCCGGGTCACGGGTCAGACCCGGCGGGTCGGCAGGTCGGCCACGTAAGATTAAAAAAA
>BSUD01000006.1:54193444-54364090 GCA_033239045.1 Fagopyrum esculentum | reverse complement strand
TCGGCAGGTCGGCCACGTAAAATTAAAAAAAAAAAAAAAGGAAATAAACATTATAAACTTTAAAAAATTAGAAAATAAATATAACATAAAAATTGAACTTAAACTTAAAAAATGAGAAGAAAATAAACTAATAAAAAATAGGACTTAAACTTAAAAAAAAATTTTATAAGCTAATAAATATTAAATAGAGGACTTAAAGTCTTAAATAAACTTAAAAAAATTGGACTTAAACTTAAAAAAAATGGGACTTAAACTTAAAAAAGAATTTTATAAACTAATAAATAGATTAATAGAGGACTTAAACTTAGAAAAATTGGACTTAAGTTTAAGTTTAAGTAATTAAGTCTTAAACTTTAAACAAAAAAAAAGGGAAGAATTGGGCTTGAACCGGAATCCCGGTTGCCTACGTATCCTCTCGGGGAGGAGGAATCAAAGCCCACGTAGTTCGCTTACCTTTGTTTATATCCCCGATTGGCCCTTACCTTAGTTGGACTCTCCCGCCGATACATCTGATGGCGTTTGTTGTCGCTCGTCGTCATCTTCGTCGCCTTCCTCCGCCGAGAGGTTGTTCTTTTGTGTTCGCATTTCCGCTTTCCTCCAATCGGCTAGGAGGATTTGTGCCTCCAACGTCTCGGGCAACATGTTTGATCTCGTCGGATCGAGCACCTTTCCACTCCGGCTAAAGGTTTGCTCAACCGCTACCGTTGAGGCGGGAACGGCGAGAATTTGTGCCGCGATCCTTGAGAGGGTAGGGAACCTCATTCTTTCCGGTCGGCTCCACCATTCTAATATGTTGAAATCCTCCTCTTCTTCATCATTGGCAAACTCAAAAGAAATTGTTAGATATTCGTCGAGTTCCGAGTTGGAACTCGACGTGGTTTTTGCTGTTTTCAGGGCAAACAAATCTCTAGCTATTGATTTAAATTTAGATGAACTTGAAGATGAAGAGTGAGGAGGGGGTTGAGAAGATTGACCTCGATCGGAAACACGATATTGAACCAATAATTCATCAAATAATTTTCTAACATTACCAATTATGGTAGAAACATGACAATCGGGATGTTGTTCTAAACTTAAAATTCATAATAACTTTCTAAAAATTGTTTTAAACCATCCATTTTAAGTCTAGGGTCTAACACAAATGCAACAAGAAAAACATCGGGAATGGTTGTATAATAAGATAACCATTTACTTCGCATTGAAAAAATAGCTTGTGAAATATTTTCAATTAAAAGACCTTGTTGAATTGCAAATGCAATATTAATTGCTACATAACAAAATATGTTTCAAGTTGGTGTATAAACATAACTAAAAGTGTTAGTAGCATCATAAAAATGTTTGAAAACCTCCATTACATCTCTTGCTAAAACCCAAGATTCACCGAAAACAAAATCACCGTCAATATGTTGTGCGGCAAAACTACTTAAAAGTTCTCGATATTCATATGATTCGTAAATCATTTTGTAAGTAGAGTTCCATCTTGTACAAACATCTTTTGGAAATTTTTTAGGATAAACGTTATTTTGTTTACAATATGCATACCATTTAGTACGTACATTTTTTTTAGACCAAAGTTCATTAAGAATATTTCGAATAGGTTGTACTAAATCTCCAACATATGCTAAACCGTCTTGAACACACAAGTTTAAAATATGAGCGGCACACCTATTGTGAAAAAATTTACCTCCAATAGTCGGCTTACAATAGTTGGTTAAATCTCTAATGGAAGCCGTGTTAGCGGAGACGTTATCAAAACCGATTGAAAAAACTCGTGAAATTAATCTATATTCTTCCAAAACATTTGCAATCAAACGGGCAATGTTTTGAGCGGTGTGTTGTTCGTTGAAAACTCTTACTACTAAAACTCTTTTGTTTAAAATCCAAAATTTATCAACAAAATGACAAGTAATACCCATATATGAATTTTTTTGAAAACCGTCGGTCCAAATATCACTACAAATAGAAACTTGAATATCACCGTTGTCCATAAAATATTTAATCAATTCTTCTTTACGAATTTTATATTTATGCATCATTTTTCTTTTAGCGGTTTGGCGAGAAATCGGTTTATATGCGGGTTGAGCATGATTTTGCATCCAATTATTAAAACCAACATTTTGTGCAAAACTAAATGCTAAAGAACCTACGGCCAACATTTCCGAAAATGCATCCATAGAAGAAGAACGATCATATGTAAATAGAGAAGGAGGTTGGTTAGAAGTAGATGCGTACCCGGTAAGTTGTGTTTTCCCTCGTGCTAATCCCATTTTCTCGGGATGCTTGTTCCGGATATGCCTCTTGTAGTTCCCGTAGCCTTCTCCCTTTTTGTGCTTGTATTGTGTCGCACAAAATATGCATTTGGCATAGAAAACTCCGTTGGCATCGGGAGCACCCTTTGTAAACCAAAATCGGAAGACCGCCGCCGTTAGTTGAGTGTTGTTCAACGGCGGCTCCTCCGGCTTCGGCTCCTCCGTGTACTGGGTCTCGGATCCTTGGGTGTTGGGGAAAGTAGGCGATACCGTGATATCCTCCTCCTCTTCGAAGATCTCGTGATCTCCACTTAATAAGTCTCGGTCTCGCCTTAAATTCGAACCGGTTGGAGGACCGCTAACGGAATGCCGTCCTCGAATAACACCTTCGCCGGATGAAGGAGCGGTACCGCTAACGGAACGTCTTCCTCGGCTAGACATTTTTTTTTTTGAATAATAGAATGTAGTAGTAAGAGTGGTAAAATGAAAAATAAGAGAATGAGAATATGAGATTAGGAGAGTAATAAGTAATTGAATGTAAGAGTTGGAAATTATGGAGAGATTGAGAGAGTGAATAGATGATTGAATGATGAGAATTGGTGTGAGATGATATAAATTGAGTTTGGGGTATTTAAAGATTTGTTTTTAGGTTAGATTTATTAAATTAAATTGTTTTTTTTTTTTAAAAAAAAAACTAGCCGTTACGGGTCGACCCGCCGGGTCGACTCGCCTGGTCAACCCGGCCGGTCACGGGTAAGGGTATAACCGACCCTTACCCGTACCCGCCGGGTCGGTTCCCGCCGGGTCACGGGTGACCCGTGACCCGTGGACATGTCTACACACATGCACAGTGGTCGAGTGTGATATCCGTCTAACCATGTGCCCGCTGCTTTGAAGTTTCCAAACCAATTCGACGACATCCCTATTTGAGCGGATATCTCAACATTTGTTGCCAGAGGTGAGGGTGTTGCCGAATCTGAAGAGATGTGGACTGTCACATCACTGGACGGCGCCGGTGAAGAACTTCTTGCCTTCTTATAAGAAGAGGATGCAGCAATTCGTTTGAAAGTTCTTTTGGGAGCCATGGATGAGAGTTTTTTAGGAGAGTTTGAAAATCCGAGAGAGGAAAAGTGGGTCTGAAAATTTTTTTAGCACAAGGAAAGGGGTGATAAAAGATGGAAGGGATGGTTGCTTTTTAAATAAAAAAGATGTCAAATCAAAATCTTGAGAAGATCAAGACTTGTTGGCCGATTTGATTTGGATATCTTCCCTCATAAATCTGAACCAATTTTCAAAACAAAGATTTAAAGTTTGAAATCAAAATCTTGGTGAAAATTTTTGAAATCATTTTAAAAAATTTTCTTTAAAATTATTTCATGATCAAGCATCTAGAAAGATGAGAATCATAAATCCGAACCGGGTTTATCACTTTTGTCTTTAGAATCCGTGTCAAGACCTTGAATTGCATTTCAAGGCCTTGGAATGGAAAAATAGACTACATTATAAGGAGAAAATAAAACGATTAGCTCCCCCTAAGATAATGCTTCCTTGTTCAACATACCAAGCTCCAATCTAATAAAATTGAATGAATCTTTAAGTAGAGGCTTCGTAAATTTATTTGCAAGCTGCAAGTTAGTCGAGATAAAAGATATCGAAACATCACTTTTTTCAGCATGATCACGTATGAAGTGATGCCTCACATCAATATGCTTTGTTCTTGAATGTTGCACAAGATTTTTAGTAATCGAAATAAAACTAGTATTATCACATTTAATAGGTATACCTTTGAGATCAAAACCAAGATCACGAAGTTTTTGAGCTATCCATAGGATTTGTGAATAACAGGCTCCAATAGCTATGTATTCGGCCTCAACTGTGGATAGGCAGACATAATTTTGCTTCTTGGAGTGTCCACTTATTAGAAATGACCCTAAGAATTGGTAACATCCAGAAGTGCTCTTTCGATCGACCTTGTAACCTGCAAGGTCTGCATTTTATTAGCCAACGAGGTGAAACGAGTTTTGACGTGGATACCAAAGCCCTAGATCCTTAGTGCCATTAAGATATCAAAAAATCCTTTTCACAACTATCAAGTGTGACTCTTTGGGATCAGCTTGAATCTAGCACATATGCACACACTAAACATAATGTCAGGTCGGCTAGCAGTTAAATATATCAAAGAACCGATCATACCTCGATACTCCATTTATACGACACTCTTATCATTCTTGTCTTGATCTAATGAAAGATTAGAACTCATTGGAGCCTTTGCTACCTTGGATTGATCCATTTTATATTTCTTGAGAAAATCTTTGATATACTTGCTTTGGTTTAGAAATATTTAAAGAACCGTATAGGTGAATATAAAGAATATAAATACTCTAGAAGAGGGGATTGAATAGAGTATGAGAACTTTTCGCAAAAACCTATCTCAAGGCTTTGAAACTGATTTCAAGGCCTTGATGTCGATCTATACTCTTTGTGACACAACTTATTTTCAAGGGCTTTGATAGTGATTTCAAGGCCTTGACTCCGAAAACCTGCAAAGCAACATTAGTCACAATAAAGCAAGATATAGTGCGGAAATGAAAAGATCGACATGGTGATATGTTCACGAAGTTAAGCTCTAATAGCCTACGTCTACGTCTCCGTCCTAAGGTTTCTTGCCCCTAGGATCTAACTAGAAGAAATCCCCTTCTTCTCTCACTATAGTCAATGCTACGATCTAGTTCCAACTCTTAACCTAGCAATAATAGCCTAGTTACTTTGTAGAGTAACACACAGTCGAGTATAACACTCTCTAGATATTCCAACGAAGATCTTATATTAATCTCTCTCAAAGGAAGTAAGCTTTTGTAATCTAAGAGGAAGAAAATCTTTTGGAAAGAATGAAGATGCTTTGTTCGCTTGAAGACTTAGATGTTTCCGTGAACGCTTGTTATTGTTCTCTTCAATCGTGATCTTCATTAATAGTCTTCGCTAGAGAAGTCTTCTAGCCGTTGTGAAGATTACCATTGTGATGTTCTTCTTTGTCCATAGAAAACGGTGTATGTTGAAATGAAAAAGCCATTGTAGATCTTCTTATCTTCCTCATCTCCTTGACGCACGTTGTGATTCTTCTTCTTCGAGATCTTTGAGTTTGTTGAGAATCTTTTAGTTTGTTGAAAATCTTTGCCGTTGGAGACCTTGATTCTAGCTCCGAGATCTTTGAGTTTGTTGAGAATCTTTGGTTTGAAGATCTTTGAGATTTTTCCGTTTGGAAGAGATCTTCAATCTTTGTATCGGTTAAGATCTCCCTAAAATCTTTTTGTTGGGCCGAAAAGATCTTCTCTAAAATCCATTGAAGATGTCCCTTGATCCGGCCGAGATCTTTCTTGAAATCTTGTTTGGAGATCTTCTTTTGATCCTTTGTAGATTTGGTTGTTGAGATTGAATCTTGAATTTTGAATTCCTTCCAGCCGATGTATCCTTTGTATCTTGTTTCAAGGCTTCGGCTTTGATCCCTTGAAATGGTTTTCAAGGCCTCCGTGTTGAATCTTTGAATTGCTTTTCAATCTCTGCGCTTGTCCCTTGTATCTATTTTAAAGGCCTTCATTCATCCTTTGAAATGTTTTCCAAAGCCTACACACATTTGACAAACACAATACCAAACAACGCAATCTAGGCTTATAATCGATATTTGTGAGTATAAAATTGCTTATAATATTAAGTCTTTCATCATCACATATGAAAATATATAACCAAGGTGGAGTTATCAAGATTCCTTTCTTAGCTTGGTTAACTTGTAGACCAAGAAAGAAATTTAACTCTCCCATTAAGCTCATTTCGAACTCTCTACACATGCATAATATCTGAAAATTTCTTGCATAGAGAATTATAAGTAGAACCAAATAATATATCATCAACATAGATTTGTACTACTAATATATTATTGCCTCTAGTTTTGACAAACAAAGTTTTGTCAATCAAACCTCTTTGAAAACCACTTTCTAGAAGATACTCAGACAATCTTTCATACCAAGCTCGAGCAGCTTGTTCAAAACCATAAAAAGCTTTGTCTAATTTAAATACATAATCCAGAAATTCATCATTTTCAAAACCAAGAGGTTGAGCAACGTAGACTTGTTCTTCTAAAAGGCCATTAAGAAAAGCACACTTAAATACATATAGCTTCTAACGTGGAAACCGGGACAAAATTCTCCTCATAATCAATACCTTCTTCTTGGTTATAACCTTGAGCTGCAAGTCGTGCTTTGTTTCGAATAAATTTACCATGTTCATCCAACTTGTTTCGAAATACCCAATTTTGTTCCAATGACGGATTGGTGCTTAGGTCTAGACGTGAGGGTCCAGACTTTATTTCTCTCAAACTCATTTAGCTCATTTTGCATGACAATAATCCAATCTGGTTCTTGAAGTGCTTGAATGTAGGTTTTGGGCTCTAAAAGAGACACAAACGCAAAAAAAGCACACAAATTGTTTAACCAAGATCGAGTGTGGACACTTGATTTTGGATTGGAGATCACGTTCTCTTGTGGATGAGATGAAGAATGTTTTAACTTTCTTCTCTTGTTGTGTGGAACATATGATGATTCTAGAGGCTTAGTTCTTCGACTTGATTCAGTTACCGTTGGAGTTGCATCTTTATTTCCAATGTCAAGGCCTTGAAGTTGGGTTTCAAGGCCTTGAGATTAATCATCAGCATTGTTGTTGTTGGTCATTTCAAGGTCTTGAAGGTGTGTTTCAAGGTCTTGAGACCGTTCTCCGGTGTCCATAATTTTTTCTTACATGTTCTTAACTTGAGCCTTAGGATTTTCTTCTCTATTAGAATTTTGATCTCCATGTTGAGTCAGATTAAGATATGTAAAGCTATCACTCAAAGTACCATCATTTCTTTCATCAAAAATAACATGAATACTTTCCTCGACAATTTTGGTACGTTTATTATAAACCTGGTAAGCTTTACTATTTGAAGCGTATCCTATAAATGTAACACCCCAAATCGGCGAGACTCGAGGCGTTACGGGCTAGGATCTCACAATGGATCCTGACCCTAGCCTAACAATAAGTTCACATAATCTTACAACAAGGCACAGATAGATTAAAACCAAATACATCAAATTGTATAAATATATACAAACAAAGGTTTACAAAATACCGCTAAGTACAAAACAATAACGCATATCCATACATATACCAAAACATCCCAATATCCCTCGCGCAACCTACTGTACGGAAGCCCTCGACGGATAACCCATCTAGCTCACTCTGCAGTCCTCCTATCTTGTAGAATATCTACAACACGGTATAAACCGGTAGCTAACATAATTGAATAAGAATGAAGCAATAACACATATAATCACATCAGCACATCATAATATGCAATGTCACACACACAACCGTTTATTATCTTCAATTACGTTATTCTATTACTAATTTAACTTCTTTTGTGGCACGAGGAGCCTTTAGAACCTCACCTCTTCCCCTTTAACAAAGGTTTTGCATGGGGATCTACCTCCCCGCCAGGTTACTGGCTTCCGAGCACCTTCTCCACTCTCGACAAGCTTTGACAGGCGGTCACGACCCGTTATAATACACTTGGGCCTTTTAAGTATACATATGTGGTCATCCTAGTCCGGTTTAGGTTATAAATGCAACAATCATATGCATACACACACCACTATCACAATCACTCAAGTCCACAATTGCTCGCTAAGTAAGTCCTATGGACTTACCTGAAATACTTGTAAACACGTCACAGTTTCCCCTTGAGGAAACGATCAACGCCTGCATAAGCAAGGCATACACAATATCAAATACCGCTAAGGTTGGGAGACTCCTCTCTTACACCCCGTAACTACAGTCAAACTATAACTCGTATCTAAACCTTGGATCCTCAACACATACACAAATGCCTAAGGCATATTCCCTCATATATCTCATCAAGCTCATCATGAACCACTCTAGCCTAGCTATACTCTCAAGCCAAGGCCAAAGGAAAGGAAAGAAGAAGCATACCTACTTGGTATGTCCAGGACACGCACCTGCGGAATTAGGAAAACGCTGGGGCGACAACACACCGCAGGGGCGGTGACACTCGGCCGTAGGGGTGGCGGCTCCAATCCGCGGGGGCGGTCGAACAGAAGAGGAGTCCTCTATGGCTTCTCTTCAGTCCGTCTCATGATCCTCTTCACTTCTTCATTGCCCCAAAGGCAATCAACATACATATATGCATAAATATAACATCAGAATAATTCAGGAAGATCAACACAAGCATTGCTTGTGGAATTCCTAAGCTAAGAAGAGGGAAGAAAAGAAAAGAAAGAAGAAGGAAGAAGAAGAAGAAGAAGAAGAAGAAGAAGAAGAAGAAGAAGAAGAAGAAGAAGAAGAAGAAGAAGAAGAAGAAGAAGAAGAAGAAGAAGAAGAAGAAGAAGAAGAAACATATCACGGCAACTCAAGGGAGGGAACAACGTCGCACAACCTCAATCATCAACACAGCACATGAGCAACACACACAACATCAACATATCATCTCAGCCCAAGCAATCACACATAAGCTTCCATAAGAACCAACTCTTGAAGAATCTCCTAAGATGTATTAAGGAAGAAGAAAGAAGAAGGAGAACGTGAGGAAGAGAGAAAGTCTGGAAGGAAATGGGAAATCCTCGTCACAAGTGTAAAGAAGAAGATTAAGAAGGAAGTAAAGGGTAAAGCACGGGTCAAACGGTCAAGGAAAGCGGTTGAGGCCGCCATTTCCGCAGAGGCGGTCCTTGGTACCGTTGGGGCGGCTCACCGCACCTGCGGCCAAGTCGTGGCACAGGGGCGGGGTCCCTACGAACACTAAGCATATTACATCAGATCCCTCTAAAAACAAGATTCGTCCCAAAACTTGAACAATTCCCAAAGCCTCTCGGACCCATACACCGAGGTATACAACTCTCTCTATCGGAGGTATCACATCTTCGCACATAATGTCACATCCTATAACATTCTATAATCTCAAGGCACAACATGGAGGAATCATCTACTCCAGCTACACAATCACAAATGTTCACCGAGGCATAGAGAAAAACCATCTCTAGCCAACCTATAACCACATCACAATGGCATGGAGGAAAAACATCTCCAGTCAAACCATACTCATAACACAAGGGCGTGGAGGAAAACCATCTCCACTCAAACTATGTCCATAAACGATAGCATGGAGGAATGACCATCTCCAACTATACCCTAATCGCATCACAATAGCGTGGAGGAAAGAACCATCTCAAGCTATAAATACAACACGCGCTAGCAAACAAGATCTAGGAAGATCACATATATACATCACATCTAGCACGAAATCACATCATATCACATAAACACATAACATAACACTCACCAAGATAACAGTAAGATATACTTGTGGATCCTACAGGTGCATCTATCCGAGCATAGAACTCTAGATAGTTCCTTTGGATACTATCCTCAGTCTCCTAGGTGGCCTCATTCGGTCATTGTCTTGACCACTGTATCCTCAGCATAGGAATGTCCTTCGAACGCATGCGTCTCACACCTCGTTCTAGGACTACAATTGGGTGCTCAACAAAAGTGTGGTTTGGCTAAACCACTAAGTCATCATAACTGACGATGTGTCTCGGATCTGGTATGCACTCCCTCAACTGAGACACATGAAACACAAGGTGAATAGCCTCTAATCTCGGTGGTAAAGCTAATCTATATGTTGCTCTCCCAACTTTATCCAGTATCTCAAAATGTCCAACATATCGGGGACTCAGCTTCCCCTTTATGCCAAAGTGTCTGACACCACGCGTCGGAGATACTCTCAGTCAGACATGAGCTCCAACCCTGAACTCTAGTGGCCGACGCCTCTTGTTTGCATACAACTTCTGGCAACTCTGTGCAGCCAGCATCCTCTCTTTGATCAACGCTACTCATGCAATATCATCCTGAATATGCTCAGGTGTTATACCACTAACACTGCTAGGCTCATCCCAGCATAACGGCGTATGATATCTACGCCCATATAATGCCTCATATGGGGCCATCCCAATCAATGCATGACAGATGTTGTTGTAAGAGATTTAAACCAATGGGAGGTGATCTGACCATCCCTGTCCCTAATCCAACACACATGCTCACAACAAATCCTCCGGTGTTTGATTTTTCCTCTCCGACTGACCATTTGTCTAAGGATGAAACGTAGTCGTGAAGTGTAAACTCGTACCCAAAGTAGTCTGAATCTGCTGTTAGAACCTCCAGGTGAATTGTCCCTCTCGATCAGAGACGATCGCCCTCAGCACACCATGGAGTCTCACTATTTGCCTAGTGAACTCCTCAGCCAATATACTCACTAGCAACGTTTCTCTGATAGGGATGAAATATGCGGTCTTCGTCAGTCAATCAACCACAACCCAAATAGCGTCAAAGCTCCTGCTCGACCTCAATCTTGTCACGAAGTCCGTGGAGATGTTCTCCCACTTCCACTGCGGTACTGGTAGTGGGTGGAGCTCTCCTCCTGGTCGGCAATGCTCTATCTTGACCTGCTAACAAGTCGCACACTATGCCACAAATCTTAATACATCAGGCTTCAGTAGGTACATAGACGCGATCGCGGTGTCTCATCACTCCATCTGCTCCTATGGAGAATTGTGGTGCCTCACCTCGAGACATCCTATCTCGTATCCTCCTCAGCATCGGGCAGGTCTCCTGCTTCTGTTGGATCTAACCCAACAAATCACGTAGAACATATAAAGTATACAAGTGAACATCCTCGTCAGGAAACTGGATGTCCATCTCTAGCCACGCTAGATCTCTCTACAATTGAGGCTGGATTGTTAGTCGCGCAACCACCTTCTCTCGAGGCGTCTTCCTACTCAAGGCGTCAACAACAACGTTCGCCTTCCCTGGATGGTACAAAATCTCAAGGTCAAAGTCCTTGATCAACTCAAGCCATCTACGTTGGCGGTTATTAAATTTCCGTTGCGTGAAAATGTACTTCAGACTCTTATGGTTTGTGAAGATCTGGCATGTAGCGCCATACAAGTAATGTCTCCACATCGGACTACCATTGCCAACTCCAGATCATGAGTCAGGTAGTTCTCCTCATACGTCTTCAGCTATCTAGACGCATAGGCAATCACTCTACCACGTTGTATCAGAACACACTCCAAGCCTAGCTTGGATGCGTCACTACAAACTACAAAATCCTCTGTGCCCTCCGGCTCTGCTAAGATGGGAGCGGAAGTCAAAAGTCTCTTCACCTCCTCAAAACTTTGAGTACACGGCTCAAACCATACAAACCGGGTAATCTTTCTCAACAGATTGGTAAGTGGACGGGCAATCACAAAGAATCCCTCCACGAACCGATGGTAATAACCGGCTAAGCCAAGAAAGTTGCGTACTTCCTTGACGTTCTTTGGTGTCGTCCATGCTTCTACAGACTCTATCTTCTCCGGATCAACCTTGATCTCCTCGGTTGAAACAACATGACCCAAATATGCTACATTTGGCATCCAGAACTTGCACTTAGAGAACTTGGCATACAATTCTCCATATCTCAAAACTCTCAACACATTCCTCAAATATCCTGTATGTTCCTCTCTGCTACGAGAGTACACCAGGATATCATCTATGAAGACCACCACAAATTGATCCAAGAAGTCGATGAATATGTCATTCATCAACTCCATAAAGATGGCGGGCGCATTCGTGAGCCCGAATGGCATCACTACAAACTCATAGTGGCCATACCGAGTCCAAAATGCCGTCTTATGCACATCCTTCTCTCTCACCCTCAGTTGGTGATATCCCGAGCGCTGGTCAATCTTGGAGAACACAGCCGCTCCCTGAAGCTGATCTAACAAGTCATCAATACGGGGAAAAGGATACTTGTTCTTGATGGTCACCTTGTTCAGCTTTGTGTAGTCGATAAACAGTCTCAACGATCCGTCCTTCTTCCGCACGAAGAGGACAGGTGCACCTCACACAGAAACGCTAGGGAGAATGAAGCCCTTCTCAGCCAACTCCTTGAGTTGCTTCGTCAGCTCTAACAACTCGACAAGCGCCATACGGTATGGGGCCTTCGAGATCGGTCTCGTCCCTGGCTCTAAGTCTATGCTGAAGTCTACGCTCCTCTGAGGCGGCAAACTGGATGGCTCAACAAACACATCCAGAAATTGACAGACCATTGGAATGTTCTATAATGCTGGACTCTCACCCTCCTTCATGGCATAACACCAGAAGGCCTCACAACCCTGTGTAATCATTCTCGCTGCTCGCACTACGCTAATAACCTTACCCGACTTTCCAAGGTCTTATCTCGGAAAATCTCGATCTGTCCCGACTCGGTAGAGTCCGTCACGGTCCTACTACCTACGTCTAACACAGAAAAATGTCTATACATCCAATCCATACCCAGAATGACTTCCTCATGCACCAGTGGCATGACAAAGAAGTCCACTAATAAATCACGGTTTCCAAAATGTATAGGACAACCGTGTACCTCTCGGGTACCTCTAACCTGACCCCCATCTGGTAATCCTATCACAAAAGGTCTATCCTCTATCGTCTCTAAGGTCAGTCTATCAACGCATGCATCAGAGATGAAAGAGTGCATAGCACCCGTTTAAAAAAAACTCTAACATGTAAACCATTAATCAGAATGGTACCTATAGCAGCTGGCACTGGCGGCTCCTTAGTGCTTCTCAACTCAAAAACTCTACCTCTAGCTCCTCTAGTATCACTAATACCTCCTTCTAGACCTCTACCTCTACTCGGTCCTGGAGCAGAATCCTGAATAGCATGGACTCTCTGATGTCCTTGAACCTGATGTTGAGGCAGCCTCTGCCCACCTCTTGCCGCACTAGAATGGGAAGAACCCTGTTGTAATAACGTCTTGCCCTGTCGGCAAAAGGTAGCCCGATGTCATGGCTTCCCACAAGAGAAGAAAGTCAGTGGTGCTCTCCGGCAATCAGTCCTCACATGCCCATACGCTCCGGAGTTGTAACACTACGACCTCTATCAAAAGTATGTGCAGAAATTGGGTAACTCGGGCGACCTTGAGTTTGGCCTCGCCCATACCCTGATGCTTGTTACGCTAAAAAGTGTGCACGCAATAACCCTTAAATTTATACTCGTTATAATTATCCTACTTCTAGCGCACCCACAGTGTATGGGACGTATGTAGCAAGATAAGTATTCCAAGGTCGAACACAAAGACTAAGGTGAAATCGAATTAAATTGTGATTGAATTTAGCAAGACCTAAGTCTAAAGGAAAGGAGAAAATAAAAGAGGAAAATCTCAATCGTTTTGGTTGTTTTTAGGTGATCACATCAAAGATAAAATGCATGCAAACAATCAATCAAACTAAACCGGAAGATTAGCACAAATAAACAAATCAAACAAGATATTGATCAAGAGAAAGGAAAGACGGATTCTAGGGGTTGGAAATTCCGGTTATGGCATAAAACTCAAGTTATCTACTCATTCTTTGGATTGATTATGATATGTTGGGATTAAATGTTCCTAAAATGGGATCAATTACCGGGTAAGTCTCATGATCCAACTAGTCCACACCTAAGGTCTCATCACCAGTTAAGTCTCTAAGAACCTAAGGATAGGAATTTAACACAAACCGGATTGTTTAATTAGGGATCTAACCTATCCTTACCGGGTAAGTCTCGGAGAGGGAAGTCCTAATCAACTATCCTAGCACATTTAATCCAATGGCGGCTTATTAGGCTCACCATTACCTAAGGTTTTGCTATTTTAGATTTTAAGGGCAAGGATTACCGGGTAGGTCTCTCCTAACACTTAGTCGCTACACTAGGACACCCTAGGGTAGGTTAAACTCAACAAAGACTTAGGGTTTCAACAATTTTATGGATCTAAGGTAAGATTCTTCGAACCAGGAAGAATCACGGTTTGTTCTACAGAAACCACGACCGTGGTTCTTCAAGAACTACCCGTGATTTCTAACAGTAGCTACGTTCATAAGCAAGAATCATCCAAAGGTAAAATTAAGTATGTCCTATCATAGTTCTAGCCACAACCATCCTTTCCTTACCCTAGAATCACATCAATCTAGCCTACAACATTCATAATAGGAATCAAAGTAAACAAACATAGATTCATAACCTCCATTGCAAGAAAATGAGAGAAAGAAGATGAACAAATGAACTTTAAACACAATCCAAATCTGAAGATGAAATTAGAACGACTTACAACCCTTCCAAAGGAAGGTTCAAGAGTTCATAAATCTCTAGAAATAAATCCGAAAATACAAGAGCTAAGTGTGTCTTCTCCTCTCCTCTTCAATGGCTCCTTCCTTCTTCTTTTTGCACTTTCCTTCCTAGAAAAATTTCCTTCTTCTTCTTGGAATATATTTTGTTAAAGAAAATAGAGAATGTGTGAGCTGCTCCCAAACTACCCCCAATTCCCAGCTGCCTCAAACAACCATCAAGGACCACTTTTTATAACCAATTCTTCATGTGCTGGCCATGAGAGTCGTGGCACAGCTGTCACGAGAATCTGGCAAAATCCACGGTCATTTCCACGGCCGTGGTTCTTCAGAGAACCGTGATTCTGTGCTGAAACTTTGCCTTGGACAATTAGGCTGTGGTTTGGTGCAAAAACTTGTGTAGGCAAGGTTCCTTGAGTCTCCTCAACCCTTGGCTTGCGTTCCAATGAGTTTGGAAACGTGTCCTCTGAATGAGCGACCCTTAAACGCATCGTTTAAGCTCGAAATTTCCCGAAATACCTACAAAACGCACACAAGTCCGTGTAGACGTCTATCTCGACAAAATATATGTTTTGAGTGCAAAACGTATTGGACTAGTGCTAGATAATGCATGATTGAGCGAGAATCCTATCTAAATGTACGCCTAAAACTATGCTATAAATCGTGTTATCAAAATACCCCATACTTAAGGTTTGCTCGTCCCCGAGCAAATTCCCAACTATAGACTAAGAGATGACATGATTTATGTATGCAGAAAAATGGCAAAATCTTTTTGGTTTTGTGCTTCTACTATTTGATCACCTTCATAGTCATGATCATTGGCAATTGGATAAGCAATTATGTATCAAACAATAAGGGCATGGAAAGACAATTGTACTTAACTCAAAAGCATGCATGAGATGGGAGGACGGAGATGTCAAGAAGATCAAGAGTCTATCCAATCTAGATTACTTAAGTCTTACAAACATGCAAGTAGGTCATAAGGGCTTGTGACATAAAAGGCTAAGAAACGTTGTAATTTGGGAGGGGCATTTTCTAGGTATGTGATGCTAATCCGGGAATGGAACTAACTTCACTTTCCTTGTCCTCGATCAACTTCCCCCAAGTGTATATTTTTCCCTATCTTGCTTTCTTTTCTTTTTCTTTAACTCATTTTTGAGACAATGGCATTGGTGTACAATAGCCGAAACCTCGGTGATTAGCCATCCTCGGGCTTTTTCTCTTTTTCGAGGTGCATCCACACCGGGCACACATACCAAAGCTCGTTAGGGCTATTGGTTCATTTGACTTTGGCAAGGCACCAACACCCGATTATGTGAAGTGTACCGAGTTACTTATCATTTAAACCAACGCCCCCAAACCTATTTTGGCTACACTTCCACCATAATTTCAGCATTCCATTCACGACATTCTTTTCATTACATCTTCACCCCGCACTTGCTTTTTACACATTCAAACACACTAGCATGCTCCTATTCCCGGATGGGTTTAAAAGGAGGTCAAATTTTATATCAATTGAGGTGCTCAAGCAATCATGATCAAGATGAAAAGTAAAGAAAGATGAAGTGCCTCATTCATTCCTAGATGGTATGCAAGAACTATCATGTAATTTCGACTTTCAATACTCAATCCATTCTAGGCAATCATCATGATCTCAAGTCATTCATGGAATTTAAGAGAAGTAGTTCAAGTCCACATATGCATTTATCAATTCAACACATAAGGCCATTCATAGCCAATCACAAGACAAGTTTCATCATTAGGATCATATCCAAGCCTAGAAAGCACAAAAATTTTTAAATTTTCTGATTTTTATGGGATTTTCGATTTAAGTATGTACAATGCAAGACACATGCAAATATTAACCTATCCTAGATGCTCATCATGCAAAGGATCATGCGAACCCCACCCCATACTTAGAAACACATTGTCCCCAATGTGGTATACAAGTAAAGAGAGTGAAAGAAGGTTCTCACAATGTAAAAGTGTTTGCTATGGTATTTGGGAATTCTCAAGTGGATTGATGTTTGATGATCCTTTCAACCATGGTAGAGAGCTCTAAACATCCATCAAGCTTTGAAACCCGCGCTAGGCACCGCTAGCCGTCCAAGTTTCGCGTCCGTTCCACCCATAATTGGTGAGGGTTTCATCATCATCATTTCCGAGAGAGGCTTCCGACGCCATTAATGCTTCTAGCATACACATGAAGTAGACAAAACACACAAAGCACACAAAAACAGAAAAAATCTAAGCAAAAATGAAGGAAAAATGTTATCGATGGGTTGCCTCCCACCAAGCGCTTCTTTAAGGTCATTAGCTTGACCAAACTTCGGGAGCGTCTATTCAAGGTGGAGCGGGGCAATCATGTCTATCGGGGCTCCCGGAATATACTTCTTCAAGCGATGCCCATTCACTTTGAAATCTCCACAATGCTCCCCTCCTATCTCAATAGCTCCATGGGGAAAGATCTTCTTTACCACATATGGCCCGGTCCATCTTGATTTGAGCTTTCCGGGAAAGAGTCTTAGCCTCGAGTTGAAGAGAAGGACAAGATCTCCTTCACTCAACTCCTTTGGAATAATCCTCTTGTCATGCCATCTTTTGGTTCTCTCCTTGTAAATCCGGGCATTCTCATAAGCTTCCAACCGGAGCTCCTCAAGGGCATTGATATCAAGCAATCTCTTCTCTCCCGCCTCCTTGAGGTCAAAATTCAGCCACTTAATGGCCCAATAAGCTCTATGCTCCATTTCCACCGGAAGATGGCAAGACTTGCCATAGACCAACTTGTAAGGAGTGGTGCCAATAGGTGTTTTGAAGGCGGTTCTATATGCCCATAGTGCGTCATTGAGCTTCATAGCCCAATCCTTCCTTGTCCTAGACACCGTCTTCTCGAGGATGGCCTTGATCTCACGGTTGGAGATTTCCACTTGACCACTAGTTTGGGGGTGATAAGGTGTTGCTACCTTATGAGTCACCCCATACTTAGCCAAAAGTGCTCCAAAATTCCTATTTGTGAAGTGCTTCCCTCCATCACTAATGATCACCCTTGGTGTTCCAAACCTAGGGAAGATCACTCGGTTGAAGAACCACACCACCACCTTGGCATCATTGGTAGGAGAGGCGATGGCCTCTACCCATCTTGACACATAGTCCACCGCCAATAGGATGTAGAGATTGCCACATGAGGAAGGGAATGGTCCCATGAAGTCTACACCCCACACATTAAAAATCTCAACTTCTTGGATGTTGTTCAAGGGCATTTCATTCCTCCTTGAGATGTTCCCCGTTCTTTGGCAAGCATCACATGCCGCTACAAAACCTTGCACATCTCTAAACAAGTTAGGCTAATAAAAACCGGATTGCAATACCTTTGCACACGTTTTGTGTGAGCTAGCATGGCCTCCACATGGTAAGGAGTGACAATGCCGGATCACACTCTCCATTTCATCTTCCGGTATGCATCTCCTAAGCACCCCATCCGGGCCTCTCTTGAATAGAAGTGGCTCACTCCAATAGTAGTGCCTTACATCGTTGAAGAACTTCTTCCTTTGTGCATATGTAAGCCCGAGAGGTACTTCCTCACACACCAAGTAATTCACAATGTCGGCATACCATGGCTCACTTCCTCTAGCCACGTGGAACAAACATTCTTCCACCATTTGCAATTGTTCATCCCGGAATGAGTCATCTATCGGGATGTTGTCTTTCCCAAGCTCCAATGGTGGGAGTCTACTAAGGTGGTCCGCTACGGAGTTCTCGGATCCCTTCTTATCTCGTATCTCCAAATCAAACTCTTGAAGAAGAAGGATCCACCGAATCAACCTTGGTTTGGCATCCTTCTTTGTAAGTAGATAACGGATCGCCGCATGATCCGTGTAAACTATGACCTTCGCTCCAACAAGGTACGAGCGGAACTTTTCAAATGCATACACCACCGCCAACAACTCCTTCTCGGTGGTAGCATAGTTGAGTTGGGCTTCATCTAGCGTCTTGCTAGCATAATAAATGGCATGAGTGCGCCCTTCATTTCTTTGCCCTAAAACGGCCCCAACGGCCACATCACTCGCATCACACATGATCTCAAACGGTAAACTCCAATCCGGAGGTTGCATGATGGGTGTGGAGATCAAGGCGTTCTTCAACCTACAAAACGCTTCAAGACAATATTTGGAAAAAACAAAATCAACATCTTTCATTATTAGGTTAGTGAGAGGCTTAGAAATTTTAGAGAAATCTTGAATAAATCTCCGGTAGAAACCGGCATGCCCTAAGAAACTCCTTACCCCCTTCACCGAGGTAGGTGGTGGCAACTTCTCTATCGTTTCAATCTTAGCCCTGTCAACCTCAATGCCACGGTTAGACACCAAGTGTCCTAACACAATACCTTCACTTACCATGAAGTGGCATTTCTCCCAATTTAAGACAAGATTTGTCTCCTCACATCTTTGCAACACTAATGACAAATTAGCCAAGCAATCATCGAAAGAAGAACCATAAACAGAGAAATCATCCATGAACACTTCCATGATATTTTCTATGTATTCCGAAAATATAGCCATCATACACCTTTGGAAGGTGGCGGGTGCATTACACAACCCAAATGGCATTCTCCTATATGCAAAGGTACCCCATGGACATGTAAAAGTTGTTTTCTCTTGGTCATCGGGGTGGATAGGGATTTGGAAGAATCCACTATACCCATCTAGATAGCAAAAGTGAGAGTGTTGAGCTAATCTTTCTAGCATTTGGTCAATGAAGGGGAGGGGAAAGTGATCTTTCCTAGAGGCCATGTTCAATTTCCTATAATCTATACACATTCTCCATTGACCGTCCTAGTCGGTATTAGTTCATTGTTCTCATTGGTTACTACCGTCATTCCACCCTTCTTAGGTACCACATGAACGGGGCTAACCCACTTACTATCCGAGATAGGGTAGATAATTCCCGCATCTAGCAACTTAATGATTTCCTTTTTGACCACCTCTTTCATTATAGGATTCAATCTCCTTTGATGTTCAATAGAGGGTTTGTGGTTATCTTCCATCATTATCTTATGCATGCACAAAGATGGCTTAATGCCAACCAAATCATCAATAGTATAACCAATGGCTTTCCTATGCAATCTTAGTTCATGCAGCAATTTAGCAAGTTCATCATCACTCAAGCATGCATTAACAATCACCGGATATGTAGAATTATCACCAAGGAATGCATACTTTAAATGAGAAGGGAGGGGTTTGAGTTCAAGTGAGGGAGGACCTTTATCGGTTGAAGATGATCCAAATAAGATTGGATGAGTTTGGAAACGTGTCCTCTGAATGAGCGACCCTTAAACGCATCGTTTAAGCTCGAAATTTCCCGAAATACCTACAAAACGCACACAAGTCCGTGTAGACGTCTATCTCGACAAAATATATGTTTTGAGTGCAAAATGTATTGGACTAGTGCTAGATAATGCATGTTGAGGCAGCCTCTGCCCACCTCTTGCCGCACTAGCATGGGAAGAACCCTGTTGTAATAACGTCTTGCCCTGTCGGCAAAAGGTAGCCCGATTTCATGGCTTCCCACAAGAGAAGAAAGTCAGTGGTGCTCTCCGGCAATCAGTCCTCACATGCCCATACGCTCCGGAGTTGTAACACTACGACCTCTATCAAAAGTATGTGCAGAAATTGGGTAACTCGGGCGACCTTGAGTTTGGCCTCGCCCATACCCTGATGCTCTTGCACTAGTCTGCCCAGTACGTTATCTCTTCTCAGACGTTCCAGTCTGAGAAGCCCTCTATTGGCTGGCCCGCTCACGCTCGTAAGTTGAGGTTCTATCCTTGTAGTCTATCAGAGACTCACAATGGAAACCCGTCATATAGGAATGGGTACTCTCCCTCAGTCGACGGGAGAACAGATACACGTGCTGGTCCTCCGAAGGTGCAGCTGGACCTAGTAATGTCAGCTCCTCCTGGAATCTGCTAAACGCCTCCGTTATCGGCACATCCTCGAAGCCATCCTCAACAAAGTCTTGTAGTTTGTCCCTCCTCAGTGAGGCAGGGCAGAAACGCTCTTTGATCATGCTCCACATATGTTCATAGCTGGTGGCTCAAATCCGCAAGGTCCTCCATCAATACTAAGCTAGGTCACAGAATAGAGTCTGGACCAACTTTATCCATTTGTCCTTTGGACATCGAATAGACTCAAGAGTTGAGTCTACATGCCCGATCCATATCTAGACCTCCAACCCCACCTTCCCAAATAAAGGGGGTACTCCCATTTGATGAAATGTCTTCAACCAAGTGTCTGGTTGAGGCCATCTCTGCTCATCTGGATCTCTAGCAACCTCAGCAGCACGTGCCGGTGTAACTAGCACCTGAGTAGATCCATGGGACATCTCTGATGATCCCACCTGTGTTGGTAGATCCGGGGCACGTTTAGCCGCTCTAGCAGCCTCCTTAACTCATCTGATGTATGCGCGGAACTCTGGTCTCATCATAGAGACATGATTTGAGTAATCAGACTAGACTCGCTAAAATCTCTATCTCGCAGCCACACCGCTCCTAGTCTCAGGAAAAACGCTCTCAATAACCTCCTCGTGTAATTCCTCCGCTGCAGGCGGATCAGCAATGGGAAGTCGTCCCTCACCTATCACTACTAGAGGAAGAAGGGGTCTACCCCTACCTCGTCCAACTACAGATGTCGCTCTAGTCCAAGCCATATGAGGGGTATGCACACCTAACTTATAAGGCTATATATATGCCATATGTATATATATATATATATATAATTTTAGTCCAACATACATGCAACACATAATACATATTTGTATATATACATCTATACTGTCGAGATCCTCAAAAGGGTGATGGTTTCCCGTACACTCTATCCCAAAATAGCTATACACCTTTCAAAATAAAAATTCGTTTGAAAAGACAGACCCCTTTCAGGTTTTGTTTATTTATCTATTTGAACTTTATCACAGATTGAAAGTGTCATTGATGTCAACCTAAGGCTCTGATACCAACTTTTGAACACCTGGATCCGCAAGACTCGAGGCGCTACGGGCTAGGATCTCACAATGGATCCTGACCCTAGCCTGACAACAAGTTCACTGGATCTTACAACAAGGCACAGATAGATTAAAACCAAATACATCAAACTGTATAAATATATTCAAACAAAAGTGGAGCAAGGAGCATCTAAGGTCATTAGGGAAGTTAAAGGAGTCTTAGAGGAATCACAAAGAGCAAAGGAGTTGCGTAAAAGAAGCATAAAGGGAGGAAGGAAACAAGCCAAGAGACGAGCATTCTCTGTTGAAGAAAATCGTTCTATTTACTACATAAATCGGACGGTTTAGTGTGTAAATTGACTAGTTCGATTTTCTCTATTTTCGGCCTAATGGTAAAGATGACTCAAAGCCCATAACTTTTAGGCTAGAGAAGTGTTTTGCCAAACGGCCCATTAGCAAGAAACTATAGGTTGGAACCCTAGGAACGAAAACAAGAAGGAGGCCACAGCGGGAAATCTTGACACGTTAGTGAGAGATTGAAGATTCTTGGAGAAGGATTGAAGCAATATTGCCGGGAAGTCAATCTTGATCATATTTGTGAAATTTCTTTGTTCCATTGAGATCTTTGTGGTTTTTGAACATGACATTGAGTTAATTGAGAGATACATTGATTAGTTTTGAGATTGTTTTACAGATTTGAAGGTTATTGAGTTTTTATTCAAGATTCGGGTTTATTTGAATTATTTCATTCAATCTTATGTTGATTTGATTTTGAAAATGGTTGGCTAAAACCATTGTGATTCTGGGGAGAATAGTTGAAGATTGAGGCTTAGATGATGATAGACTGAACTCATTCAAACATTTGGACCCTGAGAGTTTAGATTTTAGCTTTGCGACAACAGGAAAATCGACCTGTTCTTGAATAAATCGTCCGATTTATCTATGAACAACACAATTTAATCCCTTGACGATATTTAATTGAATTAATCTTTAACCAAAGTTAATCCTTGCCTAAATCCCAACCTTGCTTAACATTTTTAACCTCTAATTGAGTGTATGAAGAGACTTCAACCTTGTAACTACATTTGATAGATTAAGATTACAAGATTTGGGTAATAGAGAGACTCAACATCCTTTATTAAGTTTTTAAGTGTGCTTTCTATTCTTTACCTTGGAGAGTCATATCCTGGGTTTTAGGTAGTTAGTTTGAACATAATTCTTGTCTTTAGATCTTTCTATATTGCAGCCTCAACAACCCTTATAGAAACAACCTTTGGACTAGACAAATAGGTTACGGAACTTCACCGTACGATATCTACCTTTGAACACATAATCTTGGCAATATAAACTCTGTCCTTATATCCATTAGAAGTGTCTTGAATCGAAAGCCGCAGTCGGATACTTGAATCCTTGGAGTCATTTCCCCCTTTATTAATCACAAAAGCTTTTGCATTTTGCTAGATAATTGAATTCGAATTTATTCTCACCAAATCCCTGACTTCGACTCTGGAATTTCTTACCTTGCTACAGCCGATCCGTACACTGCGGGTTCGCTTTGCTTTGAGTTCTAGATATAAATTTAAGACTTTGATGCACACATTTTTGAGTGAACATGTACGGAAGCCCTTAGTGGATCACCCATCTGGCTCACTCTGCAAGCCTCCTATCCTGTAGAATATCTACAACACGGTATAAACCGTTAGCTAACAGAAATTAATAAGAATGAAGCAATAGCACATATAATAACATGAACACCTCATAATATGCAATGTCACACACACAACCGTTTATTATCTTCAATTACGTTATTCCATTACTAATTCAACTTCTTTTGTGGCACGAGGAGCCTTTAGAACCTCACCTCTTCCCCTTTAACAAAGGTTTTGCATGGGGATCTACCTCCCCGCCAGGTTACTGGCTTCCGAGCACCTTCTCCACTCTCGACAAGCTTTGACAGGCAGTCACGACCCGTTATAATACACTTGGGCCTTTTAAGTATACATATGTGGTCATCCTAGTCCGGTTTAGGTTATAAATGCAACAATCATATGCACATACACACACCACTATCACAATCACTCAAGTCCACAATTGCTCGCTAAGTAAGTCCTATGGACTTACCTAAAATACTTGTAAACACGTCACAGTTTCCCCTTGAGGAAACGATCAACGCCTGCATAAGCAAGGCATACACAATATCAAATACCGCTAAGGTTAGGAGACTCGTCTCTTACACCCCGTAACTACAGTCAAACTATAACTCGTATCTAAACCTCGGATCCTCAACACATACACAAATGCCTAAGGCCTATTCCCACATATATCTCATCAAGCTCATCATGAACCACTCTAGCCTAGCTATACTCTCAAGCCAAGGCCAAAGGAAAGGAAAGAAGAAGCATACCAAACTTGGTATGTCCTGGACACGCACCTGCGGAATCAGGAAAGCGTAAGGGCGACAACACACCGCAGGGGCGGTGACACTCGGCCGTAGGGGCGGCGACAATGGCCTGGCCGCATGGGCGGTGGCTCCAATCCGCGGGGGCGGTCAAACAACAAAGGAGTCTTTTCTGGCTTCTCTTCGGTCCGTCTCTTGATCCTCTTCACTTCTTCATTGCCCCAAAGGCAATCAACATATATATATATATACATATAACATTAGAATGATCCAGGAAGATCAACACAAGCATTGCTTGTGGAATTCCTAAGCGTAGAAGAGGGAAGAAAAGGAAAGAAAGAAAAAGAAACCTATCACAATAGCTCAGGGGAGGTAAGAACGTATCACAACCTCAATCATCAACACAACAAAACAACAACACACACATCTCATCTCAACCCAAGCAATCACACATAAGCTTCCACAAGAATCAACTCTTGAATAATCTCCAAAGATACACCAAGGAAGAAGAAAGGAGAAGGATAACGTAAGCAAGAGAGAGTGGTTTGGAAGGAAATGGGAAACCCTCGTCAAAAGGGGAAAGAATAAGATTAAGAAGGAAGTAAAGGGTTTACTGGTCAAATGGTCAAGGAAAGCGGTTGAGGCTGCCATAGCCGTAGGGGCGGGTCCTCAGTAGTGCTTGGGCAGCTCGCCGCACCTACGGCCAAGTCGTGGTGCAGGGCGGGGTCCCTATGAACACTAAGAATATTAAAATAAAGGTAGCTTCATCACTACGTGCATCAAATTTTCCAAGGTTGTATTTGTCATTGTTATGGACAAAACACGTACATCCAAAAGGTTTAAAATATGAAATATTAGGTTTTTGTCATTTAAAGAGTTTATGAGGATTTGTTTTTAAGATAAGGCGTATTAAACATCTATTTAAGATGTAGTTAACCGTGTTAATAGTCTCAGTCCAAAAACTTTTTGGCAAACTATTTTATAAAAGCATAGTTCTAGAAATATCCTCCAAGGTGTGATTCTTACGATCCACAACCCATTTTTTTGAGGTGTTCTAGAAGCTGAAAAGTTATGTGAAATACCATATTTTGGCAAACTATTTTCCAAAAGCAAAGTTATGTGAAATACCTTATTTTCTATAACTATTTTCTAAAAGCATAGTCCTAGACACTATCTAATATCCATTTATGCTCCTTAATCTTGGTGATATCCTGCAAAACAACAAACTTCAACCTCGCCGGCTAGACCAAATGACAACTTTTGGTCCATACTCAGGTTGAACCATGCTTGGTGGTCTAGTCCCTTTAGGAACCCAGATTTGCTTAACTTGTTCTCTTAGAAATAAAGGATAAGTGTTTCGTATGATGTAGGGATCATTTCTCTTATAAGGGCAAGTTGATTTAACATGTCCCTTTTTACAACAATAGAAACATGTGGGTGTACGAGAGTTTCCTTTAGCTTTAAAAAAAGTGGTCACCGTTTTTCTTGGAAAGTTTTTGTTGTAACCAAGACCATTTTTGTTAAGAGTGGATTGTTGTTCGCCCATCATTCTTTCAAGATTAGCTTTAGAATGAGTGAATTGAATGAGTGTAGTCTTCTGGTCTATACACGTCACAGTTAGATCAATCTTCTCTTTCTCTAGATTAGTATAATCTTGATGTAGAGAAGAGATATTTTCCTTAAGAATCACATTTTTTGATTGCCATGCCTTGATATTGGTATCAAGGTCTAACTTTGAAGTGTTGAGGTTTTCAACTTCCAAAGACAACTCACTTACTCTTTTCTCTCGTTCGATTAGCTTTTCCCTGAAGAGACTTATTCCAATTCAATGTTCTTCATCACTAATGATCATATGTTTTTAGGAATTCAGCATGCTCTTTGCTAGGTTGAGGCATTAAGGTTCTTAACACTCCTTCAAGGTAGTGGTTGAAATCTTCTTCTTGATCGGCCATTAAGCATAGGTTTGCTTGATCATTTTCATCATCCAAATCATTTGAAGAATTTGAGTCACTCCATGATGATACCATAGCCTTATTTTTTTTATCGTTCTTCCGATAATTGCTCCTCTTATTTTGTGGACAATCCTTTACAAGATGATCTACTTCACCACATTCAAAACAAGTTAATACTTTAGTTTTCTTAATAGGGTAAGAAAACTTACTTTTGGTTCTTGATGATCGTGGATATTCTTTGTTTGCAAATTGCTTCTTCATTTGTATAATTCTTGCAAGACCTCTTCAAATCAAGGCAAACATATCTTCCTCATCATCTTCGCTTTCTTTATGCTCTGATGGGATATTATCCTTCTTGGGTTTTAAGGCAAGATTCATTGCGTTTAAAGAGGTCTCTCCGGCAATCTTCTTCACCAAGAACCATTTCGTGAATGATTAGCTTTCCAAGTAGGTCATCGAGAGGCAATGTTGAGAGATTCTAAGCTTCCTCAATGGCGGTCACGTTTGGTCCCCACTTAGCTTTAGGCAAACTCCTTAGGACTTTCCTTACTTTTTCTTCATTTGTGAAGACCTTTCCAACTGAGTCAAGGTTATTCACAATTTCAGTGAATCTTGTGAACATCTCCTTGACCGTCTCATTTGAATTCATCATGAATAAATCGTATTGCCTACGGAAGATGTTAATCTTTGTCTCCTTGACTTGACTTGTTCCTTCATACGTAACTATTAACTTGTCCCGTATTTCCTTTTCACTTTTGCATGATGAGACACGATTGAATTCGTTAGTGTTTATTCCACAATAGAGCAAGTTCACAGCCTTGTAGTATTTAGCCATACTATCCAAGTTAGTTTGATTGAAGTATGCTTCCTTCTTTTGAACTTGGACTCCCTCAACCGTGGTGGTTGGTATTCTTGGCCCAGTCTGAACAATGCTCCATAATTTCATGTCCTTATCAATAATAAACAGTTTCATTAGTGCTTTTCAATGGGCAAAGTTGTTACCATATAAGAGGGGTGGTCGAGAGGTATATCTTTCTTGAGTGAATCCTCCATCACCTACAAAGTTCATGATTAGTCTCATCGATGGTTAAATCAATATACGTGAGTCTAGCTCTAATACCAATTCAAGAACCAAGTAGGAGATTAATAAGGATATAAATACTCTAGAAGGGGGTTGAATACCGTATGAGAATTTTTCGCAATATCGGATATCAAGGCTTTGATTTGAATCTCAAGGCATTGAAGTCGGGTTCTACGCTTAGTGACAAAACTGTTTCTCAAGGCTTTGAAGTGGATCTCAAGGCCTTGACTTTAAAACCTGCCAAAAGATGTTAGTCACAATATAAGCGATAGGAAGTGCGAAAATTAAAACATCGACACACGATATGTTTACGAAGTTCAGCCCTTACAACCTACATCTCTGCCTAGGGTTTCTGGCCCTAGGATTCTAACTATCTATTATCTTCTTGTTTTGAGTCCTAGATACAACGTAGAAGAACTTTCCTTCTTTTCTAAAAGTAGTCTCAATGCTACAATCTAGTCAACTCCTATTCTAGCAATAACAGTCTAGTTACTTCGTAAAGTAACACACTCGAGTATAACACTAATGTGATATGCCAATGTAGCTCTTCTGTTTATCTCACTCTAACAAATAAACCTAAGTACGCTCGAAGAGGAAGATAAAATTTTGGATCGATGAAGATGACTTGGATGTTCACTTTTAAGCTTGGTGTCTTTATCTTCAATCGATGTGTCTCTAATAGTCTTCTATGGAGGAACTTCTCCTAGCCGTTATCTTCTAGCCGTTGCAACATCTTCTCTCCACATAATCTTCGTTTGGTTGGGCAAAATCTTCGTTTGTGTTGTTTAAGAACTAGCCGTTTTAGTAGAACCTTCAAACAAGATCTTCCGAGATATTCCCTTCAAATGTTCAAAATCTTCCACAAACTTCTTTATAGCCGTTCGAAATCTTCAATGAGATCTTCGCCAAGATTCTCTCTTCAAACGTACGTCTATCTTTATCCAACAAGATCTTCTTGGTTGGTTGTTTGGTCGTTCACTCTCTTAGATCTTTTTCTTTGTTTGTTTTTTTGTTTGTTGTTGTAGTAAGTCTTCAGCTGAGATCTTCTCTTGATATATTGTCCATGACCTACACACACATATAACAAATAAACCAAGACAAACAATCTAGAATATATATATAATCGATATTTGTTAGTTATAAAAACCACATTTTATGTTAAGTCTTCCATCATTAAATAACACAATTAATAACATAGATGGAGTTATCACACACAAATGGTGGGAAGAACCATACATAATACTACTATCATCGAAAGAAGTCGATGTTATCTAGATAAGTGTCATGTTTGATTGACACAAGTGGATACTGAAAGTGTTTTGTATTGAGCTGATAGGATCACAAAGTGTTGTTAAACAAAACACTCCAATACCATGATAATGTTAGGATTTGAGAACCCACACAAATAAAAGAAAGAACTACACATATACAAATATCATTGACCCTTTATATAGGGAATTGCAACCATAAATAATAATTAATAATAAAAGATGATGTAAAATTGTTTCAATTTAATAATAACCTAAATTATCTTAATATTATTACTAATTGACAATGAAATTATTCTTTCATGATGTGCCCCCACAGTTGAAGGGGGAGCTTTCAAAAACTGGACAAAGATAATTTAAGAAGAAATAATATAAATTAAAAAAATTCCTAAAGTTATGTGAAGAGGTGGAAGAGGGCAAGAAGTCGTTGCATTGAAGGCACCTACTTTGTATAAGAGGGTCCGAGTATATGTTCGGGCAAAAGTTGATGCCGGTTTTATTTGTTGGACGATGTCAATATGACGAGCCGGAATGGAGTACGGATGAACCGTTGTTTGGATTGACAAAGTCGATGTTGTAGATATAAGTGTCATGTTTGATTGACACAAGCGGATCATGAAAGTGTATTGAATTGAGTTGGTAGGATCACAAATATCTTAATATTATAGGAGAATGAAATTATTCTTTACTAGTATCTTCTGGGATAACCTTACTTGCTAGTTTGCGTGGATCCGGTTTAGAAACTTTTATATGACGTCATAGATAATGTGAAAATATAGTGACAGCATTTCTCTTATTATTGCTCATGTTGGTAGTTTGGACGAAATACAAACAGAAGAAATATAATATGAATCAATGTTTAGGAGCATGTAGCAGAGAAAGTGATGCAAATAAAAAAATTTCAAAAAGTTTTTGAAATGAGGGTGAGAGACCAAAAGAAGAATGAAGTGAAATCCATGGGAAATGGTGGTGAAACCCTAATTGGTTGATCGGCATGATTTGCGGATTTGGCCCTGGGAGCCGGTGAGGACACCAATCCTGCCCATTTTAACCATGGCTTCGCCAAACTTGGTGTTGAAGAGGGAGTTGTTGGCGGCGTACTTGGCGACGATGGGGCGGGTGGAGGAGTCGAGGGTAAGGGCTTGATCGATTTGGAGGACACCCTTGTTCTTTCTGAGGGCGAAGTAGAAGCCGTTGCCCATAAGGTTTGCGCTCCTTGAGCTGCTTTGGTCGAGGAAGGCGGAGTTGCTTCCATCTCCGTTCCTGGGGCAAATCCTCATCAGTTTTAGGGCAAGGCTTCTGTGCATGCTTGGGTCTTTCCCTCCTGAGCCGTTGAAGTTGTAGAGGCGGTCTTGGAAGAGCGAGCAGTGCGCGATTCCAACGGTGTGAGCACCTGCATGCATGCGTGCATGGTACGTCCAAATTAAATTTGCTGTTATACATATTGATAAATTATACATGCAGATCGAATACAAACCTAGAAGAAGAACAGCGTCCTCTGCGCTTATTCCCTTAGAAGCAAATGCACTGAGGACTGTAGGAACCGAGCTCGCTGGTCCAGGGAGGTTCGAGTTGGCATCACTTGCTAGTGAAACCAATCCGTCTCTTCTTCCGGTCTCTACATTGTACCAGCTACCTTTTGCCTAGACATATATATATGCATTCAAGTACTGTACGTTTAAACTCCATATATATATATATACTTGTTTGATTCCAAGATATATGTAGCAGCTAATTAATTACCAAGAACACGGTTACTCTGGTGGCTATGGTGATGATGTCAGAGCAAGAGACGACTCCGGGGCAAAGATCCTCTAGAGCTGACTTCACTGCATCGATCACTTCGTAACCCCTTACGCTTCCGTTTGGACCGGCTGTCTTCTCCGCGTTTCCGCCGTCCAACAAGATCGAGGCGTCGCATCCCTATACATTTATACCAATATTTAATGAAATGAATCCTGCATTTTACATAGATAATTAAGGGAAAGGCAATATATACTAACCCTAACAAAGCAATCGTGGAACTGCAGGCGAAGAAGAGCGGCTACGAGAGTGGGATCCTTGGCGAACTCAGCCTTGATGAGCCTCAGAACAACTTGTTCGACGTCGTTCTTCCCGCACTTGTTCTTGTAGAATCCTACCTCCAGGGCCGCAAGACTCTGCCCGGCAAAGGCCACCAAAATGAGGGCAACAACAGCGACTCTCGTGGCTTTTGACATCTTACTTTAATTTCTCCAAATTAAATATATTGTGTTTATTGCCTGGCTTCTTGTCTTATCAGATACACAGCTCATATCGGGCGGTATTTATTTGGGGATGTTTCATCTCGTCAACGTCTTCCATTTCATTTTAAAATACCGACGTGCAATCCAGTATAGATCCAATCAATTAAGCTGCTGGCTTGTGAAAAAGACGTACATACTTTTAATCATGCAGCCATGACACTACTCCTCAAATTCATGTTACAGATTCGATATATTATGCCAACTTTGACTTTTAAACTTATCATAATTAATAATTTATCATCAAGAACCCTAATTCAAACCGTCTTTTGCAACTCAAACACTCATATATGGACACAATAATAGACAAATGCAATGCAACATAACTATTACATCTCATGCATGGATTTTGTTTCGCACAATTTATAGTAAATCTAGCTAGGAACAATCACTACTAAAACCGGAATTTATCGACGTTTTATACCTCAACGCCTACTTATTGCGTCGGACAATAATCCAGTGCGCGGAACAAATGTTTACTATTTCCACGCTTTGTAGCGTCAAAAATAAAAACGACACCTATAAGCATTGAAATAGGTTCCAAAGTGTCGATACATGATAAGACTCACTTATTCGTACTACTTTAAATAAATATTAATAAAAACAAAAATAAATTATCTAAACTTCTTTTTTTTTGGTAAGAAGAGTGTGCCGCTCCTGCCGTAAGGCTATATAGATAATGTGGGATTACAAACGGGTGACACGAGGGAGGACAACTCCTCTCATGTCATCAAGAATCAAGGTTCTAATGTTAGATGACGGATCTGACAAGCGGTGAGCCCCAAAATCTAAAGAAAAAGCGAGATTCGCAATAGCGTCTGCAACTCTATTACCTTCCCGAAAAATATGCTTGAAACTGAGTAGTCAATCTCTAATGATGAAGCCTTGACAGCGAGACACCGTGCTAGAAAGCGGATGAGAAGTACTACCCCGTTCTCAATGAGCCCAACCACAAGCATGGAGTCAAGCTCTACCACGACTCTTTTGTAGCCCAGATCCCAGGAAAGATCAAGGCCATGGATCGCCCCCCACAACTCAGCAGCAAGAGCGGAGGTCGCTCCTAAGTTAACCGTTACCCCATGCATCCAGTCACCAACGTCATTTCTGATTACATCACCTGAGAAGCAAGGTCCTGGGTACCCCTGGACGCCCCATCCGATTTAGTTTGACCCATCCAAAACGTGGTTTGGTCCACCGAATGAATCTTTCTTTTTTGCGCTCTTTGGATGGATCCAGCTCATGCCTACGGGCAATGTTGTATTCCCTATAGCAATCCAGTATAAACTTGGGCTTATCCACTGCAATTTGACCCTTCCCAAAGGCTCTAGCTTTTCGCCACTTCTAGAGCCACCAAAGGCCGAACGCAAACAGCTCGCGCCAACAGACCTGCAAGAAAGAAACTAAACCCATGCTTATGTTCTTCTAAATCAATTCATCCTAGCTCAAAGCAAAGAACCCGGACTACACTTCCAATGGCACAATAATCTCCCACACTCGCTTGACATAAGGGAAGTCCCGCAGAATATGAAGCAGGGACTCATCAATGTCAACGCAAGCTGGGCAATGAGCCGAATCAGCCATATTCTGCGGTACCGTTCCAAATTTGTGAGGGGCACCCCCAAGCGACCTGCCAGGCCCAAAACCGGACCCATTGAGGCACCTATAGCTTCCAAATAAGATTGAACAGACCATCCCTAACTTGTATCCTTGGTCGGCCATACCGAATAGCAACATAGGCCGAGGCAGAGGAGAAGCTACCATCCTTAGTGAGCAACCACCGGCCCGTGTCTTCACTTGTCCCCTCCCAAATACCAGTCGCAATCACCCGCAAAAGACTAGCGTTATTTAATTGACAAGCAAGGTAATTACAATCCCACGTGATGCGGGGATAAGCCGCAGTTCCCGATCTAGATTGAAAGTCCTTAACTGGGATAAAAATCGGGTTGTCCTATTGAGAAAATCGTCCTATTTTCTTCAAGAAGATGTCGGTTTTTCGACAAACTCAGAATATGGATTATTGAATGATATGGAAAGAAAAGAAGATGATCATGGAATGATTAATGAAAGAAATATAGGAAGATATGAACTAAGATTGTTCTGCAAGAGAACCTTGAGCAATGATGTGTTAAAACCTTTAAACGAGAAGATTACCTTAGCCCGCACTTCTTTAACCTTACACAAGTCTTCTAATTAAGACAAGCACAAGGAGGCACTAGTATTGACCAGGACCACCAACCTTCAATAAGATTAACACACACAAGCACAATCTAGCAAGGACTTCACAAACAATTCAATCAAAAAGCTCTCTGTATTGATTGAATGACTAATGAATAAAACACACACTCTGTAAGTGAAGTTGCGAGTCATACAATCTGTGGAAATATATCAAATCTAATATGCTGAACAATCTCCCCCACTAAGGCTATTTATAAGGGAGACTAATCCTACTAAAACTATGAAAATATACATAAAGATAATTTGCAAAGATATCAATAAGATATATGAAATATAAAATCTAAAAAGATAGAATCTAAATAATCTCTTAAGATAGTTTGAGAACTTTAAGGAATCAAAACAAGATATAATTTCCAAAATATAGAAGATCGTGGCCGGATCTTTCGCAAAGCTCGTTCCAGTGAAGGAAATCGGACACGAAAATCGGTCGATTTTTCTGGCAAATCGGTCGATTTTTTTTATCTGCCATGCAATCTTCCACTCCATCGATTCACCCCATGTTTTCAACTTGTAAATGCTCCTTCCTTGAGTTTCTCTCGCTTCTAGATTGGTGAATGATCCATGTAGTGTAGTCGTAGATGCTAAGGATGGTTCCACATCATACTCCCCTTCTTGGAAATGATTCGACCTCGAATCATAGTCTTGCTTATCACTAATCAAACGATGAATCATTTATGGCAGCTTCCAGACTATATTAACTTCATAGGATGAAGTCATCTCATCTTGCAATCCTACAATAAAGCTCACTCACTTCCTCTTGGATAATGGTGCAAGATTAAGGTTTGAAAGAAGTAATGTATTAACAAAGTCATGACGATGCAAAGTATATAACACTTTATGTCATCCAAAACTTCCATTAATAATCTCATGCATAACATACTTCCTATGGTAATCTAACAATGCCACAACTTGAGGATGCACTACATAAAACTTAGGCACATCAGAAGATAGAGTACTAGGACTTTGTACTATAGAACAATCTAAAGATACTGCAACAACTTGGGATCATGCTCATTACATTCAAGAGAATGTTATTTCATACCTATATCTATGTCATGCTTGTCATCAACAATCAAAATAGATTCCGTCAATTCCACATGATCATTAATAGGAACATAAGGTTTAGAGTTAGTAATATTGTTAGTTTGTATAGCCATCATGAATGCGATCAACTGGTTACGTACTTCCTCCAACTCATTTCTGAGTTTCTTTATAGTTTCGTCAACCCTAATCGAAGGAAGTCTAGATGTTTCCACCCATGGGTAATAGTGTTCCCTCCAGGAACGTTGACCATGCCTATGATAGTCCCTCATCCTCGAATTCTTGAAGATCAACATACTCTAGAGCGTTAGGCAAATCATAAATTTGATTGGGATACCTCATACCTTGGTCGTAATGGATTCGTGGATGTGTTCCGGCGTTGGAGTTCTATACGGAACACGTGAGCGTCCGTCATCCTCATTCATCAATCTCCTTTGAGGAACGTATTGATTAAACCTCGACTGGGGCAAATCTCGGTCAAAATCTCGGGCGATATTTTTCTCTAGGGGTCGAGATTTTCCTCTGGAATAATATTCCGGATAACACATCATGCACAATCATATAAAGTAACAACAAATGTATGATATTAGTGAAAACAAGGGTTTCTTTATTGTATTCTCTCGCACTCACACTCTGTTGTGAGTCACAAGCTAATTTGATGTAATTGCCTCATATGGATTAATGCTTCCTTACAAATCAGCGCCTTGGCCTCACTAGAACTCCTTGACTGACTCCGGTAGTCAACTTGCTTCAGTTAAAGGTTCTTGGGGGATGTGATGGTTAAGGAACCCCTGTTAGAAGTTTATTCCACACACGACAAGGTAGAAAGGGATATTGCGGATAGACAACTAGTGTATTAAGAAGTATAGATACTACTAACACACTCAATGAAAGACTCGGTGGTTAGAACAGAAGAGATGCTGAAGAAAAACACACAAGAGATTAAGAACAAAGAAGAACGTACCTTGAGTTGTGAAGTTAAGAAAGAGAGTTAGTCGGGTTTTGATTTGGATATGGATAGAACTCTTTAACTGGAACAAGGTATGTACTGTAATTCTTCTTTTTTAATACTCTTGCACAGCGTGCACTTGGATTCTGTAAAGTTTGCCTCAAAAATTTCTCAAAAATTTTGACAATAGTGGCAAAAATCGACTAAAAAATCGGACAATTTTTCTGATGAATAGATCGATTTTCTTTGGTAAAATCGACTCTCGGATTCGTCGTTAAAGAAATTTCTTTCTTTTAATTTTTTTTTCTTTGTAATGGTGAGGTTTCAAGGTCAACAGTTGGCTTGTGTTTGGCTGATGGCGTTTCTCCCTTCCAAAACTTAAACAAATCAACACACGTTAAACTCAAATAATCTCGCAAAGATGGCGGACAAAAAAAGACTCTTCTTTTAAAGACTCGAGAGAAAATCAAACCTTTTAATGAATGTTCGGACTTCAATCGCTTAGCTCTGATACCACTTTGATGCGGTGATAAGCCGCAGTTCCCGATCTAGATTGAAAATCCTTAATTGCGATAAAACTCGAGTTGTTCTATGGAGAAAATCGGCAGATTTTCCACAAGAAAAGGTCAATTTTTCGACAAACTCAGAATACGGATTAGTGAATGATATGTAAAGAAAAGAAGATGATCATGGAATGATTAATGAAAGAAATATAGGAAGATATGAACTAAGATAGTTCCTCAAAAGAACCTTGACCAACGATGTGTCAAAACCCTTAAACGAGAAGATTACCTTAACCCCACTTCTTTAACCTTATACAAGTCTTCTAATTAAGACAAGCACAAGGAGGCACTAGTATTGACCAGGAGCACCAACCTTGAATAAGATTAACACTCACAAGCACATCTAACAAGGACTTCACAAAAAATTCAATCAAAAATCTCTCTTTATTGATTGAATGATTAATGAATAAAACACAAACTCCGTAAGTGAAGTTGCGAGTCTCACAATTTTGTGGAAATATATCAAATCCAATATGTTGAACAATCTCTCCCACTAAGGATATTTATAAGGGAGACTAATTCTACTAAAACTAGGGAAATATACATAAAGATAATTTGCAAAGATATCTTTAAGATATATAAAATATAAAATCTAAAAAGATAGAATCTAAATAATCCCTTAAGATAGTTTAAGAGCTTTAAGGAATCATAACAAGATATAATTGCCAAAAGATAGAAGATCATGGCCGAATCTTTTGCAAAGCTCGTTCAAGTGAAGGAAATCGGACACGAAAATCGGTCGAATTTTTTAGCAAATCGGTCGATTTTCTTCATCTGTCATGCAATCTTCCATTCCATCGATTCGCCCCATGTTTGCAACTTGTAAGCGCTCCTTCCTTGAGTTTTCCTCGCTTCTAGATTGGTGAATGATCCATGTAGCATAGTCGTAGATGCTAAGGATGGTCCCTCATCACTACGTCGAATTATCCCTCCTCATATCACAAACCTTGAGCTTCAGATGAGATGTAGAAAGTGAGATTTGGGAGGAGTAAAGAAGGGGTTGCGGAAGAACCCAAGGTTCACTCCAGAAACGCACCTTGCGTCCGTCCCTCACACTCCAGCCAAGATGCAGAGCCACCACCAGGTTATAGCCCTTGGTGATACTCTTCCAAACATACGACACATTTCCTCTACTCGGGATTTGAGAAGGCCAATCATGTCTATAGAGTACTTCCGAAGTAAAACTTTAGACCATAGAAGATCCTGATGTTTAAACATCCTCCATCCGATTTTGCTCACTGTATCAAGGTTAACGTCCGCATTTGTACGTAACCTAAGTACCCCCCCCCCTTCCAGAGGTTTGCATAACTTCTCCCAACTTAAGAGATGCATCCTACGCTGGCCTTGCACACTCCCTCAGATAACATTCCGATACAGTCGATCAAGCTTCCTAGTGACGTTGCTTGAAGTGTAGTGGAATTCTGTTCAACAGTCCAAGGACTGTTCGCCTTTTGCCTTTTGCTCTTTCTATTGTTTAAAGTGAATTTGACAACCACAAAAAAACAACAAATCCCAACTATGGATATATAAGAGCCAAAATTGCTAAGGGCATTCCATCCAGCGTAAGCATCTGGATAATTTGGAATGCGACGTGGTAGGTGAAGGAACGGAAGCCTGTTTAGTATGTACATAACAGTCTTTCTTGAGGGCCTTCCCCTAGAGAAAGAGAGGAAGAATCCACTTTCTCGTATAAGCATTCGGTACATGTATCAGTCCGTGGAAGAGTGAAAGGGTCACCACTACTGAGGATCTCCTTCCTAAGAGAAGTAGTGTCGACATATAATGGCAAGGGATAGCAGATATCACCAACTTAAAAAGATTATTACGACCCATCAGGCTAAAAGGATTAGCCTTCCAGCCGGCAAGTGATAGCATGAATTATTGTTTATATTTTGGATATGGTTTTGGCGTTTTCTCATATTTATTCAGCATGCATGAGTGTATATTATAGATGATATTTGCATTATTCGTTTACTTTGCAAGAATTGAGGTCTACACCACGTTTGATTGTATTTGTAGGGAATAAGGCATATTTTTTATCAAAATGGAGCATTGGAGTCTAAGGAAGCTAAGGAGCTACATTATGGAGCATTAGGAAAGACAAGAAGAGAAGCAGGAACTACATTGGAAGGAAAAAGAAAGATTTAGTTGATGCGGTGATAAGCCGCAGTTCCCGATCTAGATTGAAAATCCTTAATTGCGATAAAACTCGGGTTGTTCTATGAAGAAAATCGGCCGATTTTCCTCAAGAACAGGTCGATTTTTCGAAAAACTCAGAATACGGATTAGTGAATGATATGGAAAGAAAAGAAGATGATCATGGAATGATTAATGAAAGAAATATAGGAAGATATGAACAAAGATAGTTCCGCAAAAGAACCTTGACCAACGATGTGTCAAAACCTTTAAACGAGAAGATTACCTTAACCCGCACTTCTTTAACCTTACACAAGTCTTCTAATTAAGACAAGCACAAGGAGGCACTAGTATTGACCAGGATCACCAACCTTCAATAAGATTAACACACACAAGCACGTCTAGCAAGGACTTCACAAACAATTCAATCAAAAAGATCTCTTTCTTGACTGAATGATTAATGAATAAAACACAAACTCCGTAAGTGAAGCTGTGAGTCTCAAAATTTTGTGGAAATATATCAAATCCAATATGTTGAACAATCTCCCCTACTAAGGCTATTTATAAGGGAGACTAATTCTACTAAAACTAGGGAAATATACATAAAGATAATTTGCAAAGATACCTTTAAGGTATATAAAATATAAAATCTAAAAAGATAGAATTTAAATAATCCCTTAAGATAATTTAAGAGCTTTAAGGAATCATAACAAGATATAATTGCTAAAAGATAGAAGAGCATGGCCGGATCTTTTGCAAAGCTCGTTCCAGTGAAGGAAATCGGACACGAAAATCGGTCGATTTTTCCAACAAGAACATCGGTCGATTTTTTGTAGCAAATCGGTCGATTTTCTTCATCTGTCACGCAATCTTCCATTCCGTCGATTCGCCCCATGTTTGCAACTTGTAATCTCTCCTTCCTTGAGCTTTTCTCGCTTCTAGATTGGTGAATGATCCATGTAGCATAGTCGTAGATGCTAAGGATGGTCCCGCATCGCCACGTCGAATCATCCCTCCTCACATCCCTAACCTTGAGCTTCAGATGAGATGCAGAAAGTGAGATTTGAGAGGAGTAAAGAAGGGGTTGCGGAAGAACCCAAGGGTCACTCCAGAAACGTGCCTTGCGTCCGTCCCTCACACTCCAACCAAGATGTAGAGCCACCACTAGGTTATATCCCTTGGTGATACTCTTCCAAACATACGACACATTTCCTCTACTCGGGATCTGAGAAGGCCAATCATGTCTATAGAGTACTTCCTAAGAAAAATGTTAGACCATAAAAGGTCCTGATGTTTAAACATCCGCCATCCGATTTTGCTCACCGTAGCAAGGTTAACGTCCGCATTTGTACGTAACCCAAGTCCCCCCCTTTCCAGAGGTTTGCATAACTTCTCCCAACTCAAGAGATAGATCCTGCGCTGGCCCTGCTCACTCCCCCAGATAACATTCCGACACAGTCGATCAAGCTTCCTAGTGACGTTGCTTGAAGTGTGGTGGAATTCTGCTCAACAGTCCAAGGACTGTTCGCCTTTTTCCTTTTGCTCTTTCTACTGCTTAAAGTGAATGTGACGACCACAAAAAAAAAAAACAAATCCCAACTATGGATATATAAGAGGCAAAACTGCTAAGGGCATTCCATCCAGCGTAAGCATCTGGATAATTTGGAATGCGACGTGGTAGGTGAAGGAACGGAAGCATGTTTAGTATGTACATAGCAGTCTTTCTTGAGGGCCTTCCCCCAGAGAAAAGAGGAAGAATCCACTTTCCCGTATAAGCATTCGGTACATGTATCAGTCCGTGGAAGAGTGAAATGGTCACCACTACTGAGGATCTCCTTCCTAAGAGAAGTAGTGTCGACATATAATGGCAAGGGATAGCCGATATCACCAACTTAACCAGAGTATAAAGACCCGTCAGGCTCAAACAATTAGCCTTCCAGCCGGCAAGTGATAGCATGAATTATTGTTTATATTTTAGATATGGTTTTGGCGTTTTCTCATCATTATTCAGCATACATGAGTGTATATTATAGATGATATTGGCATTATTCGTTTACTTTGCAAGAATCGAGGTCTACACCACGTTTGATTGTATTTGTAGGGAATAAGGCATATTTTGGATCAAAATGGAGCATTGGAGTCTAAGGAAGCTAAGGAGCTACATTATGGAGCATTAGGAAGGACAAGAAGAGAAGCAGGAACTACATTGGAAAGAAGAAGGAAAGATTTAGTTGAAGATACGACGGCATGCACGTAGAGTACTACTGGTCTCGGACCAACACAGTCATGCATCTCGACCGAGACGGCCCACTATGTCTGGATCGAGATCGATGGCTCACAACCCAAGGGAAATAATGTATAATTTGACCTAAAATTCTTTTATAAGAATGGAGGGTCAAGGTAAAGAAAGGAGGTTGGATCTTGGAGAGATCGAAAGACGGTAGTTTTCAAGGACGGAAGGACGGCTATTGGAAGGAAAAGAGCTAAGGAAGGATTGCTTAGGATTTAAGGAGGAAGGGAAGACAAGTTGTAAGATTCCCTTGGAAAGTTGTTAGTGAGTTGTTATCATACTTTCTAGAACACATTGTTAGTGACGATTGCTTGTTTGTTTGCTTTGATAATTGAGACATATTTGTTGGTTGCTTATTTCTCTTTTCTTGATATTCTTGATATATATTTGATTGCTTGACAATGATGATTGTTGGCTAAACCTCCCCTGTGATTCTAGGGTGATTAGTTGAAGGTTGTGGTGTAGACGATGAAAGAATGAGCCTTTATTTGAGTGGACCCTGAAAGCTCGAGTTAACCCTAAACCGAAACCCTTCTCAGAATGATCTTGAAGTCATCTCGACCGAGATCGATAAGAATTGCACGAGACGATCCTCTGCATTGCCTGTCTTGAGTTTAGGTTATAGTTTGCCAAATCCTATCCTTGTTGCACCTTTCCTGGCTTACATGCAAGCATAGGATGTAACCTACCCGGTGATTCTTTTGATTGTTTACCTATGATGATGAGTGTTAGGTAATAAAGGTTTATCCTTTATTAGGGTTTAAGTGTGCCTTCATCCTACCTTTGAGAGTTAACCTGAGACTTACCCGGTGATGGTTAGTTATGCACCCTTAGGTGATGTGTTGTTTTGAGTACTCGTACCTCTCCTTAGTTCCTTGAGACTTACCCGGTAATAGGAGCTTTGGTTTGGAAAATTGGGTAGTGAGATCTACCCGGTGAGCTATCCCATAGTTGAAACACCTTTCTTCAACAAACCTCAGCTTTGTCGACGTTACCTTTAGAAATCTTGAGTTGAAACCGCAACTGGATACTTTGACCTCTAGAATTTGCGTTCCCCTATCATACTATATATCTAGTCTTTTGTTTTTTACCAGTATTATTGCATGCTTCTGAAGTTACATTGTTTTGCTTCGATTATTCTCACCAAATCCCTGAGATTGACTCCGAAATATTAGCCCTTACTATGATAGATCCGTACACTATAGGTTCGCTTATCGTAAGGTCTACAATTCAGGATATAAATTTAAATCTTTTTCTGCACACACCTTTTGGAGAGAGCAAGTTTTTGGCGTCGTTGCCGGGGATTTTGTCAAGACCAATTCAGTGTACGGTTGTCTAACTTGGAAGCTTCTTGCTTTGATACTGATTATTTCATTTGAGTGTTATTGTAGAACCTTTCCTTAGGTTTAAACGAAGAACTAGAGTTGGTAAGGAAATCGACAAGCAAATAAGACTTCAAGATGAAGCTCTTCGAGCTGAGTTGGCTGATGCTCGAGATCAAATAAGACTTCAAGATGCAGCTCTCATGAGAGAGAGAGCTGAAACTAATGCTCAACATGAGCGACTTCGGGCCGACATGGACAAGATAAGAGAGTATATTCGACAAGCAAATGAAGATAGGGAGAGAAATGCTAGAGTCATAGTAAACCCACCAGCGCCCGTCAATGTGCTACCACCGGCACCCGCTTATGTGCCGCCGCCACCACCCCCACCCCCACTAAGGGTTGAGAGAGTTGGCCCGTTTGAGGGTATTCCGCAAACACTTGGTCAACGGATGGATCCAGTTCAGCAAGCACGCTGTCTCGGCGTCAACTTAGGTGATCCAGTTGAGAGAGAATATGAATTTAGACCTCAAGTCACTACAATGATTCAACAGAATAATTTTGGAGGAATGGAGAGAAAGTCACCGCATTTACATTTACAAAACTGTGAAATTCTCATGGAAACGTTGAGACCTTCTAGATGTGACAATAACAATTATAAACTGTGTGTTTTCTTTTTCTCTTTGAAGGATAAAGCACTAGCATGGTATCAATCGCCCCCGACTTGAAGAGTGAACACATGGGAGGAGATGACTGCGGAGTTTCTCACCAATTTCTTCCCGCCATCAAAAACGGCGGAATTGAGAGGAAAAATAGATGCATTTGTGATGAGGGATGGTGAAAGTCTTTTTAAGTCATGAGAAAGGTTCAAGGACCTTTTATCGGATTGCCCTCATCATGGGATTCCAAAGATTGATTTGCTAGTGATCTACTTTAAGGGTTTGGATGCAAAAACGCAGTTCAAGCTCCAATCACTCTCATCTGGAACGTTCATGGATAAACGAGTTGATGAACCATGGTAGTTTGTTGAAAAACAATCTCTAACTATTGAGAAGTACTCCCACCGGAGTGTTGATACAGGAGGTCAAAGCTCAAGACCTCAAGAATTGAACCTTACATCCTCCAGCATTGCTAAAATCAACGCTCTTAACAATGAGATGAAGGATTTGAAGGAGATCTTGAAGACACAATCTCAACAACCCAAAGAGCAAGATGTTGGGTATGTTGGGAGAGGAAACTACCAAGGGAATAGGAACAACAACTACGACAATAGCCGGAACTACAACAATTGGAGATCCAATCAAAACAATTCTGGTAATCGTTATTCCCATGCTGATAATGCTCTAACTCCACCATCTTCTTCTTCCACTCCATTGAAAAGTCAGGAACCATCATCAAGTTCGAGTTAGCAACCGAAGGACATACTGAAAAATATGATTGAGGTGTTGGTAGGAAAGATGAGTGGATTAGAGAGCATAGTTACTTCGATTTCTAAGGCACAAAAAGCCTTGGAAAATCAAGTATTTACCAAGGTCGGAGAAATTCCTAGAGATCAAGGAAAGCTTCCCGGAAGGACAGAGAATAACCCAAAGGGCCAAGTCATGGCAATTACCACAAGGAGTGGTGTGAAGACTACCGACCCACAACCTCGATCAAACGAAGTTGTAAAGCAGCCGTCTCAACTGAGGTGATTTTTGGGTAAACCGAGGGAAACACAACAGTAGGTCACCTCGGAAAGGATCTCGACCAAAATACTTCTAGGTCAACCGAGGTTAAGGAAAAAGAAGAAATTTACGTACCTCCCCCTACTTACAAACCTCCACTATCGTTCCCGCAGTCTAGAGCAAGATCACGTCTAGACAAGCATTTCGGTAAGTTTCTAGACCATATGAGTAAACTTCATATTAACATACCTTACATTGATACAATTCTGGATATGTCCACATATGGGAAGTTCTTAAAGGAGATCCTCTCTAACAAGAGAAAACTGGAAGATTTTAGTGAGGTAAAGATGTCCTCGAGGTCATCGAAACTCATTAAGATCATGAAGGAGAAAATGCCACCCAAATTAAGAGGTCCCGGATCATTTTGCATCCCAATTGGAGTAGGAGAAGTCACATATGATGCACTATGTGATCTAGGAGCAAGTGGGAGTATCATTTCACTTGCATTGTGTGAGAAGGCCGGTTTAGGGAAGCCTAAACCAGTGAAGATGACGTTGTACATGGCGGATCAATCAATCACTCGACCCGTAGGCATGTTAGAAGGCATCCCTGTAAGGCTAGGTAAGTTTACATTCCATAGATTTTGTGATATTGGACATTCGTGCAGATTATCCAGTCCCGATCATCCTTGGGAGGCCATTTCTTACAACCTCCTGTTGCTACGTGGATTGCAAAAATGCCAAATTGTCTTTCAACATCGGGAAAGAACATGTTGAATTTGTGTTGTCAGCCTTAATGAAAGGGGAAGGCCTTGAGGAAGACATCTACCACATCTATGATGAGGAGGAATCACAAGAATTGGTTAGGTCTATCCTTAGTAACGATCCACTTGAAAGAATTTTGAATCCCCATATAAATGAGAAAGGTCTAGATGTTTCTTGCAATGCAGATATAAAAGGCTTGGAAAATCTAGAGGAGGACCCAAGGGTTGCCTATGAGGAAATTGAAGAGGAGACGAATGACTATCTCAACCTCGGACTAGGTCTCGACCGAGACGCTTCAAAGGGAATCGAGATACATGGATCCTCGAATCTTCCTCGTTCAATGATTGTGAGTGTTGCAAACACTAGCCCTAACACTTCCAAAGCTTTACAAGACAATGTTAGGAAAGCGAAACCACCACTTCGCTGGATGATGGTGAGAGTTGTGAAGACTTACAAAGAGCAAGCAAAGAAGTGGCAAGAAAAGCATATCACTCAGAAAGGGCTTAAAGAAGGAGAATTTGTTCTTCTTTTAGATTATCATTCTAACCTCCTCTCCAATAAACTGAAATCAAAATGGACAGGACCTTTTATTATAAAAAAAAATATTTTTCCTCGTGGTGCAGTTGAAGTATGGGGTGAACACTACGGAACCTTTAAGGTCGACGGGCGTAGGCTGAAGAAACACGTACCGGAATCCCCGGTCGAGGAGATTGCATCCATGCATCTCACATGAACATGCGGAGTTAGGTCCAACTAGCGACCTTAAAACAAGCGCTTCTTGGGAGGCAACCCAAGGTATTGCTTTCTTTCTTGCTTTCTAAATTAAGTTAGTATAGTTTGCGTGTTTTGTGTCCATGAAAACAAGAACTATGTAACCACACAAGGAAACAATCAAAGGGGAAGCATATGGACAAAGATATAGTACGAGAATCTGGAGAAGGTGACAAAAGTTAAGGCCATCTCGGGTGCCACCAGATCATCTCGACCGAGACACATCTGGGCCAACCGAGATGAGAGCAACAGGAAGTCACCTCGGTCGACCACCTCGGTCACTGACAACCACCTCGACCGAGATGCAGTTAAATTCTCCGACGGGTATAAAAGGGGAAAAGACTTTCTCTCTCTTCACCCTTCTTCTCCCTTGACGCCGTCTCGACCAAAGCTTCGCCCTAATCTTCAAAAGCCTCATTTCTTGCTCGTTTTTGACGATTCTTGGATCTAAATCAACGGTAAACACACAACATCAACTTCTCCAACATGAAACTCCACTGAAATCTGCTGAAACCGGGTAACTTCGTTCGAGACCCCCTTTTTCGCATTTTGGTCGATTTTGCTCAATATTGGGAATTGTTGTCTGTTTGGTGTGTTGGAATTGAACAAGGAACCCTTTAGGAGGCTTTTGGTAGTGAAATTTTGGGAAAAAGATTACATATTTGTGATTTTGATAGAAGTGTTGTCCGTCTCGATACAAGTGTTGGAATTGAACAAGGAACCCGCAGTGTACGGATCGGTATAGTAAAGCAAGAATTCCATAGTCGAACTCAGGGATTTGGTGAGAATAAAATCGGTTCAAAAATATATGGAAAAATGTAAAAGCTTTTGTAAATATGTTAAGAGACAATTGATTTCAATGATTCAAGTATCCGATTGCGGCTTTTGATTCAAGATACTCTAAAGATCAAAGGACAGAGTTGGCGTTATCAAGGTTATGTGTTTCGGAGAATGGAATAATGTACGGCGAAGTTCCACTACTCACTTATCCCAACTTAGAAGTTCTCAACTCAAAAATGTTGAGTCTCATCAAGAAGAGTACTCAAGGTAAGGATTAATACTCAAACCACCCACCAAAACCCAAGGACATAACTCTCGAAGGTAAGGATGAAAGGTACACTCGAACCTTAATAGAGGATGTTGAGTCTCTCTATTGCAAACTTTGGATACCAAGTGAAGAATCAATGATGAAGTCTCTTCTTACACTTGGATAAAGGTTAAAAAGGCAAGGGAAGGCTAGGATTTAGGCAAGGTTTAACTTTGGTTAAAGGTAAAAACATTTAAGGAACGTCAGAGAGAAAAATCATACTGTTCTAGGGAAAATTGGCCGATTTTCTCAAGAACACAACAATTTTTCGCAAACGCAACGGTTAAATCTAAACTCTCAGGGTCCAAATGGTTAAATGAGTTCAGTCTATCATCATCTAAGCCTCAATCATCAACTATTCTCCTCAGAATCAGAAGGTTTTTAGCCAATCATTTTCATTTTCGAATCAAAATCAAGATTGAATAAAGAAAACCAAATAAAAACCAAGCTTTGCATAAAACTCAATGAATCTCCAAAATCTGCAATCAATCCTTCAAAACTTCAAAAGAATCTCTCAAAGCACTCAATAACATGTGTTCACAAATCACAATAACGAACAATAATCAATGATCTCACAACTTTCTTGAATCTTCAACTCTATCTCCATTCCACAAATCTTTCTCTCCAAGAATCTCCAATCTCTAGCGTATGTTGTCAATCTCGCTCTGTTCGACCGTCCCGTTTTCGCCCCTATAGTTCCAACATAACCCCACTCACTAATGGGCTGCAAGACCTATCACTTCTCCGGCCCAAAGGATTTTGGGCTTTCAAACGTAATATTTTTAGACGGTTATAAGTGAAAATCGGCCTTTCTATCACATAACTCGTCTGATTTTTCCTACTGGAAAATCGTCCGATCTAGGCAATAAATCACCCGATTTTCCACAACAGAAAGTGCTCGTCTCTTGGCTTGTTTTCCATCTTCTTTGTGTGACTCTCCCACGTACTTTCCTTGCTCCTCAAAAGTCCTCAAAGGTTCCTCATGCTTCCTTATTGACCTAAGCTACTCCTTGCTCCACTTTTGCATCCAATTCCATCGAATTCACCTACAATTCAAATAATACTCGTGTAGACCTCTATTTCCGAAATTTATATGAAATAAACGTTAAAGGTGCACAAATCTCTTTGAATGTAAGGGGTAATGAGGTAAAACATCCACAATATGCATGATTATGATGGTATATAATTCATGTCATCAAAATACCTCATACTTGCCTCTTGCTTGTCCCCAAGCAAGATTCAAATCTAGAACACAAGATGTCATTGATTATATGATGCGAAAAACTCAAAAATCCTTTTGAAATGTGCTTGTTCTTTTGGATCACCCTCAAAGTAATGCTTCAAGACATATGAGGACAAAGTATGCATCAATAATAACCGTATCATGGACAAAACATAATATATTACTCAAAGACATATATAAAAGACATGATAAAGATGTAGAGATAATCAAAAATCAAACAAATCTAAGCCATGAAGTCTTAAACATGTGCACAAAGGTCTCAAGGTCTTCCAACTGAAAAGAGGTCAAAGAAACGTGTTAATGGTGGGAAATCAATAAGGTAGTGTGGTGCTGATCCGGGAAAGAGGAACAACACAACAAGAGCATTGAGAACATAACTTCACCGCACATTCTTTGCATGTAAAATTGCTTTTCTTTTACTTTACTTTTTGATAGTATGGACAGCGGTGCACAAAAACCGAAGCCTAGGAGATCGGTGATTCTCAATTTTCGAGATGCCTCAAACCCTTGATACACATACCACATCCCGTTAGGACTTGTCGTTCATTCGGACTTTGGCAAGACACAAACACACGGCTGTGTGAATGGTGCCGACTTACTCATCCTCATGTTCAACGACCCCAAACCTAACTTCACTAAACTTTCACTTAACACTTTTACAATGGCCCTCCCACATCAAACATGCCTTACATAACCACTTATCCTAATTCCCGGATGGTCAAAAGGAGGTCCAATATTTCATTGAGGAGCTAGCATGAACAAGATATGGAAGAGAAAGAAGTGTATTTCCTTGGTCATTCCAACATGATGCATAAGAACTTATAATATAGCTTCGATCATTATTTCATCCTCATACTAAGACATCAACATCATGTAAATCATACATGCATTCAAATAAGACAATCAAATTCATTCATGTTACCATTAAGATCTTAACATAGCTAAGTCGTCTTTTGCCTTTTCCACATCACAATCATCATCATAGAGGTCATTTCCATCATAACAAGCACTGAAATTTTGAAAATTTCACAAATTCTTGAATGAAACATGTAATGCAAATGTCATAGTGGAAAAAGATGGTGCAAGAGTTATTACAAACCAATTCACAAAGTGTAATGCAAAGTACATAAGGTGCGATAATAGGAAAGAGATTGTAAGTACCCCCACCCCATACTTAACATTCCCATTGTCCCCAATGTGATAAGTCAAGCACAAGATGGAGAAAAATACTTACAATGTAAAATGGAGTGAAGTTTCAATCCTCAGTTGGCGGTGGTGGTAGTGGGTATGGATACCTCGGAGCTCCATGGTCATAGAAGGTGCCAAAGGAGTGGTAGTACATGTCTCTCATCTGTCCATCATAGGAGGAGTGTCGCGCATCCGTCACCTCACGGTACCGAGTAAACTGGGTGTTGAGTTCCTGGTAATCGGTGTGGAGGGCCTGATAGTCAGTGCGCAAACCTTGAATATCGGCAATCAATGCTCCCATCTGTTGCTGGAGTCTGGATTTGTGTCCGCGTCCTCTCCCACGGCTGGGTGCGTGAGAGAATGAATGACGTGGAGCCGGTATCTCATCCTCGGTTTCCTCTGCACCTCCACTAGTCATGCTGGGTCCAACGCCATGTGAACCTGTGTCCATAGCATCTGTAGCATGGCTGTTGTATGTGTCGCTCTCAAACTCTAGCATGGAAGGTTGCTATGCTACATCTCCCTCCTCATAATCATCATCATCCTCCTCCTCATCCTCCTCATCTTCATCACAATACACGGTCGGAGGAGCCATCCCTTCAAAGTAGTGCTCAAACGTCTCCTTCCAATTGCTCTTGTTCCGAATAGTATACTCGGATTTCCACTCAATCTCGGCCGGCTTTCTTGCCCATGGCATGGCCACATGCAGAGTGCCCATACCTCTAGGAATCAAAACCTGTCTAACAACCAATCTCTACGAGCCAAGGGGGCGTGCACTCTCAGCTAAGCGACAATCAGAGAAGTTCAGCTCCAATGCCTTGGCCACATAAGTGACAAGGCCTCCAGCATATATGTCTCCTGCCTTCTTGTTGGATATCTTCTCAAGATAGTCAGCAAGCATGGTGGCGGTTTCTCGGAAGGTACCGGTAGTCATAAAATGGAGGATGTAAAGCTTATCTGCATGGACCTTCTGCGGTGTCTCCGTTCTTGCGAACAAAGACTCGTTGAGGGTCCGGTGAGCTATCTTGAAGGATAGGTTATAAATGCTCTTCTCCTTGGAGTTTCCCGGTCGCCACCTATCCCTTCCGACTTCTCCAATGGAGATGCTCTCCCAGAATGCACTAGCGCTCACTCCTCTCGGGAATGTGCATGTAGAAGATGACGGAAAGCCAAACAAATCTCCAAACGCACGAATAGACATCTCATGAACCTCATCCATAAGCCAAAATGAAACACTCTTATCTCTAGGATCATGCTCGAAAGTGCTAAGAAACTCAAGAGTGATCTCAGCATAAGCGTCCTCTCTAATAAGCACAAACTGACTCAGCCCTGTTCTTTCAAACATCCCATCAATATCTTCTCTCACAAACAATGCATCCAAGTCATCTAAAACCACATAGTGAGGAGGGATTATGGGTCTAGTTAAGAGGTGTTCATACCTCTTCTTATGTTTGGAAGTGGGAGGGGGAAGGTTTGGTCGTGCTAGGGGAGGTGGTGGTGGTGGTGGAGTAGCCCTAGAAGAAGATCCCTTCTTCTTGGTTAGGTTACTAGTGGTTCTCCTTATGGCATCCATTATGCAAAGGAAAATTGGGCTGTTCTTGGTAAAATCGGCCGATTTTTCTAGGGTATTCCGATTTTCTCTTCGATTTCAACCAAACTCACAATTTTGTAAAGATCTAACCAATTCAACACCACAAATAGCTCCCTAGGGTTGTTTCTAAGAAAAACCCTCCAAGAAACTCAAAAATCTAACAACTCTTAGGCACGAATCAAAATCGAACGAAATACTTAGGTTTTGGATGGAAAAACCTGAATTCCGGATGAATGAGTAGTTTTCCACGCTTGTTGTTGCTAGATTCCTCTTCCTTGTTGCAAGAGCTTCGGTTTAGACTCAAGAATCATTCAAAATGGTTACCAAATGAGGAGATTGGATGAGGAGCGATTTTCCGCTCTTTTGGAGAGAAGAAGAACGAAGTTTGGCTAGGTGTGGAGTGAAGAAAAGAGCGGAGAAGGCTTTATATAGGTTGGCTGTTTTGTGAAGAAAATCGGCCGATTTTTCTGCCCGAGTTTTTCATCGACCCGATTTTTATGCCTTTTTACTCATCGTCAAGGAAAATCGACCGATTTTTTCTTTGGTATGTCGATTTCTGACCCGATTTTTCTCTCTGTTGTCAAAAATCGACTTGCTCTGCAGCCTGAATCGATCGATTTACTTATGGTAAGTCGATTTATTCCTTTTCTTTCCTTGAAAACATCTTTGAGCACATTTGTATTAACCTTTTTCATCAAATCTCCAAGATTGTACCTAGTTCCTGCAATCTATGACACAAACAAACCGAGAGCACATCGAGAAAAACAAAAACAAAGCAAAAGTAAACAAACAAGCTAACTATCCTAAGCTATTCTAGAGCAAAAACAAAGAAAGAAAGAAAAAGGCTAGAACTACCATAGGTTACCTCCCGAGAAGCGTTTCGTTTAAAGTCTTTAGCTAGACGTTGCTCTTTTGACGATCAATGGAGGAGAATAGGAACTATCTCCTCAACCGGAGCTTCCGGTGTGTACATCTTCAATCGTTGGCTGTTTACTTTGAAACTTCCGCACTTTTCACCCCATACTTCAACTGCACCATGAAGGAAAACATGCTTAATAACAAAAGGTCTTGTCCAACGGGACTTAAGCTTACCTAGAAAGAGTCGAATTATTTTGTTGAATAGAAGAACGAGATCTCCTTCTTTCAAGTCCTTTGGAATGATATGCTTGTCATGCCACCGCTTCGTTCTTTCCTTCTAGATCCTTGCGTTCTTGTACGCACGCAGGAGGATCTTCTCTAGTTCGTTGATGTCCAACAAATGCTTTTCTCCAGCTTCTTTCATGTTGAAGTTGAGCCACTTGACGGCCCAATATGCTTTGTGCTCTAGCTCTATAGGAAGGTGACAAGACTTCCCATACACAAGGTTGTATGGCGTTGTTCCTAGGGGAGTCTTAAAAGCGGTCTTGTATGCCCATAATGCATCATCAAGCTTCATTGCCCAGTCTTTCCTCATTGTAGAGACAATCTTCTCTAGAATCCCTTTGATCTCCCTATTGGATATCTTGACTTGTCCGCTTCTTTGTGGATGGTACGGTGTGGCGATGTTGTGAGTTACCCCATACTTAGCTAGTAGAGCCTCAAATCGATGAGTTGTGAAGTGCGCTCCTCCTTCACTAATGATGGTTCGGGGAGTCCCAAACCTTGGGAAGATCGTTCTATTGAAGAACTTCACAACTACCATCGCATCATTGGTTGGAGAAGCGATAGCTTCTACCCATCTTGAGACATAGTCTACAGCTAGAAATATGTATTGGTTACCACATGATAATGGGAATGGTCCCATGAAATCTACTCCCCATACATCGAATATCTCTCCTTCATGGATGTTGTTGAAAGGCATCTCATTCCTCCTTGAAATTTTACCTGTCCTTTGACAAGCATCGCAAACAACAACATAGTTTTGTACATATTTAAATAAAGAGGGCCAGAAGAAGACGGATTGGAGTACCTTAGCACATGTCTTGTGAGAACTAGCATGTCCTCCACAAGGTAAAGAGTGGCAATGACGGATAATACTTTCTACTTCATCCTCCGGAACGCATCTCCTGAACATGCCATCGGGATCTCTCTTGAAGAGTAGATGTTCATTCCAGTAAAAGTGACGGACGTCTCTAAAGAATTTCTTCCTTTGAGCATATGATAGTCTTGGTGGGATTTCTTGACAAACAAGGTAATTGACGATATCAGCAAACCATGGGTCATTACCTATTTGATGAAGGTATTCTTCAATCTCGTGTAACTGCTTGTTTGGGAACGAGTCGTCAATAGGGAGCTCATCCGTCTCGCAAGTAAGGTGTGGGAGACGGCTAAGGTGATCAGCCACCGAGTTCTCCGAACCTTTCTTGTCACGGATCTCTAGATCGAATTCTTGTAGAAGTAAGATCCATCTTAGGAGCCTTGGCTTTGCATCCTTCTTAGTGAATAGGTAACGAATTGCTATATGATCTATATAGAATATCACCTTCGCACCTACAAGATAAGAACGAAAATTTTCAAATGCGTTAACAACAGCAAGAAGCTCCTTCTTTGTGGTAGCGTAGTTCAGTTGAGCTTCGTCTAGCGTTTTGCTAGCGTAGTAGATGGCGTGAGTATGACCATCTTTCTTCTGTCCAAGTACAGCTCCTACGGCTACGTCACTTGCGTCACACATAACCTCAAATGGAAGCGTCAAGTCGGGTAGTTGGATGATAGGAGCTGAAATCAAAGCCTCCTTGATCCTGTAGAAAGCATCCAAACATTCTTTTGAAAACTCGAAAGTCATGTCTTTCATCAAAAGATTAGTCAAAGGTTTTGAAATCTTAGAAAAATCCTTTATAAACCTCCTATAGAAACCGGCGTGCCCTAAAAAGCTTCTAACTCCCTTCACCGAAGCTGGAGGAGGTAGCTTCTCTATAGTTTCAATCTTAGCTCTAGCAACCTCTATTCCACGGCTCAAAATCAAGTGTCCTAACACAATTCCTTCAGTGACCATAAAGTGACACTTCTCCCAATTAAAAACTAGGTTAGTGTCTTCGCATATCTTAAAAACTAAAGAAAGGTTAGAGAGACAGTTATCAAGGAAGAACCATATACCGAAAAGTCATCCATGAATACTTCCATGATATTCTATATGTACTCCGAAAAGATTGTCATCATACACATTTGGAATGTGGCTGGAGCGTTGCATAAACCGAATGCCATCCTTTTGTAGGCTTTCGTACCCCATGGGCACGTGAAAGTTGTATTTTCCTTATCGTCTGGGTGAATGGGAATCTGAAAGAAACCATTGTATCCATCTAGATAACAAAAGTAAGAGTGTTGTGCTAACCTTTCAAGCATTTGGTCAATGAAAGGGAGAGGGAAGTGGTCCTTCCTCGTAGCAACATTCAGTTTACGGTAATCGATACACATTCTCCATCCCGTAATTGTTCTTGTAGGAATGAGTTCGTTGTTCTTGTTAGCAACAACGGTCATGCCTCCCTTCTATGGAACTACTTGAATTGGGCTCACCCACTTGCTATTAGAAATAGGAAAGATGATACTTGCATCAAGTAACTTAAGGATTTCCTTCTTCATGACGTCTTTCATGATCGGATTTAACCGTCATTGTGGTTGACGTGAAGGCTTATAATCCTCTTCCATTAAGATCGATCTTATGCATACAAACAGAAGGTTTTATTCCTACTAAATCATTAATGGTATAGCCTAAAGCTTTCCTATGTTGTTTCAGAACATTCATAAGCTTCTCAAGTTCATCATCATTCAAGTTTCCGCTAACTATAACAGGATATGTTGAGTTAGGTCCAAGAAATGCGTACCTTAGATGTGTAGGGAGTGGTTTCAACTCCAATGATGGTGGTGCTTTGATGGATGAATCTTGACCATGGAGTGTCATTGGAGAAGCCTCTGAAGGTTGAGGAAGTGTGCTACTACAGCCAAGAACACTTGCAATTGAATTTGTGAAAGTCGGAGAAATAGCAGAAAAATTGACCTCCCCTGAAGTAAATCGGTCGATCTCTGACCCGATTTTTCTTTTTATTGTCAAAAATCGACTTGCATCTTCAAAAATCACCCTATCTGCTTTGTGTAGGTCGACTTTTTCAGCTTCTTCCGGGAAGCTCTTCAGCTCTTCAAATCTTGATTCTAGGTCTTCCTTTGCATCTTCCAATGCTCGAATCTCATCATCACAATCATGTTCCACCCCTTCCTCAATGATACTCATGCTTAGAACCTTTTGAAGCGGATATTTGATCAAGATTGAGCTCACCACTTCTCTAGACTCTTCTTCATCAAAGATGTTAAAAACATCCTCTCCTACAGCTGGCTCTTTGATCAAGGAGGAGAGTACAAACTCCACTTTCTCTTGTCCTATGTCGAATGATACTTGCCCGTTCTTACAATCTACCATGCATCCGGAGGTTGCAAGGAATTGTCTCCCAAGTATGATGGGAACTGGATAATCTACAAGAATGTCAAGCACAACAAAATCTATAGGAATGTAAAACTTACCAAGCTTTACGGGAATATCCTCTATGATCCCAACAGGTCTAGTGATGGAACGATCAGCCATATAGAGTGTCATCTTCACCGGTCTAGGCTATCCTAAACCAACTTTCTTGCACAAAGCAAGTGGAATGATGCTCAAACTTGCTTCAAGATCACAAAGTGCATCATATGTTACTTCTCCTACTCTAATAGGTATGCAAAACGATCCTGGATCTCGTAGTTTAGGGGTCATCTTCTCCGTCATAGACTTGATAAGTTCGGATGACTCCGAGCTCATCTTAACTTCACCGAAAGCTTCTAGTTTCCTCTTGTTGGAGAGGATCTCCTTTAGGAACTTCCCATAAGCCATCATACCTAAAATTTCATCCATAAAAGGTATGTTAGCTTGCTCATGAGTTTAATAAACTTACCGAAATGCTTGTCTAGACGCGCACTCGCTCTAGATTGAGGAAAAGGTAGTGGTGGCTTGTAAGCTCGAGGAGGAAAATAGACATCGGCCTTCTCCTTTCCTTTCTCCTTTTCGGCCGGGACCTCAACGAATTTGGGTTGCTTCTCGTTGTCATTCGCTCGGGGTTTAGGATCGGTGGTTGTCACACATCTACTAGTAGTAATCGCCATCACACGCCCCTTCGGATTTTCTTCCGTCCTTCCGGAAAGCTTCCCTTGATCTCTAGGAACTTCTCCGGCTTTACTAAATACTTGATTCTCCAAATATTTTTGTGCTTTAAAAAGCAAAGTGATGTGATTCTCCATTCCTTATATTTTCCCCAAGATTGTCTCCATCATCGCATCAAACTTGTCCCTCTCTAGCTGGTTTGAACTCGATGAAGCTTGTCCTTGACTTTTCAAAGGGGTAGAAGAAGAAGAAGGTGTTAGTGCATTTTCAGCATGGGAATAAGGATTACCGGGATTTTGCTGGTTGGGTCTCCAAATTGTTGTTGCAGTTCTTGTTGTTGTTGTTGTTGTTATTCCAATGGTTGTTCCGGTTGTTATTCTTGTTCCCTTGATTATTCTCTCTTCCTAGATAACCAATGTCTTGCTCCTTTTTCGATTGAATGTTGGACTTCAAAACTTCCTTTAGCTCCTTAATCTCATTGTTAAGGTAGAAAATTTGAGCTTGGGCTGCTGGATTCAATCTTGCTCCCGGCTCTCCGGAATCTCGATTCCCACCTTCAATCTTGCTATGGGAGTACTTCTCAATCACTAGAGCTTGCTTCTCAATAAAGTCCCAAGTATCATCATCTCTTATTTCCATAAAAGTTCCACAAGAAAGAGATTGACGTTTGAATTGAGTCTCCACATCCAATCTCTTGTAGTAAATCTCCAACAATTCCAGCTTTGAAATGCCATGGTGAGGGCAATCCAAAATAAGATCCTTGAACCTTTCCCAAGATTTAAACAAACTTTCATTAGGTTTCATAGCAAAGGCAATGATTTTACCTCTCAACTCCGCTGTTTTGGATGGCGGAAAGAACTTGGTAAGGAATTCCGAAGTCATCTCCTCCCATGTGTGAACCCTTCCAGTTGGAAGAGACTGATACCAATCTAAGGCTTTGTCTATCAAAAAGAAAAAGAAAGGTCTCAACTTATAATTGTTGTTGGCTGTTCTTGGAGGCTTCAAAGTCTCCATAAGAATCTCGTAATTTTGCAAATGTTGGTGCGAAGATTCCGTTTCCATTCCTCCAAACTGACTTTGGCGGATCATAGTAATGACTTGAGGGTGAAACCCATAGTCATGCTCATTTGGATCTCCAAGATTCACGCCTAAACGGCGCGGCTGCTGACTCGGATCCATACGTTGCCCAAAAGTTTGTGGTTCATTCACAACATGAGCAGCTCTCGCATCTCTAACATGAACATGAGGATCGACATGGACACGAGGATTAAATGGTGGATTAGGTGGTATATCTTCCAACTCAGACATATCATCATCGGATGATTCATCTCTCTTATCCTTGGCGCCTTTCTCCAAGTTTGCTTGTAATACCATCGTCTGGATTTCATCCATTTGAATTTGTATTCGCTCCCTATCAGTACGAGCTATAGCTTCTCCTCAAGAAGTCTTCTTTCACTTTCATTAAGAAGAGCCCGAGTTTCATCCAACTCCTCCTGAGGACTCTTTTCATTGTGTTCAGCCATATTTTTCTCCCTTAACCGTTTCTTGAGAGTCTTCTCTGGTTCAGCGTCAAAAGGAACGAGGTCTTTCTCAGATTGAGACATTTGCATATACCTAAAGAGAAATCTGCAAAATCAATAAGGTAGATAAATCATATAACAAGAGCAAAAGCTCCCAAGCCAAACAACCGAAAACCGAATTCGGCATAAACCAAATCCCCGGCAGCGGCGCCAAAAACTTGTTCGCTCAAAAGTGTGCGTGCAAAGTCTTAAATTTATAAAATCTGAAATCAAGCAAACCGAACCCGCAGTGTACGGATCGGTATAGTAAGCAAGAATTCCATAGTCGAACTCAAGGATTTGGTGAGATCAAATTCAGTTTGTAAAATCGTCTGACATGATAATGAAGTTTTTGTAAAGTCAGCCCCTACGGCTTTGTGTGGCTACAGCCGTCTTCTTTGACCCTTTGACCCGTGCTTTACCCTTTTCACCCCTTTATAAGCTTCTTCTTCTTTCTTCTGATGAGGGTTATCTCTCTCCACAGCTTCATCTCTCTCCCTACGTTCATCTTCTCCTCTTACCTCTCTTTGAATCATCTTTGATATTTTCTTGAGTTTGGTGTGAGTTTGAGAGCTTTTATGCTTGGTTTATTGCTAGCTGATGTTGTTGTGCCTCGTTAAGCCATCTTGAGGTTGTGGTGGTGTTGTGTTGATCTTTTGGATCTCAGCTTGCTAAGCTTCCATTGTTTCCTTCCTATCTTTCTTGTTTCCTTCATCTTTTCTTTTCTTCCTTAGTCTAGCTTAGATTCCTTAGGTTTGGATCTTGCTCCGGCCATGATTGGCTCATGTTGATGTATATATATATATATATATATACGATTTGAGTGAATGAGTATTATATAAAGACTATAAAATGGGTAAATGTGTGATAACATGCTGATGTGTTTATCTTTCCATGATTGTGATTCTGCTTATGCATTACTCTATATATGTATGGTTAGCTAATGGTTTATTACCATGTTGTAGATGCCCCACAGGATTGGCGTGCTGCTGGGTGATCTAGCAAAGTGGCAGGCCGAGGACCTCTCGTACATAGGATGTTTGTGGTCTTTTGGGGTTGTTTACTTTTCCCTCCTGCGTGAAGATAATCTTTTGTTACCTCTTGTGTGAGGATATTGTGGTTTATACTCGGCTATGTTGTTGTTACCTTTTGGGTTGTATAGTTTATACAGTTTTATGCATTTGTTTTATATCTGTCAGTGCCATGTTGTAAGGTCCAGTGAACTTGTTGTCAGGCTAGGGTCAGGATCCATTGTGAGATCTTAGCCCAATATGTCATTCCGAGTCCCACGGATTCGGGGTGTTACATAGTTGGTATTAGAGCCTTAGGTTGACAACAATGGCACTTGCTACCTGCAATGAGGCTTGATAGGTAAACTTGTTGTCAGGCTAGGGGTCTGACATTTTCAAAAAGATTTTTGGTTTTAAGTGTGGTTTTGGGTTAGAATGTATGAGAAGTCACCACCTCTACTATGGATCTGTGTAGTATAGATATGTATATATGTATTATGGATGATATTTGTATATGTGTTTAGTATATATATATATATATATATATATATACATATGACCTATATAGAGCCTTATAAATTAGGTGTGCATACCCCGCAGATGGCTCGGACTAGAGCTACTGCTGATGTAGGCCGAGGTAGAGGTAGACCACATCTTCCTCCGGGCGTGATAGGTGAGGGACCAGTTCCCGCTGCTGATCCACCAGTGGTGGAGGAGGTACATAAGGAGGTCGGCGAGAGTGTCGTCCCAGAGACGAGGAGCGGTGGATCGAGGAGACATCATTCACTTCGAGTCCAGTCTGATGACTCAGATCGTGTCTCCATGAGGGGGACAGAGTTTAGAGAGTACATTAGACGTGTTGAGGAGGCTGCCAGAGTTGGCAGACGGGCCCTAGATCTACTAGGGCATGAGGGATCTTCTAAGATGTCTTAGGGAGCCACACAGGTGCCAGCTATGTCGGCACGTGCAGCTGAGACTGCTCAAGCTATAGAGGAGACCAGAGGGCCTCGACCAGATACTTGGTTGAAGGCATTCCATCAGCAGAGAGTACCACCCTTCTAAGAGCAAATTGGTTTAGAGACCGAGGTATGGATAGGACATGTAGACTCAGCTTTAGAGTCTATCAGATGTCTTGAGGACAGACGGATAGAGCTAGTTCAGTGTCTATTCCGTGACCTTGCACATCAGTGGTGGAGGACTGTACGAGCCAGAGTCACCAGTTATGACCGCATGAGGAGCATGATTAGAGAGTAGTTCTGCCTTGTCTCATTGAGGAGGGAGAAGCTGCAGAATTTTATGGAGGCCGGTTTTAAGGATGTACCTATTGCAGACACCATCCGCCGCTTCCAAACTGAGTTAGCTTTGCTGGGTCCAACTGCACCTTCTGAGGACCAACATGTTTACCTGTTCTCCCGTCATCTGAGGGAGAGCACATGCTCATACATGGAGGGATTCCATTGCGAGTCCCTAGTTGATTATCATGACCGGGCTTTTACTTATGAGAGGGAGCGAGCCAGTCAAAGGAGGGCTTCTCAAACGGGACGGTCTAAGAAGAGGCAGCGCACTAGGCAGACCAGTGGAGTTGGAGGAGCATTTGTTTCTAGACGAGACCAGAGATGTCAGAGTTACCTCTCGTCTGCATTGACTGTAGATAAGGGATGACAGTGTTACAACTACGGTGATCCTGGACATTTGAAGCCAGAATGTCCCAGGCCAATTGTGACTTGCTTTACTTGTGATAGATTAGGATATCGAGCTGCCTTCCGTAGGCAGGGTGGAGTTGCATCTCAGCAGTGTTCTTCCCCTGCCAGTGTAGCAGGAGGTTGTCAAAGGACACCTCAGCAGCAGACACAAGGACAGTAGAGAGTCCAAGATCGTCCTTCTACTCAGGGATCTGCTCCCGGGCCGAGTAGAGGTAGAGGTCATTGTGGGAGTACCACGGATGCCAGAGGAGCTCAAGGTAGAGCTTTTGAGTTGAGGAGTGCAAAGGATCCACCTGCACCTATTGCTACAGGTGCCATTCTGCTGCATGGTTTACCTGTTAGAGTTTTGTTTGATATTGGTGTTACGCATTCCTTTATTTCTTATACATGTGTTGAGCGTTTGAGTTTAGCTACTATAGAAGGGATACCCTTTACTATAGGGTTACTTGATGGTAGTCGGGTCAGAGGTACCTGTGAGATACGTAGTTGTCCCCTTCGTTTAGGGACTCGTGTTTTACTTGTTGACTTATAAGTCATGCCATTGATACATGAAGAAGTCATACTAGGTAGGGATTGGATGCGTAGACACCGTGCAGTTTTAGATGTTGGTAGACGGACTGTTACAGTCTCTACCGAAGTTGGTCAGATTGAGGTCTTCCGAGGTTGGGACCTTGGGAAGACAAAATCCGTCATCAGTGTCGTACGAGCAGCTAGACTGATAGCACAGGGATGTGATGCCTTCCGGTGCTATGCCATGAAGGATGGAGAGAGTCCAACAGTGGAGGACATACCAATGGTCTGCGAGTTTGCAAACGTATTTGCTGAGCCGTCGAGCTTGCCTCCTCAGAGGAGTGTGGACTTTAGTATCGAGTTGGAGCCTGGTACGAGACCCATATCGAAGGCCCCATATCGTATGGCGCCTGTCGAGATGTTGGAGCTGAAGAAGCAACTCGAGGAGTTGGCTGAGAATGGCTTCATACGCCTAGTGTTTCCCCATGGGGTGCACCTGTCCTCTTCGTGCGGAAGAAGGACGGATCGTTGAGACTGTGTATTGATTACAAAGAGCTGAACAAGGTGATCATCAAGAACAAGTATCCATTGCCTCGTATTGATTATCTACTTGATCAGCTTCAGGGAGCGACAGTCTTCTCCCGGATTGATTTACGCTCACGATATCACCACTTGAGGGTGAGGAAGTAGGATGTGCACAGGACGGCATTTCGTACCCGTTATGAACACTGCGAGTTTGTAGTGATGCCATTCGGGCTGACGAATGCCCCAGCAGTCTTCATTGAGTTGATGAACAGCATCTTCATCGACTTCCTTGATCAGTTTGTGGTGGTCTTTATTGATGACATTTTGGTATACTCTCGTAGGAGAGAGGAGCATGAAGGTCATTTGAGGACGGTTTTGCAGATTTTGAGGGATAGAGAGTTGTATGCCAAACTCTCTAAGTGCGAGTTTTGGATGTCTGAGGTTACTTTCCTTGGACAAATCGTCTCCGCCGACGGGATTATGGTTGACCCGGCAAAGATTGAGTTTGTTGCTGCATGGACGACACCGACGAACGTCAAGGAAGTACGTAGATTTCTTGGCTTAGCCGGATATTACAGACGCTTCACGGAAGGATTTTCTATGATTGTCCGTCCATTGACGAGTCTTCTGAGGAAGACTACCAAACTCGTATGGACCGACCAGTGTTCCCAGAGTTTTGAGGAGTTGAAGAGGCGTTTGACTTCTGCTCCTGTCTTAGCACAACAAGTGGGTTTTGATGATTTTGTGGTCTATAGTGATGCATCCAATCTAGGCTTGGGATGTGTGATAACACGATTTATGACGTTAGTTTAGGCATCCATTTAGATAGTTTTTCCCGTTATTCATGCATAGTTTGAAATTAGTTCATGACGTTTATGTTTAATTCATGCATATTATCGAGATAGACGTCTACACAAACTATTGTCTGTTTTGTAGGTATTTTGGGGAACTTTTGGAGCTTAATCGATACATTCGAGGATCATTCCTCATGATGACACACTTCCGGACTCATTAAGAAGTAAGCTAGGAGCTAAGGAGAACACATAGGACCTTGTTGGTGCATGCCTTGCACCAACTCATGGCTTAACGATCAAAAGAGTGTTGTTTCACCAAAACCACGGCCCAGAGGCCATTTCCATGCCCGTGGTTTTGGCCGTGGTTTTCTCTCGACAGCTGTGACAGTTGTCCCACGATCTCCATAACCGACTCTTGCCCTTGATGGAGGATATAAGTGGTCCTGCAAGCTGATTCTCTCACTCATTCTCTCCCACACTCTCTCATTACATATCACTCCATTGGAGGCTACTCTTATGAAGGGAGCAAAAACACTCTCATTTGGAGAAGAAGAAGAGAAACACTAGTTTTAGAGTTTTCATAGTTTTTGAGAGATTTTCGAGTGAACTTGTTGAAGATATTTCCAAGGCTTTGTAGGGAACGATTTGTCCCTTCTTTTGAAGGGTTGTAAGTCTTTCTCAACATATATTCAGCTTGGTTTTCTTGTTCTACTTGTTTCATTTCTCTTTCATTTTATTTTCTTGCTATGGAAGCCATGAATGTATGCTTGTTGAGTTTGAATCTTAAAATGGATGTTGTTGGCTAAATAGTTGCGATTCTAGGGTAATGGACTGATGGTTATGGCTTAGACTATGATAGGATAGACTTAAATTTATCTTTGGATGATTTGCTTGCTCGTATTTAATTGTTGTTACAAATCACGGTTTGTTCTAGCTTAACACAGTCGTGGTTCTGATTATCAGCCCGTGGTTTTGTTTTGTCGTGCTTGTATTGATAAATCTGAATGTTAGGATGTTAGATTGTTGAAATCCTAGAGTTTATTAAGCTTAATCTAGCCTAGGGTGACCTAATGCTAGTAAACTAAGTGAGAGAAGAGACTTACCCGGTAATTCTCGCTCTTAGGCACCGAAGATGATGAACTCTAGGTAGTAGTGAGCTTCACAAGCTGCTATTGGACTGAGTGTGCTAGGATAGATGTTTAGGGCTTGCCTACCCGAGACTTACCCGGTAAGGAGAGGTTAGATCCCTAGATAGCAATCCGGTTTGTGTAGAATTCCCAACCTTAGGCTCCTAGAGACTTACCCGGTGATAGGACCTTAGGTGCGGGATTAGTGGACCATGAGACCTACCCGGTGATTGATCTCATTTGAGAAACACCCTTTCCCAACACAGTATAGCTAGTCCAAGATTGATTAGAAGCTTGAGTCCAATGCCATAACCGGAATTCCTAACCCCTAGAATCCGCTTTTCTCCTTTTAGCACATATCTCGTGTTTGTTTTGCTTGTTTGTGTTGTTAGCTTAGTTTGTTAACTCGTTTTATAATCTTTCATCAATTGTGATCTTGATTGATCACCACAAAACCAACCCAAAAACATCATGATTTTCTTTTCTTTATTTCCTTCTCTTTTCTTAGACTAGATTTACACTATCCTTAGTCACTTATTTGATTCGATTTAACCTTAGTCTTTGTGTTCGACCTCGGAATACTATCCTTGCTACAAAACGGCCCATACACTGTGGGTTCGCTAGGAGTTAGAAAAAATATATCGACTTATAAATTTAAGACTTTTGGGCTAAACAATCTTAGCGTAACAAGTTTTTGGCGCCGTTGTCGGGGACTAGGTCTAGATTGAATCATTGTTTGTGATTATTTATAATGTAGGTCTTTCTTGTTTCTTTTGATCTTGTTTGGTTTGTGTCTTTGATTTTTCAGGACATCTCTCATTCTTTAGGTGCATGCGAAGATCTCGTGGCAAGGATTTAGCTCCATTCGATCCCGAACCGGAGAAAACCCTTAAAGCTTGATCTAAGATCATTAAGAAGAAGAATGAGATGGCCGCAAGAGATCTTCAAGCTGAGTTGGATGATGCGTTAGAGCAAATTAGGTTAAGAGATGAACTCTTGGAGAATGAGAGGAGACTTGCCAATGAGAGGCAAGAAGCAACTAGGAGAGAAATTGAAGAGATTAGGCAAGCTCTTGTACAAAGAGAGCTTAATCGTCAACAACCACCACCTCCACCACCACCGCAGCCGGCGGTCAATGTTCGGTTCTAGCCGATCATGATTGAGGAGCCACAAACATTAGGACAACGTATGGATCAAGCCCAAAAAGTGCACCGTCCGGGTGTGAACTTAGGAGATCCCGCAGCCCATGATTATGAGCTCCACCCTCAAGTGCTACAAATGATCCGGCATAATCAATTTGGAGGGATGGAAGGAGAGTCTCCTCACCAACACTTGATGAACTATGAGATCTTGATAGAGACTCTAAGGCCCTAGGAACTTCAACAATTATCAAGGCCCTAGGAACTTCAACAACAACAGCCGGCAATACAACAATTACCGGCCTAATCCCAACCATCATGGGTTCTCTTATTCCAACCCGGATGGTACCTTGAACCCTCCCGCTTCCACAAGCGCAGCACCACCACCTAAGGCTTCACAAGAGCCTCCACCCGGTTTTGCTCAACCTCCAAAGGATAGAACCGAGATGATGTTTGAACAATTGCTTGGAAGGTTGAGTGGACTTGAGAGCACGGTGACTTCCATTTCGAAGGCTCAAAAGGTGCTAGAAGCACAAGTGTTCCAAAAGGCGGGTGAAACACAAAGGGATCCGGGAAAACTTCCCGGAAGGACCAAGGACAATCCAAGAGGCCAAGTGTTGGCCATTACAATAAGAAGTGGGCTGAGCATGAAAGATCCCTTACCTAAAGGGAATGACAAGGTAAAACAAGTAGTAGTGGAGGAATAGCCATTGCAAGAAGAAGGAGGCAAGAGCAAAGATGATGAGCCAACATATGTGGCACCACCTCCATACAAGCCACCACTACCCTTTCCATAATCACTAGCAAGAGCTCGCTTGGACAAACATTTCGGTAAATTCCTTGAACTCGTGTCTAAATTGCATATAAACATTCCGTTCATGGATGCTATTCTAGGTATGCTGGCCTATGGAAAATTTTTGAAAGAGATACTCTCCAACAAGAGGAAGTTGGAGGAGTATGGAGAAGTGAGGATGACAAAGAGATCTTCGGAGTTGATTCAAACCATGAGGGAGGAGATGCCTCCTAAGCTAAGAGATCTGGGATCTTTTTGTGTGCCAATTGGGGTTGGAGAAGTGCAATATAAAGCCCTATGTGATCTTGGAGCAAGTGTAAGCATTATCCCGCTTGCACTTTGCAACAAGGTTGGGCTAGGAGAGCCAAAGCCGGTCAAGATGACCCTCTCAATGGCGGACCGCTCAATCACTCACCCCGTAGGAATCCTAGAAGACATACCGGTTCAGCTTGGGAAGTTCTATGTGCTAATCGACTTTGTTGTGTTGGACATCCCGGCGGGCTACCCGGTTCCAATCATCTTAGGGAGGCCTTTCTTAGCCACATCCGGATGTTTAGTGGATTGCAAGAATGGAATTCTCTCCTTCAACATACGCGAAGAGAATATCAAGTTCAAGTTGTCCACAATGATGAAGGGGTCAGCCCTTGGTGAGGATGTCTTCAACATTGTCGAGCAAGAGGAATATAGAGAAGTTGTGAGCTCCATCTTGATCAAGGACCCTCTTGAGAAGGTTCTTAGCTTGATTTTGATGGAGGAAGGAGTTGAGGATGATTGCAATGAAGAAATCAAGGCTTTGGATGCATTAGAAAAGGAGACAAGTGCTGAATTTGAAGTGCACGAAGTTGTGCTGAACAACTGTAGGAACCACGGCCAGGGGGCAAGAACCACGGCCGTAATTCTACCCGTGGAACTCTCTGGAATGCCCAAAAGTGCCAGCTCTTCCAATTCCACGGCCGTGGTTGTGCCAGAGGTCGTGGTTTTGCCCGTGGTTTCCCCAAAAAGTGCCTTAGTTGTTGATCAAGCTTCAAGGAGTATTGGAGAGTCTTCCATGGCTTTGGAATCATCTCAACTTACATTGTATGGAGTGTCTCCAACCGATAAAGGTCCTCCTAAACTTGAACTTAAGTCCCTCCCCTCTCATTTAAAGTATGCTTTTCTTGGTGAAAATTCTACTTATCCCGTGATTGTGAATGCTTCTTTGAATGATGATGAGCTTGATAGATTGTTACATGAGTTGAGATTGCATAGGAGAGCTATTGGTTATACCATTGATGACTTAGTTGGCATTAAACCTTCCTTGTGCAAGCATAAAATTTTGATGGAAGATAACCATAAACCTTCAATTGAACCTCAAAGGAGATTGAACCCTATAATGAAAGAGGTAGTCAAGAAAGAGATCCTTAAATTGCTAGATACGGCAATCATCTTCCCGATTTCGGATAGTAAGTGGGTTAGTCCCGTACATGTTGTTCCTAAGAAGGGTGGTATGACCGTATTAACTAATGAGAACAATGAACTAATCCCAACTAGGACGGTTACGGGGTGAAGAATGTGCATTGACTATAGGAAACTAAATGTGGCCTCTAGGAAATATCATTTACCTCTTCCCTTCATTGACCAAATGCTAGAGAGATTAGCTCAACATTCACACTTTTGTTACTTAGATGGCTATAGTGGGTTTTTCCAAATCCCTATTCACCCGGATGACCAAGAGAAAACAACATTTACATGTCCTTGGGGAACATTTGTATATAGGAGAATGCCGTTTGGGTTGTGTAATGTACCCGCCACCTTTCAAAGGTGTATGATGGCTATCTTTTCTTAATATATTGAAAACATCATGGAAGTGTTTATGGATGATTTCTCGGTTTATGGATCTTCTTTTGATGATTTGTTAGCTAACTTGTCTTTGGTGTTGAAGAGATATGAGGAAACTAATCTTGTTTTGAATTGGGAGAAATGCCACTTCATGGTAAGTGAAGGCATAGTGTTGGGACACTTGGTTTCCCAACGAGGCATTGAGGTTGATAGAGCAAAGATAGAAACGATAGAGAAGTTGCCACCACCTACCTCGGTGAAGGGGGTAAGGAGTTTCCTAGGGCATGCCGGTTTTTACCGGAGATTTATAAAAGATTTCTCTAAATTTTCTAAGCCTCTCACTAACCTACTAATGAAGGATGTTGAGTTTGTTTTCCCCAAATATTGTCTTGAAGCATTTTGTAGGTTGAAGAATGTCTTGATCTCCGCCCCTATCATGCAACCTCTGGATTGGAGCCTTCCGTTTGAGATAATGTGTGATGCAAGTGATGTGGCCATTGGGGCTGTTTTGGGACAAAGGAAAGATGGGCTTACACATGCCATCTATTATGCTAGCAAGACGCTAGATGATGCCCAACTCAACTATGCCAAAACCGAGAAGTAATTGCTAGCGGTGGTGTATGCCTTTGAGAAGTTCCTCATATCTTATGGGAGTCAAGGTCCTTGTGTACACGGATCATGTTGCGATCCGTTATCTCCTCACAAAGAAGGATGCCAAGCCTCGCCTCATTCGGTGGATCCTTCTCCTCCAAGAGTTTGACTTGGAAATTCGGGACAATAAGGGTTCCGAAAATTCAGTGGCGGACCATCTTAGTAGGCTACCACCATTCGAGATTGAGAGAGATGACATCCCGATTGATGACTCATTCCGGAATGAACAATTGCAAATGATGGAGGAGTGCTTACTTCAAGTGTCTAGAGGGAGTGAGCCATGGTATGCGGACATAGTGAACTACCTTGTATGTGAAGAGGTGCCACCCGGTTTGTCATATGCCCAAAAGAAAAAGTTCTTCAAGGATTTGAGGCATTACTATTGGAGCGAGCCTCTCTTGTTCAAGAGAGGATCAGATGGAGTCTTTAGGAGGTGCATTCCGGAGGATGAGGTGGAGAGTGTGATCCGCCATTGTCACTCCTTGCCATGTGGAGGCCATGCTAACTCACACAAGACATGTGCAAAGGTGTTGCAATCCGGTTTGTATTGGCCTAACTTGTTTAGGGATGTGCAGAATTTTATAGTGGCATGTGATGCTTGCCAAAGGACGGGCAACATCTCAAGGAGGAATGATATGCCCTTGAACAACATACAAGAGGTTGAGATATTTGATGTTTGGGGTGTGGACTTCATGGAGCCATTCCCCTTTTCATGTGGCAACCTCTACATTCTATTGGCGGTGGACTATGTGTCGAGATGGGTGGAGGCAATCGCCTCTCCCACAAATGATGCCAAAGTTGTGGTGCGGTTCTTCAACCGAGTCATCTTCCCTAGGTTTGGAACACCAAAAGTGATCATAAGTGATGGAGGGAAGCATTTCACCAATAGGAACTTTGGGACACTTTTGGCTAAGTATGGGGTGACTCATAAGGTGGCAACACCTTACCATCCCCAAACTAGTGTCCAAGTGGAGATCTCCAACCGGGAGATTAAGGGGATACTTGAGAAGACGGTTTCTAAGACGGGAAAGGATTGGGCTATGAAGCTTGATGATGCTTTGTGGGCTTATAGAACCGCCTTCAAGACACCGATTGGAACCACTCGCTACAAGCTAGTTTATAGAAAGTCTTGCCACCTTCCGGTGGAGATGGAGCATAGGGCGTATTGGGCCATAAGGTGGCTGAATTTTGACCTCAAGGAAGCCAGTGAGAAGAGATTGCTAGACATTAACGCTCTTGAGGAGATCCGGTTGGATGCCTATGAAAACGCCCGGATTTACAAGGAAAGGACCAAGCGTTGGCATGACAAACGTCTCATCCCCAAGGAGTTGAGTGAAGGTGACTTGGTCCTTCTCTTCAACTCAAGGTTGCGGCTCTTCCCCGGAAAGCTAAAGTCAAGATGGACGGGTCCTTATGTGGTGAAGAAGATCTTTCCCCATGGAGCGGTTGAGATAGGAGGGGAGTATTATGGAGATTTTAAGGTGAATGGGAACCGCTTGAAGAAGTATATCCCGGGAGCTCCGGTGGATATGATTGCCCCACTTCACCTCGAGTGAGACGCCCCCGCATTTGGTAAAGCTAATGACCTTAAAGAAGCGCTTAATGGGAGGCAACCCATTGGTAGAATATCTTTCCCCTTTTCGTTTTTGTTTTCATTTTTCGAGTTTTTTCTTTTGTCTTTGTTTTTGTGTGTTTGTGTGTGCTTTGTGTTTGTGTGCTAGAGTCTAGGTAGCATGCAAGCCTTGCGAGGCATGAGGATGATGATGATGATGATCCCGCATCAAACGTGGGTGGAGCGGACGTGGGACTTGGACGGCTAGCGGTGCTTAGCGCGGGTCCCGGTGCCATAATGAACATCGAGAGCTCTCTATCACCTTTGATTGATCATCCACCATCACTCCACATGAGTGAACCAAAATACCAAAGCAACACCATTTTTACATTGTGAGGACTCTCTTTCACTCTTCTTTACTTGATTTGCACATTAGGGACAATGTGTTTCTAAGTATGGGGTGGGGTTTTCATGATCACTTGCATGATTAGCATCTAGGATAGTTTAATATTGTCACATGTTTCATTAGCTTTTGCATTGTACATACATATTTCAAAAAATCCAAAAAAAAAATCAGAAATTTTAAAAAACAATTTTAGTGCTTCTAAGTTTGGGTATGACCCTTATGATGAGATTGTCTTGTGAATTGGCTATGGATGGCCTTGTGTGTTGAATGGATGCATGCATATGTGGACTTGAAATACTTATATTGAATCCCATGTATGAATTGTGATCATGATGTTTGCCTTGATTGGATTGAGGATTGATTGTCGAAATTACAAGCTAGTTCTTGCACATCATTTAGGAATGATTAAGGCGATTCATCTTTCTCTACTTCTCATCTTGTTCATGTTGTTTGAGCACCTCAATTGATATAAAAATTTGACCTCTTTTGACCCATCTGGGAATATGAGCATGCTAGTGTATTGAGTGTGTGAAAAGCAAGTGTGAGGTGAAGTTGTTGATGAATGAATGTTGTGAATGAAGTGCTGAATTTGTTGTGAAAAGTGTAGGAAAAAAATATAGGTTTGGGGACTTTGGTTTTGATGACGAGTAACTCGGCACCATTCACATAATCGGGTGTTTGTGTCTTGCCAAAGTCGGATAAACCGAATGTCCTAACGAGCCTTGGTATGTGTGCCCGGTGTGAGGCACCTCGGAAAAATCCCGAGGTCCGCTAATCACCAAGGTTTCGGCTCTTGTACACCAATGCCATTGTCTCAAAAAAATAAGTGAAAGAAAAAGAAAATGAAAAAGAAAAGAAAGGAAAGAAAAGATGGAGAAAATTACACTTGTGGGAAGTTGATTCAAAAATAAAATTGTGGAGTTAGTTCCTTTCCCGGATTAGCATCACACGACCTAGAAAAAACTTCAACCTTATCACAACGTTTCTTGGCCTCTTCTTTCCTAAGTCCTTGTGACCTATTTGCATGTATGTAAGACTTAGTGATCTAGATTGGATATGCTCATGATCATCTTGACTTCTTCATTTTCACCTTTCGTGCATGCTTTCGAGTTAAGTATAATTGTCTTTCAATGCCTTCATTCATTTGATGCATGATTGCTTGTCCATTGCCATGAAACATGACTATGAAGGTAATCCATCTTATGAAGCACAATTCCAAAAAGATTTTATGTCGTTTTTCTGCATTCATAAATCATGTCATCTCTTAGCCTATAGTTGGATCTTGCTCGGGGACGAGCAAGTCTTAACCATGGCGTATATTGATAACACGATTTATGACGTTAGTTTAGGCATCCATTTAGATAGTTTTTCCCGTTATTCATGCATAGTTTGGCATTAGTTCATAAGGTTTACGTTTAATTCATGCATATTGTCGAGATAGACGTCTACACGAACTATTGTCGGTTTTGTAGGTATTTTGGGAAACTTTTGGAGCTTAATCAATACATTTGAGGATCATTCCTCATGATGACACACTTCTGGACTCATTAAGAAGCAAGCTAGGAGCTAAGGAGAACACATAGGACCTTGTTAGTGCATGTCTTGCACCAACTCATGGCTTAACGAACAAAAGAGAGTTGTTTCACCAAAACCCGGCCCAGAGGCCATTTCCACGCCCGTGGTTTTGGCCGTGGTTTTCTCTGGACAACTGTGACAGATGTCCCACGATCTCCATAACCGACTCTTGCCCTTGATGGAGGATATAAGTGGTCCTGCAGGCTGATTCTCTCACACATTCTCTCCCACACTCTCTCATTACACATCACTCCATTGGAGGCTTCTTTTGGGAGGGGAGCAAAAACACTCTCATTTGGAGAAGAAGAAGAGAAACACTAGTTTTAGAGTTTTCATAGTTTTTGAGAGATTTTCGAGTGAACTTGTTGAAGATATTTCCAAGGCTTTGTAGGGAACGATTTGTCCCTTCTTTTGAAGGGTTGTAAGTCTTTCTCAACATATATTCAGCTTGGTTTTCTTGTTCTACTTGTTTCATTTCTCTTTTATTTCATTTTCTTGCTATGGAAGCCATGAATGTATGCTTGTTGAGTTTGAATCTTAAAATGGATGTTGTTGGCTAAATAGTTGTGATTCTAGGATAATGGACTGATGGTTATGGCTTGGACTATAACAGGATAGACTTAAATGTATCTTTAGATGATTTGCTTGCTCGTACTTAACTGCTGTTACAAATCACGGTATGTTCTAGCATAACCACGGCCGTGGTTCTGATTATCAGCCCGTGGTTTTGTTCTGTCGTGCTTGTATTGATAAATCTGAATGTTAGGATGTTAGATTGTTGAAATCCTAGAGTTTATTAAGCTTAATCTAGCCTAGGGTGAACTAATGCTAGTAAACTAAGTGAGATAAGAGACTTACCCGGTGGTTCTCGCTCTTAGGCACCGAAGATGATGAACTCTAGGTAGTAGTGAGCTTCACAAGCCGCTATTGGACTGAGTGTGCTAGGATAGATGTTTAGGGCTTGCCTACCCGAGACTTACCCGGTAAGGAGAGGTTAGATCCCTAGATAGCAATCCGGTTTGTGTAGAATTCCCAACCTTAGGCTCCTAGAGACTTACCCGGTGATAGGACCTTAGGTGCGGGATTAGTGGACCATGAGACCTACCCGGTGATTGATCCCATTTGAGAAACACCCTTTCCCAACACACTATAGCTAGTCCAAGATTGATTAGAAGCTTGAGTCCAATGTCATAACCGGAATTCCTAACCCCTAGAATCCGCTTTTCTCCCTTTTATCACATATCTCGTGTTTGTTTTGCTTGTTTGTGTTGCTAGCTTAGTTTGTTAACTCGTTTTATAATCTTGCATCAATTGTGATCTTGATTGATCACCACAAAACCAACCCAAAAACATCATGATTTTCTTTTCTTTATTTCCTTCTCTTTTCTTAGACTAGATTTACACTATCCTTAGTCACTTATTTGATTCGATTTCACCTTAGTCTTTGTGTTCGACCTCGGAATACTATCCTTGCTACAAAACAACCCATACACTGTGGGTTCGCTAGGATTTAGGAAAAATATATCGAGTTATAAATTTAAGACTTTTGGGCTACACAATCTTAGCGTAACAATGCGTAATGATGCAGAGAGGCAGAGTGATTGCTTATGCATCTAGACAGCTGAAGACGTATTAGTAGAACTACCCGACTCATGATTTGGAGTTAGCAGCGGTAGTTCATGCTTTGAAGATCTGGAGACATTACCTGTATGGTGCTACATGTCATATCTTCACCGACCATAAGAGTCTGAAGTACATTTTTACGCAACGGGAGTTGAATAACCGCCAGTGTCGATGGCTTAAGTTGATCAAGGACTTTGACCTTGAGATTTGGTACCGTCCTGGGAAGGCGAATGTTGTAGCTGACGCCTTGAGCAGGAAGACGCCTCGAGATAAGGCGATTGCTAGATTGGCAGTACAGCCTCAGCTTCAGAGGGATCTAGCTTGGCTAGAGCTGGACATCCAGTTTCCTGATGAGGATGCCCAGTTATATGCTTTAGAGGTTTTACCTGGTCTGGTTGATGAGATCCAGCAGAAGCAGGGGACTTGCCCGACCTTGATGAGGATCAGAGAGAGGATGTCTCGTGGATAGGCACCCCAGTTCTCCATTCGAGCAGATGGAGTGATGAGGCGACATGACCGTATCTGTGTACCTGCTGATGTAGAGCTGAGATAGAGGATCTTACAAGAGGCTCATTGTACACCTTACTCAGTACAGCCAGGTATTAGTAAGATGTACCATGATGTGAGACATTCATATTGGTGGGGAGGGTTGAAGCCTAATGTAGCCAGATTTATGGCTCAATGTGCAACTTGTCAGCAGGTCAAGATAGAGTATTGCAGACCTGGAGGTGAGCTCCATCCACTGTCAGTACCGTAGTGGAAGTGGGAGGACGTATCCATGGACTTTGTGACAAGACTGAGACCTAGTAGGAGTATTGATGCCATTTGGGTTGTTGTAGATAGACTGACGAAGACGGCACGTTTCATTCCTATCAGAGAGACGTGGCCAGGGAGTAGATTAGCTGAGGAGTACACTAAACAGATAGTGAGACTCCATGGTATACCAAGGATGATCGTCTTTGATCGAGATGGACGGTTTACCTCGAGATTTTGGCAGCAAATTCAGATTACTTTGGGGACGAGTCTACACTTCACGACTACGTTTCACCCCTAGACAGATGGTCAGTCTAAGAGGACCATTCAAACCTTGGAGGATATACTACGAGCTTGTGTGTTGGATTGGGGATAGGGATGGTCTGATTACCTCCCATTGGTTGAGTTCTCATACAACAAAAGCTGGCATGAACCTATTGGGATGGCTCCTTATGAGGCACTGTATAGACGTAGTTGCCGTACACCTTTATGCTGGGATGAGCCTAGCAGTATTAGTGGGATAGAGCCAGAGCAGATTCATGATGATATGGCTCGAGTAGCGTTGACCAGAGAGAGGATGTTGGCTGCACAGAGCCGCCAAAAGTCATATGCAGACAAGAGGCGTCGACCTCTAGAGTTCAAAGTAGGAGCTCATGTCTGTTTGAGAGTATCTCCGACGCGAGGCGTCAGACGTTTTGGCATAAAGGGGAAGTTGAGTCCCCGATATGTCGGTCCTTTCGAGATATTGATACAATTGTGAGGGTAGCCTACAGATTAGAATTGCCTCCGAGATTAGAGGGTATTCACCATGTGTTCCATGTGTCTCAACTGAGGGAGTACATACTAGATCCGAGACACATTGTGAGTTATGATGATTTGGTAGTTGAGTCAGACCACACCTTTGCTGAGCATCCGATTGCAGTCTTAGAACGAGATGTGAGACGCCTGCGTTCGAAGGACATTCCCATGATGAGGATACAGTGGTCTAGATGTGGACCTGAGGAGGCTACATGGGAGACTGAGGATAGTATCCAGAGGAACTATCCAGAGTTTTATTCTGAGATAGATGCACCTAGGGTCGATGAGTAGATCTTAGTGCTATCTTGGTGAGTATGTGATTATGTGCTTATGTGCTTATATACCTTGATGTGATTATTCCATGCTAGCTATGATGTGTTTTATGATCTTATTAGATCTTGATGTGCTAGCATGATGTATGTCTATAGCTGGAGATGGTTCTTTCCTCCATGCTATCTGAGTGTGATTAGGATTCAACTGGAGATGGTTCTTACCTCCATGCTACCTTGATGGACATAGTTTAGTTGGAGATGTTATTCCTCCATGCGATGCATATGATTATGATTTGGCTAGAGATGTGCTTCCTCTATGCCTTGTGATATGGTATGGCGAGATATAGGGATGGCAATGGATCGGGTGGTGGGTGAATGACCCAATCCACCACCCAACCCGCGAGGAAATCTCATCCACCCCACCCGATCCGCCACCCGTCAAACCCACCACCCGCATCCGTTCCACCCGCATCCAACGGATGAAGCAGGTGGATCGGGTGATATGCGAATGTTCTACGCATTTCCTTTAAATCGATATTAAACTCGGATTCGAATGCGGAAAATTAATAATAATAAAAATAAATGCAATCCAAAAAATTCGTATCCATAAAAAACATGATAAATATAAAGTCCAAGTGGAAATATTACAAGAAGTGTTATAAGTTTAAGTTCTTGAAAAATAGAAAAATTGAGCAATACAAATGTACAAATTTTGCTAAACAATCACATAAATCACCAATTTATAAATCAAAAGGGAACTAAAGATCACTAAACAAATAAACAGTCAATAAATTTATAACGGGTGTAAGCGGGTGAAATGGTTCGGATGGGTGGATGGGTGATGGATCGGGTGATGGGTGGATGAAAGGTCCATCCGAATCCGACCCGATCCATCACCCGCTTCATCCACCATCCGCTTTCACCCGCTTCATGTCGGGTTTTCACCCTTTTAATATGGATTGGGTTATCGGGTGTCCGTCGGGTTCGGATGAAATTGCCATCCCTAGCGAGAGATGTGATTCCTCTACGCCTTTGGATAGCGTTATGGCCTGTTTTCTAGAGTTGATGATTCCTCCATGCTCATGCTTAAGGTTATAGACTGAGATAGGTTATGATCTTCTGAGCGGAGATATGATACCTCCGATAGAGAGAGAGAGAGAGTTATACCTCGGCTTATGGATCCAAGAGGATTTGGGATTTCGCAAGTTTCGGGACGAAAGTTGTTTTTAGGGGGGTGAGATGTAAAAGCCTAGTTGCTGAGTTGCTGAGAGTGTGAGCTGAGGACCCAAATTAGGCCTTATCCGCCTCTGCGTGACCCAGTGGCCGCCCCTACGGTTCACAGAGTCCACCCATGTGGCTATGTGTGGCTGCAGCCGTCTTATTTGACCCTTTGACCCGTGCTTTACCCTTTTCACCCCTTTATAAGCTTCTTTTTCTTCCTTCTGATGAGGGTTATCTGTCTCCACAACTTCATCTCTCTCCCTACGTTCATATTCTCCTTTTACCTCTCTTTGGATCATCTTTGATCTTTTCTTGAGTTTGGTGTGAGTTTGAGAGCTTTTATGCTTGGCTTGTTGCTAGCTGATGTTGTTGTGCCTTGTTGAGCCAGCTTGAGGTTGTGGTGGTGTTGTGTTTATCTTCTGGAGCTCAGCTTGGTAAGCTTTCATGGTTTCCTTCCTATCTTTCTTTTTTCCTTCATCTCTTCTTCTCTTCCTTAGTCTAGCTTAGATTCCTTAGGTTTGGATCTTGCTCCAGCCATGATTGGCTCATGTTGATGTATATATATGTATGTTTATGTATGTATGGTGTTGGAGTGAAGAAGAAGTGAAGGAATCGAAGGAAGAAGTGAAGAAAGGGCTGAAGTAGCGTCCTTTGATGTCCAGCCACCCCTGCGCCACCTTGAAGCCGTCCCTACGCCACCTGGGATCCGCCTCTTGCGGCCACCTGCATCAGCTAGGTTCTACACTTGGTTTTGTAGGTGTGTGTTTCTTCTAGGCTTGCTTCTAGGCTTGCTTTAGGATGTCCTTGTTTCCTCTTTTCCTAGTGTGAGTGTATAGGATCATGCTAGATGTGTGAGGATGTGTTTGGATGAGATTATGATCGGTATATGCCTTGTATGGCCTTTGAGGTTTACTAGGTTGTGAGGTTAGGTTGAGGATGATCCTATGGATCCCTTTGGGTCTAGGTGTGACCCTTGTGTTGTTAGGAGATTGATATCTCTCTGTATGCCTTGCTTATAGGTTGTATTGTCCCTCCAGTGTAGAGGTGATTGTGGTTGAGGTTGATCGAGGTTGAGGTAAGTTCGTAGGACTTACTTAGCTACCATCCTTATATTGGGTGTTTGCATGAGTGGTGTGTGCTTTCTATGTTGCTGTGATAGCATGAAATGTCGTTTATATCGACCTATGTTTTATTGATTGCCCCGTTGCGTGGTTGTGATAACCTTTCCCTTTCATCCTGCCATGGAGTCTGTGAGGTTCTCTAATGTCAGGCTAGACTGGTTTACAGGAAGGGCGCAATCCACTCTCATATGGTACACGGATTGTGTGACCGATACTCGTATAGCTGGCTATCAGGCTCAGAGGCGAGGATGTATCGGTCCTCGTATCACATACTTTCATTTATCTATATATATATACGATTTGAGTGAATGAGTATTATATAAAGACTATAAAATGGGTAAATGTGTGATAACATGCTGATGTGTTTATCTTTCTATGATTGTGATTGTGCTTATGCATTACTCTATATATGTATGGTTAGTTAATGGTTTATTACCATGTTGTAGATGCCCCATAGGATAGGCGTGTTGCTGAGTGATCTAGCAGAGTGGCAGGCCGAGGATCTCTCGTACATAGGATGGTTGTGGTCTTTTGGGGTTGTTTACTTTTCCCTCCTGCGTGAGGATGATCTTTTGTTACCTCCTGTGTGAGGATGTTGTGGTTTATACTCGGCTATGTTGTTGTTACCTTTTGGGTTGTACAGTTTATACAGTTTTATGCATTTGTTTTATATCTGTCAGTGTCATGTTGTAAGGTATAGTGAACTTGTTGTCAGGCTAGGGTCAGGATCCATTGTGAGATCCTAGCCCAATGTGGCATTCCGAGTCCCGCGGATTCGGGGTGTTACAGGTACGCCTTCACAATAGAGAACTTCGGGGCACTCATTGGATTCTCACCACCCACCATCACCGACTTCCCCTCTAGACAAGAGGCACATGCATTCTGGAGCAACATTGCTCATATTACCTCGAGTGCAGATCATTGGCAGCCGGGTGACTCTAAGGAGAACATCATCTACCATGTAGCTTTCCGGATCACTCACAGGATTCTGAGCGAGATGCTTGTTCGCTCTCAGACGTGTGTGTAATCGTGAACGATATAGCTTTAAATTTATAACCTAAAATATAAGTGTGAAACAATATGCAAACCCGCAGTGTACAGATCAATTGTAATAACATCAAATACTCCAGGCTCGAACACAGGGACTATGGTGAAACAAAGCACGGTATATCAGGTTGTCAATCAAAAGCAAGCAACAAAATAAAGATATCAAAGATGATGTAATATATAAAGGAATGCAGATTCTAGAGGTCAAAGCATGCAGTTGTGGTTCCGACTCAAGATCTCAAAGAATAATGTGGACAAAGCTGAGGTTTGCAAGGGAAGGTATTTCTAAGGTGGGAATAGATCACCGGGTAAGTCTCACTACTCACTATCACAAACCAAAGATCCTTTTACCGGGTAAGTCTCAAGGAACTAATGAAAGGAACTATAATCTCAAACAAATACACCACCTAAGGGGATAGAACTAACCTTTACCGGTTAAGTCTCAGGCTAACTCACAAAGGTATAATGAAGGAACACTCAAACCCTAATAAAGGATAAACCTTTATTACCTAACATCATCATCATAGGTATACAAGCAAAGGAATCACCGGGTAAGTCTCGTCATAGGCTTGCGTATGGACTAGGAAAGGTGCAACAAGGATAGGATTTTGCAAACTAAAACCTAAACTCAGGTATGGATCAGATAAGATCACGCCTCGCTCAGTTCATGTCTGATCTCGGTCGAGATGGTCTGTGAACCGACCGAGGTGAGTTTTAGTTAAGGTTTGGCTCGAGCTTTCAGGGTCCACTAAGGTAAAGGCTCATTCTTTCATCGTCTTTCTCACAACCTTCAGCCAATCACCCTAGAATCGCACAAGAATTTAGCCAATAATCATCATGATAATAAAAATCATATATATATGAAAAGAAGCAATATTCAAACAAGAAAACCTTAACACAAAGGTCTCAATAATCACTCAATCAAACAAACAAACAATCCAAACAACCAGCAAATTGTGTTCTTCAATCACAAACCAAAAGACAACAATCAAAGAACCTAAGAAAACCTTACAACTTTCTTCAAAAGCCTTCAACTTTCACTTCAAAGCCAACTTCCTTCAACTTCCTTCCTTCCTTGGAATATCTTCAATCTTTCAAACTAATCAGTTAACCCGACTTACTTCCATCCAGAAAATATCTTCCAATTAATAGGAGAATCACTTGCCAAAAATAAAAGATCTTATGGGCCATTGGCCGTGCGTCTCGATCCAGCCCAGTAATTTATCTCGTTTGAGGTGATTGTTCGCTCCAAAAGGTGTGTGCAAGCTTTAATATTTATAACCCAAGAAGCATGCTTGAACAATATGCGAACCCGCAGTGTACGGATCAATTGTAATAAAAGTAAGAATTCTAGGGGTCGAAAACAGGGACTATGGTGAAACAAAGTACGGTAATCAGGTTGTCAAATAACCATAAGCAGCAAATTAAAGCAGTCAAATATGATATAAAAGTCAGATAAAGGGAATGCGGATTCTAGAGATTAAAGCATCTAGTTGTGGTTCTGACTCAAGATCTCAAAAGATAACGTGGACAAAGCTGAGGTTTGTAAAGGGAAGGTGTTTCTAAAGTGGGAATAGATCACCGGGTAAGTCTCACTACTCACTATTTCAAACCAAAGCTCTTTTTACCGGGTAAGTCTCAAGGTACTAAGGAAAGGAACTATAATCTCAAACCAACACACCACCCAAGGGAATAGAATCAACCTTTACCGGGTAAGTCTCAAGCTAACTCTCAAAGATGGGATGAAGGCACACTCAAACCCAAATAAAGGATAAACCTTTATTACCTACACTCATAATCTTGGGTAAACAAACAAAGGAACCACCGGGTAAGTCTCATCCTATGCTTGCCTTGAACTAGGAAAGGTATAACAAGGATAGGATTTGGCAAACAGAAACTCTTAACTCAGATGAGGTTCAGGAAAGGTTCACCTCGCTCAGTTAAATTCCATCCCCGCGGAGATGTTCAAAGACTGACCGAGGTGTTCTACGATTAAGGTAAAGACTCGAGCTTCCAGGGTCCTGCTAGAATTAAGATTATTCTATCATCGTCTTTCCCACAACTTTCAGCCAATCACCCTAGAATCGCATAAGAAACTTAGCCAACGATCATCATGATAACAATAATCAAATTTATAAAAAAAAGGAACCAATATTCAAACAAGAAAACCTTAACACAAAGGTCTCAATAACTTAATCAAACAAACAAACAAGTGTTCCTCAATCACAAATCAGAAAAGACAACAAAACCAAAAGTCAACTAAGAAACTTCCTTCAAAGCCAACTTCAACTTGATTCCTTCCTTCCTTGAACTTCAACCTTCAAAACATCCTTCAAAACTTCCTTTAAACTCTTCTAGAAAATCCTCCAGAAATTAGTGATCCGAAGATGACTGAATTGTAGAAAATCAGCTCATATATATAGGAGAATTATTTTCCAAAGATAAAATATCTTACAAGATAATTTCCTTAAAATATAACTCCATATCTTCCAAAATTAAATCAGCCAAAAGATATTCTTTCAGAAATCCAGCCAAAAATAGAAGATCTCGGCCAAAAATAAAGATCTTATCGGCGGTAAGGTGTTCGCCTCGGTTCAGACGCTCCTCAAGATCACCTCGGTCGAGGTGGTACTGTAGCTGACCGAGGTGAATCTCGGCTGAATGTAAATCATCTCAAATCTGGTCCAAAATCAATCCTCTAAATCATTTCCATGCTTCCTGATATCTTCTTATAGCTCTTCAAAGCTCCAGAATGTAGCTCCAATGACTCCTTAGCTTCCTTAGCTCCATTTCGGTCCAAAACGTACTATTTTCCCTACAATTACAATGAAACTAGGTGTAGACCTCGATTCCCGCAAAGGTAGATAAAACAACAATATAATCAAAAACGTTTACATCTATACATGCAGATTTATGAAGATAAAACGTCTAAACCAATCCCAAAATATAGACTATAATACATGCTATCAAAATACCCCATAGTTGTTCCTTGCTTGTCCCCAAGCAAGTTTCAAATCTTAGATACAAGATAGAATGGATTATAAGTCAGAATGATCAATGAAAAACATTTCAAAACCTTTTGTGGTGTGCTCCACTCATAGATCACCCTAAGAGAATGCTTCATGGCAAATAAAATCAAGACATGATCAAAACATTTTAGAAATATAAGAAAGTTGTTCATCTTTGCATAAAATCATAGAATGCATAATAAATCATATTTATCGAAATCAATCATGTATAATCCAGTTTAATCCACCAAGTCAATCAACAAGCTCGAGGTCTCAAGGGCTTCCAAAAGAGGTCAAGAAACGTGTCAAGGTGGGATGTATATAGGGTAATGTGGTGCTAGAATCCGGGAATATGATCTTTTCTTAACTTTCCTTGAATCTCAACATCTTTCACCAATAAGCTTTGCTTATTTTTCTTTACTTTTTGGAATGCATGGATAGAGGTGCACAATAACCAAAGCCTAGGAGATCAGCAATCATCAATTTCTCGAGATGCATCAAACCCTTGATGCACATACCATGACCCGTTAGGAATATCGCTCAATCCGACTTTGGCAAGACACAAACACCCGGCTATGTGAATGGTGCCGGGTTACTCATCATCATGATTGACTTCCCCAAACCTAATTGTTTCTTTCTAACACTTTCAGCCAACATCTCAACTTCACTTTACTTGCTTTTCTCCACTTGCTTCCAAGTTCCCGGATAGGTAAAGGGAGGCAAATATGTATATGAGAGGCTAAAGCATGGTCAAGAAGAAGAAGAGAAGAGAATGAATTGCCTTAATCATCCCAAGAAGAATGTGAGAGAACTCAATATGTGCTGTCAACCTTTAAATCCAACATAATTTTGATAAAAACAAAGTATTAAATATGCTAAATCTTCAAACAAAGCATTTTGCAACTTAAACATATCATAAAACCTTTCGAGCATATAAAGATTTCAAAACAAATCTGCAAACAGAATCATCATTGAGGTCATAACCAGAAAAGAAGCACAAAACATTTCGAAAAAATCTTTCAGTTAAAGCCACCTCGGTCGAGGTGTTCTGACGTCATCCGAGGTGTCATACTCGATCGGCCATGAACGTCTCATAAAAATTCTCAAACCAGTTTTCGACGTTTTTTTCTCAAACAAAAACCTATATGTATGCATGTAATGACACATAAACACATAGAGCATAAATAAACGATAATATCCAACAAGGGTCATACAAGTCATACACATAAGTCACAAAATATACATCCAAATACCCCATACTTGGGACACATTGTCCCAATGGGTCAAATATAATTCTAAGGAAATAAAGTACTCACCGGACCTAGCTGAACTGCATAATAAATAAGAAAAGAAATCCATGAAGCTCTAGTCCTCCGTCAGTTGGTGGTGGTGGATGTGGAATGTAGGGATGTTGGGACGGGTCAAATGTATAGCCTATCATCTGTTGGAACTGGATCTCCATCATCTGTCGTTGGTAATTCTAGCTCTCCCCTATCTGATGCATCCATCCATCAATATGGTGGCGCTCATCAGCAAAGCGCTAGGAAATGTCAGTTGTAATGGCCGTATAAGAGTCAATCATCTCCTCATTCAGCTCATCAATCCGTCGGCGCCGGCCCCGGGGAAGCTGCTGGCGCAGAAGCTCATTCCGAACCGCGGGAAACTTCGGCTTCGGAGGCCGCCTTGGATCAACGAAAGGACGAACTGAGCCTCGGGATCTCTACGTTTGCGGGATTTGCGCCGAGGTGGTGGTGGTGGTGGTGTTGCTCTCTCCTCCTCTGCCGCCTCATCATCAAGAACGACAACGGGAACACTAGGACCGCCGGTATCAGTACCAGTCTCCATAGCATCTCCTCCATCATATCCCTCATCATCATCATCATTGTCAGCTGCATCTCTAGCATCCTGCATATAGGAAAACCAAGCAGAAGACCAGAACTGACGGTCAAAAACAGAAAACTGAGATGACCAGATAATGCCCTGTGGTGCAGTCGTCTCCCATGCCATGGCAACGTAAGGCATGCCAAGGCCACGAGGAACGAGAATACGTCTCTTGATCATCTCCTGCAGTCCTAGTGGCTTCGCAGCCGCAACTAGTGTGCACGTTGAAAGATCCAGACCTATAGAAGTGGCGATGTGGTCACCAACCCACTATAGCAAATATCGCCTCTAGACTTGCCCTTGATCTTGTGCAAATCATCTGCCAGCATGGCAGCAAAGTCCGGCACTCCCCCAGTCACCATACAGAATAAACTAAGTAGCTCCCCCTGATGGACCTTTTGGGGTGTCTCAGTACGCGCCAGAAGTGTCTCACTGAAAATTCTATGAGCAAAGCGGAAAGCAAGACGAAATATAATACGCTCCCGGGAATCTCCGAGCCTCCACCTGTCACTGTGATCCGTCACATGGGCTATTTCGCCCCAGAAACTCCGAGCCACCACTCGGGAAGGAAAGTCCGTCACTGTCGGGGTAGGGAAACCTAAAATCTCCATAAATTGGTCCATAGGAACTACATAGTTCCTGTTCAGTAGCCGGTACTTTTTTCCATTGTGCTCCGGCACATAAGTAAATGAGCTCGCAAACTCCATCGTCGATTCCAGGTAAGCCGGCGCTCTGATATCCATGAACTCCTCCAGCCCAACCATGGAGATCATCTTCTTCAAGTACTCCACCACATGGAGGCACTCGAAGGCATCAACATGAAGGAAGCGCGGGGAAACGATCGGACGCCCGCAAATACGATCATAGTCCTTCTAGTGACGTGCAAGGATCACCAAAATAACAAACTGAAAAGCAGAAGAAGGGGAAGACTGATTGGAACTGCTAGGCTTGTCCCTCAAGGCAAACTGACGATCAGATCTGTTGCTCATTTTTCTGACAAGATCACCTCGGTTGCCCCAAGAGCACCTCGGCCGAGACATAGTCGACTAGACCGATGCAAGTTGTTGTTCGATCGCACTCTCTGAATTTGCAAGTTCTTTTCCCCCAAATCACTACCAAAAGCTTCCTAAGGGGTACTTATATCCTTTTCAACAACAAACAATAGCAACCAAAGCCAGATCTGCTCGAAATCAGTAAAAGAAGAAAGGAGTTAGGGTTTGTAACGAAATACCCCAGATTTTGCAGATTGAAGCATTTTCCTTGTTGTTTAATGCTTGGAAACTAATTCTCTTGCTTCCTCCGGCAAAATCAAGCCAAGAATCGTAAGAAACGAGCAAGAATCGAGGATTTGAGGGTAGGGAGCCGCCGCGGTCGAGGTTACTGCTGAGAGGGAAGAATGTGAGAAGAAATAGAAACCATTTCGCCTTTTATACCCCTCGTTGAATTTGATTCCACCTCGGTTGAGGTGGTCCCGACTGGGCCGAGGTGTCAGACTGGATGTCAAACCTATTCGCCTCGGTTGACCAAGAACATCTCGGTCGAGATGTTGTGACAGCAACCAAGATTTGTCTCAGTCAAGCTCCATCTTCTCAATTTCTCGAACTTCAGTCCTTCCAATGTAGCTCCTGAGCTGCAATCCTTCCTTAGAAAGTACTTGGTTCCTGTCTAGAGTACGCAAAAACAAAACGAAGCAAACTATCTAAAACTAAGCTAGAAAAGGGAAAAGAAATCAATACCTTAGGTTGCCTCCCAAGAAGCGCTTGATTTAAGGTCGCTAGTTGGACCGTACATCGTCCTCAAACAAGGTATAGTGGTGCAATCTCCTCAGCCGGGACTTCTGGTCGGTACTTCCTTAGCCTATGACCGTTGACCTTAAAGCTTCCGCTTGTTTCACCCCAAATCTAAACTGCACCATAAGGAAAAACAATTTTCACAACGTAAGGTCCTGTCCATCTAGATTTCAACTTACCTGGGAAGAGGCGGAGGCGGGAGTTGAAGAGTAGAACAATATCTCCTTCTTTGAGCTCCTTAGGAATGATATGCTTGTCATGCCATCTCTTCGTTCTTTCCTTGTAGATCTTGGCATTCTCATAGGCGTTCAAGCGCAACTCCTCCAGCTCATTGATGTCTAAAAGTCTCTTCTCTCCGGCTTCCTTGATGTTGAAATTCAACCACTTGATTGCCCAATATGTCTTGTGCTCTATCTCAACGGGTAGATGACAAGACTTCCCATATACCAAATTGTAAGGGGTGGTATCAATAGGAGTCTTGAAAGCAGTCCTAAGCCCAAAGAGCATCATCCAACTTCATGGACCAATCCTTTCTTGTCCTAGAAACGGTCTTCTCCAAAAATTGCCTTGATCTCTCTATTCGAGATCTCAACCTGCCTGCTAGTTTGAGGGTGATAAGGGGTTGCTACCTTATGGGTGACCCCATACTTTGATAAAAGTGTCTTGAACTTCCGGTTGATGAAATGTGTCCCTCCATCGCTGATGATGATGCGTGGTGTCCCAAAACGTGGAGGCAATGGCTTCTACCCATCTAGAGGCGTAATCAACAGCTAAGAGAATGTAGAGGTTCCCCGCGGATGATGGGAAAGGTCCCATGAAATCAACTCCCCATACATTAAAAATCTCAACCTCCTGAATATTGTTGAGTGGCATCTCGTTTCTTCTTGACAAGTTCCCTGTTCTTTGGCATGCATCACAAGAAACAAAAAATGTTTGCACATCCTTAAATAATATAGGCCAAAAGAATCCAGAACGTAATAAATTAGCGCATGTTTTGTGAGCGCTAGCATGTCCTCCACAAGGAAGCGAGTGGCAGTGTCGTATGACACTAGCAACTTCATCCTCTGGAATGCATCGTCGAAGCATCCCATCCGGACCTCTCTTGAACAGTAGAGGTTCATTCCAGTATTAATGGCGTACATCCTTGAATAACTTCTTCCTTTGAGCGTACGTCAATCCGGGCGGTATTTCCTGACAAACAAGGTAATTGACAATATCAACATACCAAGGCTCTTTAACATCAGAAACTTGGGGAAGCCAGTGCTACACCAACTGTAAGTGACTCTCAGAAAACGAATCAGAAAGTTTTTTGTCCTCAGTTGACAACATCTCGCTTGCTATCTCGGTCGGTGTCCGAGGTGGGTGACCGAAATGTTCTTTAGATAAGAAAACCTCGCTTGGTCCAGGAAGTGCCTCGGTCAAGGTACTGGAATTGAGACCGAAACCTATCGTACTTTTCTTCTCCTGAATCAGTCTATCAAATCTAGCTCTTGGATCTTCTTTCAATGTCCTTAAGCTCCGTATATCTGCATCACAAGAGACATTTATACCTTCCTCCATTAAACTAAAACTAAGAACTCTTTCAAGAGGATCGTAATAAGGATAGAGCTCACCAATTCTCTTAATTCTTCTTCATCATAGATGTTGAAGATGTCATCCTCCAGTGGCTCTCCCTTCATTGCAGCAAGCAATGCAAACTCCACATGATCTCCACCAATGTTGAATTTCAACTTGGCGCTCTTACAATCCACATTGCAACCCGAAGTTGCTAGAAATGGTCTCCCGAGAATGATAGGAATGGGATAATCTACGGGAATTTCAAGTACAACAAAGTCTATAGGTATGTAGAAATTACCTAACTTGATAGGAACGTCCTCCAAAATACCCACGGGACGGGTAATGGAGCGATCCGCCATGTATAGCGTCATCTTCACCAGCTTGGCCTCTCCAAGTCCGACTTTCTCATAAAGCTCCAGCGGGATGATACTCACGCTGGCTCCTAGATCAAATAATGCATCATAGGTTACATCCCCAACTTGAATGGGAATGCAAAACGAACCGAGATCCCTCAATTTAGGTAGAATCTTCTCCTTCATGATTTGAATGAGCTCCGAAGACTTAGATGTCATCCTTACTTCACCAAAATCCTCCACCTTCCTCTTCCTTGATAGAATCTCTTTCAGAAACTTCCCATAGGCAGGCATCCCTAGAATGACATCAAGGAAAGGGATGTTAATATGCAGTTTATTCATTAGGTCTAGAAACTTACCAAAATGCTTGTCTAGATGTGCCCTCGCCCTTGACTGAGGAAATGGAAGTGGTGGTTTATAAGCAGGAGGTGGAACATAAATTTCAGATTTGTCTTTCGCTTTCTGGGGATCCATCTCGGCCTCGACCGAAGTGTTCGTCTGGTCGTGGCTCGACCGAGGTACTGGATTTGTAGTCTTCAATCCACTGCGTGTTGTTATTGCAATGATATGTCCTTTAGGGTTGCTTTCTGTCCTTGTTGGGAGCTTCCTGGATCTCTTGGCGCTTCATTCGCCTTGTTGAAAAAGTGTTGCTCTAAGGCTTTTTGTGCCTTCGAAAATGAATTCATCGATGTCTCCATCGCGTTGAGCTTGATCAATATTGCCTCCAGCACAACATCTTTCTTTTTTGGTTGGGACGAACTTAATGCAGGCCCCTGGCTTCTCAATGGAGTAGAAGAAGAAGAGGGGGCATAAAGAGCATTATTAGCATGAGAATAAGGGTTACCGGAATTTTGTTGATTAGATCTCCAATTGTTGTTGTTGGAGTTTCTGTTGTTGTTGTAATTGTTGTTCTGCGGCCCTTGATAGTTGTTTCTTCCTTGATATCCTCCATCTTGCTCCTTCTTCGTTTGAGCTACTAAGAGCTCCTTCAATGCCTTTACTTTATTGCTAAGCGAGGTGAGTTGAGCTCCATTTGATGATGTGTCTTGGAAGCTAACTCTCCTTGCTCCATTTTCAGTTCCTTGATGGGAGTACTTCTCCATGTGTAAAGCTTGCTTTTCAAGGAAATCCCAAGCTTCATCTATTTGCATATCCATAAGGGTGCCGGCGGAAAGTAATTGGAGCTTGAATTGAGTATCTCCATCCAAACCCTTGAAGTATATTTCCAGCAACTCGATCTTTGGAATCCCATGATGTGGGCAATCCAACAGAAGATCCTTAAATCTCTCTCATGACTTGGACAAACTTTCCTTGTTCTTCATAAAAAAAAGCATTGATCTTTCCCCTCAATTCAGCGGTCTTAGAAGGGGGAATGAACTTAGTAAGAAACTCCGTTGTCATCTCTTTCCAAGTGTTGATTTTTCCGGCCGGAAGAGATTGATACCAAGCAAGCGCCTTGTCTTTCAAAGAGAAATAGAAAGGCCTCAACTTGTAGTTGTTATTCTCCACTCTTGAAGGTCTCAAAGTCTCCAACAGAATCTCATAGTTTTGCAAATGCTGATGTGGAGACTCTCTCTCCAAACCTTTAAATTGACATTGTCGAATCATAATTAGAACTTGCGGTCGAAGTTCATAATCATTCTCAGCTGGATCACCTAGGTTGACTCCTGGACGCCTGACTTGTTGATTAGGATACATCCTCTGTCCTAGGGTTTGTGGAACTCCAGCAAAAAGAACATCTCAGACTGGCATCCGAGGTGGTAGGTTTATCTCGGCCGGGTCAACTTGAACTGGGTCCTGCCTCGGTCGAGGATCTTGGATCGGTCGAGGAAGAAACTGGGCCCTTAGAGCGGCCATATCTGCTTCAATTCCTTCTGTTCTTGCGCGAGTCTCATCTTTCTCTCGTTGTAGTTCTTCCTTACTAAGGGGTAACTGTTCCAATGCCTCCTTTAATTCGACTTCAAGATCGCGATTGTCTTGATCGGTCATCTTAGCTTCTTTCAATCTTCTCTTGTAAGTCTTTTCTGGTTCGGGATCGTAGGGAACGATTTCCTTTCCAGCACGAGTTCTTCGCATAAACCTAAGAAAAGATCCTGCGAAAACACTCAAGTAAAGTGGTTAATAGCAACAAGGGCAATAGCCCCGAAAGACAACCGAAACCGAACTTGGTCTAAATCAAGTTCCCCGGCAACGGCGCCAAAAACTTGTTCCCTCCAAAAGGTGTGTTCAAGCTTTAATATTCATAACCCAAGAAGTATGCTTGAACAATATGCGAACCCGCAGTGTACGGATCAATTGTAATAAAAGCAAGAATTCCAAGGGTCGAACATAGGGACTACGGTGAAACAAGGTACGGTAATCAGGTTGTCAAATATCCACAAGCAGCAAATTAAAGCAGTCAAAGATTATATAAAAGTCAGATAAAGGGAATGCGGATTCTAGAGATTAAAGCATCTAGTTGTGGTTCCGACTCAAGATCTCCAAAGAGAAGGTTGACAAAGCTGAGGTTTGCAAAGGGAAGGTGTTTCTAAAGTGGGAATAGATCACCCGGTAAGTCTCACTACTCACTATTCCAAACCAAAGCTCTTTTTACCGGGTAAGTCTCAAGGTACTAAGGAAAGGAACTATAATCTCAAACCAACACATCACCCAAGGGAATAGAATCAACATTTACCAGGTAAGTCTTAGGCTAACTCTCAAAGATGGGATGAAGGCACACTCAAACCCCAATAAAGGATAAACCTTTATTACCTAAACTCATGATCTTGGGTAAACAAGCAAAGGAATCACCGGGTAACTCTCATTCTAGGCTTGCGTTGAACCAGGAAAGGTATAACAAGGATAGGATTTGGCAAACAGAAACTCTTAACTCAAATAAGGTTCAGGAAAGGTTAACCTTGCTCAGATTATGTACCATCTCGGCCGAGATGTTCCACATCTGACCGAGGTGTTCGTCGGTTAAGGTAAAGGCTCGAGCTTTCGGGGTCCTGTTGGGATTAAGATCATTCTATCATCGTCTTTCCCACAACTTTCAGTCAATCACACTAGAATCGCATAAAGAACTTAGCCAACAATCATCATGATAACAATAATCAAATTTATAAGAAAGGAATTAATATTCAAACAAGAAAACCTTAACAAAAAGTTCTCAATAACTGAATCAAACAAACAACAATCAATGTTCCTCAATTCACAAATCAAAAAAGACAACAAAACCAAAAGCAATCCAATAAGATCTTACAAACTCCTTCAAAGTCAACTTCAACTTGATTCCTTCCTTCCTTGAACTTCAACCTTCAAAACTTCCTTTAAAACTTCCTTTAAACTCTTCATAAAATCCTCCAGAAATCAGTGATCCGAAGATGGCTAAATTGTAGAAAATCAGCCAAAATATATAGGAGAATTATCTTCCAAATATAAAATATCTTAAAAAAATAATTTCCTTAAAATATAACTCCATATCTTCCAAAATAAATCAGCCAAAAGATATTCTTCCTTCCAGAAATTCAGCCAAAAATATGTGATATTCTCTTTCCAAAAATAGAAGATCTCAGCCAAAAATAAAGATCTTGTCGGCGGTAAAGTGTTCGCCTCGGTCCAGACGCTCCTCAAGATCACCTCGGTCGAGGTGGTACTGTAGTTGACCGAGGTAAATCTCAGCTGAATGTAAATCATCTCAAATCTGGTCCAAAATCAATCCTCTAAATCATTTTAATGCTTCCTGAGATCTTCTTATAGCTCTTCAAAGCTTCAGAATGTAGCTACAATGACTCCTTAGCTCCATTTCGGTCCAAAACGTGTTATTTTCCCTACAATTACAACGAAACTAGGTGTAGACCTCGATTCCCGCAAAGGTAGACAAAACAACAATATAATCAAAGAATATACATCTATACATGCAGATTTATGAAGATAAAATGTCTAAACCAATCCCAAAATATAGACTATAATACATGATATTAGTGATACTGTAGCCAACGGAGATGATCTTCAGCTACGTACAAATCTCTCAAAACTGGTCCAAAATCAAACTTTTGTTCAACTTGCATGGTTCCTATGATATTCTTGTAACTCCTCAATGTTCCATAATGTAGCTCCAATGACTCCTTAGATCCCTTAGCTTCATATTTCTCCAAAACATGCATTTTCCCTACAATTAAAAACAAAACTAGGTGTAAACCTCGATTCTTACAAATGTAAACAAAACAACATAATGATCAAGAATATACATCCATGCATGCAGATTAATGAAGATATAACGTCCAAACCAATCTCAAAACATAGACTATGATACATGCTATCAATGTTGCTCACCCGGACCGAGATACCTAAGAAGATCCAATAGGGTAAGTTACTTTCTGTATGACAACAGGTGAGATCCCGGACTTTGATACCATGCTGGTGCAAGAGATGCACAAGGTCAAGTACAAGAAGAAGGGCGACATTTGTTTCGGAGGACTAGTGACGTACATTACCAACACTATGGAGATCGATCTATCTGCATGCACTTTGGCCGCTGAGGTCAAACCTTTAGGGCTGCAAGAGTTCATTACCCATCGGATCTTGATTCCTCAAGGCCGTGGTCCACCTTATGTGGCCATGCCTTGGGAGACGATAGCTCGAAAACGGATTCCTTGGTCCCCACAATTCACTATCTCCGACCTAACCAATTGGTCAAGGATCTGGCGGTCCTTCGTGTGAGATGCAGAGATCGACGTAGAGTTTGGGACATACAGCGATGAGGAGGATGTTGGAGTGCCTATAGACACCGGGAAGGAAACTTCTTGTCCGAGTGCCCAGGTGATCGAGCTAGTGGATGATGACGAGGAGACGGAGGATGACCATCCTGCACCGGAGACTCCTACACCAGAGATGTCACAGCGCCGCCACCGCCGCTCCGATCACGAGGCTCACCAGAGGATTGACGCTCTCACACGTCATATGGATCGGTCATTCCGTACTTTGCGTACGGATATGGGGGAGCGCCTCGATGCTCAGACACGAGAGATCAGCGCTATGAGGCACTCGACAGAGGAGAGCCACCACTATCAACGCCGGATGATGAAGCTACAGTTTCAACATCTGATGGGCCATCCATTTGACCCCTCCTTGTACCCGTTCCTTCCACCTCCTCCTCCAGATGCATGATCGATTCTTCCAAGGAGTTGTTGTTGCTTGATTTTCTCTTCTTATTTTGTGGTTCTGATTTGACATTGTCAGTGTTTTTCTCTAGACTTTTTATACCCATCAGAAAAATGTGTCCTAATTATGGGGTGCTTTGAGATATTGGGTCTATAATAACCAACTTATGTGCTTATGACTATTTCAACTGCTTCCACTATGTGCTCTGAGATTATAATGTACATTACATGCATTGTAGTAGGATTTTTTTTATCGAAAAAAACGTACAAACTGGCTTTAAAAAAAATTCTCAACCAAAATGACTTATGGTCAAACGAGGTGACCATTACAGGAGCTTACCTCGGTCTAGTTCCTCGTTTTCCCTTAAGCATCTCGACCGAGATGGGTTTTGAAAAAACGGAAATTTTTGAAAAAATTTGTCCTCCTGAGCTAGATATGATCACAATGATGAAAATTGTTTGTTGATTAGTTTTTATGATTTTTATGTAGTTGAAACAATTTGTGATGTGATTAAGGTATGATTGCTTTGTTTGAAATTTGAGCATGCTTAGTGAGTTATTTCATCCAAATCATGTTGAATTTGAAAGTTGAAACTGCGTTATAAGTTCTCTCACATCCTTATTGGAATGATTGAGGCAATTCATTATTCTTTCTTCCTCTTCTTGATCATGTTTTTAGCCCCTCATTGAAATATGTTTGTCTTCCTTTACCTATCCGGGAATTTGTAAGCAAGAAAGTGAAAAAACAAGTGAAAGACGATGTCGAAAGGAGAAGTGTTCAAAAACAATAGGTTTGGGGATGTTAGTCATGAGGATGAGTAACTCGGCACCATTCACATAGCCAGGTGTTTGTGTCTTGCCAAAGTCCGATTGATTGATAGTCCTAACGGGTCATGGTATGTGCATCAAGTTTTGAGGCATCTCGAGAAATTGAGATTAGCTGATCTCCAAGGCTTTGGTTATTGTGCACCTTTGTCCATATTCTCAAAAAGTGAAAAGTAAAGCAAAATATTGAAAAAAAGCAAGAAAATCTTGTTGATGAAGCTAAGTTCAAAATTGTGAAATTCTTATCCTTTTCCCGGATTTAGCACCACAATATCCTATATACATTCCAGCCCTAACATGTTTCTTGACCTTTGATTGAAATCCCTTGAGACCGTGAGCATGTTGTTTGACTTTGTGGTTTAAATTGGATTATTCATGATTGATTTTTATGAGTATGATTTGCTACACATTCTATGATCTCGAGTGAAGTATGATTAGCTTTCTTATATTTATAACTTGTTTTGGTCATATATTCACTCTTCCTAGCTATGAAGCATTCTCTAAGGGTGATCTATGAGTTGGAGCATACAATCAAAAGTTTTTGAAAGTTTTCGCTAATTTTTAACTGATTATAATTCATTCTATCTCGTATTTAAGATTTGAACTTGCTTGGGAAAAAGCAAGAGGCAAGTATGGGGTATTTTAACATCATGAATTATTGTCAATATTTCGGATATGGTTTTGGAGTTTTCTCATCATTATTAAACATGCATGAATGAATATTACAGATGATATTGGCATTATTCGTTTACTTTGCAAGAATCGAGGTCTACACCGCGTTTGATTGTATTTGTAGGGAATAAGGCATATTTTGGATCAAAATGGAGCATTGGAGTCTAAGGAAGCTAAGGATCTACATTATGGAGCATTAGGAAAGACAAGAAGAGAAGCACGAACTACATTGAAAGGAAGAAGGAAAGATTTAGTTGAAGATATGAAGGCATGCATGTAGAATACTATTGGTCTCGGACCAACACAGTCATGCATCTCGACTGACGGCCACTGGGTCTGGATCGAGATCGACGGCCCACATCCCAAGGGAAATAATGTATTATTTGACCTATCCCTCTTCTATAAGAATGGAGGGTCAAGGTAAAGAAAGGAGGTTGGATCTTGGAGAGATCAAAGGACGGTAGTTTTCAAGGACGGAAGGACGGCTATTGGAAGGAAAAGAGTTAAGGAAGGATTGCTTAGTATTTAAGGAGGAAGGGAAGACAAGTTGTAAGATTCCCTTGGGAAGTTGTTAGTGAGTTGTTATCATACTTTTTGGAACACATTGTTAGTGATGATTGCTGGTTTGTTTGCTTTGATAATTGAGACATGATTGTTGGTTGCTTATTTCTCTTTTCTTGATATTCTTGATATATATTTGGTTGCTTGACAATGATTATTGTTGGCTAAACTCCCCATGTGATTCTAGGGTGATTAGTTGAAGGTTGTGGTGTAGACGATGAAAGAATGAACCTTTATTTGAGTGGACCCTAAAAGCTCGAGTTAACCCTAAACCGAAACCCGTCTCGGGATGTTCTTGAAGTCATCTCGACCGATATCGATAAGAACTGCACGAGACAATCCTCTGCATTGCCTATCTTGAGTTTAGGTTATAGTTTGCTAAATTCTATCCTTGTTGCACCTTTCTTGTCTTACATGCAAGCCTAGGACAAGACCTACCCGGTTATTCTTTTGCTTGTTTACCTATGATGATGAGTGTTAGGTAATAAAGGTTTATCCTTTATTGGGATTTGAGTGGGTCTTCATCCTACCTTTGAGATTTAACTTGAGACTTACCCGGTGATGGTTAGTTTTGTACCTTTAGGTGTTGTGTTGGTTTGAGTACTCGTACCTCTCCTTAGTTACTTGAGACTTACCCGGTAATAGGAGCTTTGGTTTGGAAAAGTGGGTAGTGAGACCTACCCAGTGATCTATCCCATAGTTGAAACACCTTCCCTCAATAAACCTCAGCTTTGTCCACGTTACCATTAGAAATCTAGAGTTGAAGCCACAACTGGATACTTTGACCTCTAGAATCTGTGTTCCCCTATCATACTATATATCTTGTCTTTTGCTTTTGATCAGTGTTATTGCATGCTTCTGAAGTTAGATTCTAGGCTGTGATTATTTTCACCAAATCCCTGAGATCGACTCCGGAATATTAGTCCTTACTAAAATAGATCCGTACACTGCGGGTTCGCTTATTGTTAGGTCTATAATTCAGGATATAAATTTAAAGTTTTTTCTACACACCTTTTCGTGCGAACAGCAAGCCTAGAGGCCACTCTCTCAAGATGCGGAATGAAGGTTGACACAGTAACAGACTCATGAATTAATGGAATACCAAGGTACGGACCAAGGTTGCGAGTCCAGGGAATACCTCCAGCCACGCTCAACTGATCCTCCAGGATCCCGCGCATATTATGTGACACAAAGATACTGGATTTAGCAAGGCTAACCTTCTGGCCCGATGCTCCACAAAGCTCATCAAGAATTCCTTTAATAACTGTCATTTGCAAAGTATATACTTCTGCAAATAAGAGGATGTCGTCCGCAAAGAAGAGGTGAAAGATAGGAGTGGCCTATTGGGAAAGTTGCATAGCCTTCCATCTCTCATCCCCAACAGCGTTGTTAATAAGGTTGCGCAACCTTTCCAAGCATAGGACAAAGAGATAGGGAGAGAGCGGGTCACCTTGTCTGACCCTTCTAGTCATCGAAAATCTAGTCGTTCTTTCACCAATCCATAATACTCATAGAGCTAGTCATAACACAGCTTTTGATCCTCTCCACGCACATTGCCAGGATTTGGATATCCTGAAGAGTATCAAAAATAAACTCCCACATAAGCATGTCATAAGCTTTCTCGAGGTCTAGTTTCAGCACCATCCACCCTTTTCTTCCCTTCTACGCCTCATTGAGTGAATAGCTTCCTGTGCAAGGACAACTGGTAGAAATATGGGGGATTTGGATCGAGGAGAAACTTCAACTACTTCTTCTTGATCGTTTGAGTTGGATAAAATGTAGAACTTGAGCGGTGGAAGCTTAGAAGTGAATGCGGAAGTGTACGGTCGATCCGATCTAGATAGATCAAATCATCCACGAAGTGGAGTTGAATAAGGTTGATCCTTCCAACAAAAAGGATCCTCGAGTGTGAAGGCTTGGATCAAAGACTAGATCAAAGATAGAACTTTGAGAGGGTGGAAGAAGAGGTGATATCCAAACCAAGTAAGAGGATTTTCCTTCTCAACACTTGGATTCAACTTAGACATATCTTACAAATGAGTCAAGCATCCTCTTATATAGTGGATGTGGTCATACAAAGAGTCAAAACATAAATAACAGAAATCAAAGCCGGAATTAAAGTTCCGAAAATGAAAAGCCTAAAATATGAAAGGTCGGAATTTAAGTCACGGAATTAAGTTCCGGAATTAAAGTTCTGAATATAAAAATTCTATTATTAAATAGCCGAAATATTTAATATGTTTTCAAAACGGCGTCGGGTCCTTCTAGCCGGAAACACGGATGGCATCGCAATCCGGGGGCGTATCGGCAACGTTATCCGACATGGACCTCCCCGGGATGAAACTTGCCTGCATAGGACTAACAAGGAAGTTCATAAGAGGTTTGAGTCGGTTAGTGAACATCTTAGATATTACCTTATACGACACATTGCATAGATTGATCGGCCTAAATTGCTTCAGCATTTCCGGTTTAGCAATCTTTCCGATTAGCACTATAAGGGTTTCATTCACATCCCCTGGAAGCATACCAGTTTATAGGAATTCCTGCACAAAACGAATCAGGGAAGAACCAACCGTGTCCAAAGCATCTGATAGAAGATGGGTTGGAACCCACCAGGGCCCGGTGCCTTTAGAGCCCCCATACCTTTAACCGACGGTATAATATCTTGGTCCGTAAACGGCCGCGACAGCGCCGAAATTTGGTCCGGTGAGAGACCAGGATACCCTCCTCTCCGCATAGGAACTAGCGAAGTAAGTTGATCCGACCCATAAAGATCCTTAAAGAAGCTCACCGCATGGTTTACCAAAGCCTCCTGATTAAGACACCACTCACCATTATCAACCTTAAGAGCGTCAATTGTATTCCTCTGTCTCCGGATGATCGTTGAGAGGTGAAAAAAGGATGTATTCCGATCGCCACAAGTGAGCCACTATTGCCTTGATTTTTGGCACCAAAGCAACTCCTCCTGTTCAAGGACCCTAGAGAGCTCTCCTCCCACGGCCTTCTCCTGCTCTAACAATGTATCAAAGGACTCGGCAGAGATATCATTCGTAATCTCTTCCATCTTTTGCATGAGTGCCTCCTTTCGTCGATGAATATCACCAAACGTCTCCTTATTCCATTTTCGTAAGAAGGTTTGCAATCTCTTGAGGGCCATTGAGTGACAGGTGAGTTGCTTGTCCTCTCAAAAGTGTGTGTGCAAAGTCTTAAATTTATAAAATCTAAAATCAAGCAAAGTGAACCCGCAGTGTACGGATCGGTATAGTAAAGCAAGAATTCCATAGTCGAACTCAGGGATTTGGGGGATCAAATTCAGTTTGTAAAATCGTCTGGCAAGATAATGAAGCTTTTATAAAGATTAATGGGAAAACAACGATTCTAAAGATTCAAGTATCCAATTGTGGCAATCAATTCAAGATGTTCTAAAGATATAAGGACAGAGTTAGGATTGCAAAGGTATAGATCTAAGGTAGGGTGTTGTACGGTGAAGTTCCAAACCCATGATCCTCACCGAAAGTCTCTCTAAATATAGGATGTTGAGTCTCGTTATAAAGGGAATCGAAGGACAAGATTAAACTCTCAAATACCCATGCTCAAACCCAATGGAATCAAAGATAAGCCAAACAGGTTAAAGTTGTGACACTCGTAACCTAAGTAGAGGGTGTTGAGTCTCACTACTATCTAGAAAAGGTAAGTCAGGGCTAGGTTAGGGTCAATCTTTAACTTTGGATCAAAGCAAAAGCAAAACATGTGTGACAAGGAAAACCACGGTCAAATCTTGAAGAAACACGACCGTGGAACTCAAGAAGAGATCGTGGAAAGGTTCGACGATGAGGTTTCTTGCAACTCTCAGGGTCCAATCTGTTTTTGTTCAATTTATCATCATCTATGCCACAACTATCAGTCCTTCACCTTAGAATCGCTTAAGGTGCTTAGCCAACAATCATTGTCATCAAATCAATAATCAAGATTAAAAGAAAGAAAAGATAGAACCTTGAAGACTCAACAATGAATGCAAAACCAATCTCAATCAATTCAAAAACCGTGCTTGTGTTTAATGAATACAAAATAGAGTCAAAAATCTTTCACAAATCTTAAAGAACAAGAATAACGGGATGTCAATCCACCTTCAAATTGTAACCCTAAGATCTTCCAACTCTGAATAGGAAAAGTGCGTACTTCTCCAAATCTTCCTTCCAAAATCTTCTCACAATGAAATATTGCAAATGATCTCAACTTCTCTCTTCCGAAAGCGTATGCAGCCAATGTGTAGCGAGTGATCTCTTTTCTCTCTTTCTTCCGCCTTCTTATAGGAAAAACTAGGGCTGCAAAAGGCCCGTAACGAATGATGACGTGGAAAATATGACATGTGGTATTCGTTAGGAGAATCACGGCCAAGACCAACTTTCCACGCCCGTGGAAACCACCGTGGGAGCCTACGACATGTTCCTCCACGGCCTTAATTAAATTAAATACCAATAACCACGGCCGTGGTACCTTGTACTTGACCGTGGAATCCCTAAAACGTGCATACAATCCCTTGTTTCCCAAAGCTTCCTACTCATACTCCTTCCTTAGCTACTCCAATGCATCTCCTTTATGTCTAGTATGATCAAAAGTGCTCACATGCTCCATTTATGTTCCAATCAAGGCCTTTAATCACCAATAAACACAACAAAGCTTGTGTAGATCTCTACACCAACATAATAGGTGAATGTGCTCATAAATGCTTCAAACTCATATTCATGTACACAAAAGAAGGGGAAAAACTACCAAAACATGTGCCTAAAATAACGTCATATTTCATGCTATTAAAACTACCCCATACTTGTCTCTTTCTTATCCCCAAGCAAGGTTTTCGCAAGCTAGAACATAAGGTAGGATGAAATATGAATGCAAAACAAGGGAAAACAAATCTTTTTGGTATTGTGCTTCTATTCAATAGATCACTCTCAAATCTTGCTTCATGTTTCTTTGAAAACTTTTATATACACAAAACGAATCATGTCATGAAAAAGAAACATCATACATTGCAAAAGCTCCAAGACAAACATCATAACCCAAAGTAATGTCAAAATCAATCATGTGGAAATCCAATTTAGATCACTAAGCCAAACAACAACCCAAAGATCTTAAGGACTTTCAAGCAAAGGTCAAGAAACGTGAATGGGTAGGATTTTAAGGTAATGTGGTACGATATCCGGGAAAAAGGAACTACACAACACAAGCTTGAAGAACATTGATTCCCAAACATGCTTTGCATGCGAACTTTTCTTTTACTTTACTTTTTGAAAGTATGGACAGCGGTGCACAAAAACTGAAGCCTAGGAGATCGGCGAATCTCAGTTTTAGAGATGCCTCAAACCCTTGATGCGCATACCATATTCCGTTAGGACTATCGTTCATTCGGACTTTGGCAAGACACAAATATCCGGCTATGTGAATGGTGTCGAGTTACTCATCCTCATGTTCAACGTCCCCAAACCTATTTTTCTATACTTTGAATGCACACATTTTTTTCTTTCATGGCCCTCCCACATCAATCATGCCACACATCACTCACTTCCTAATTCCCAGATAGGTAAAGGAGGTAAAAAAAAATTTGATGAGCTAAATGAATAAAGAAGAAGCAAGAAAAACTAAGCGCCTTAATCATTTCAAAAAGAAGTGCAAGAACCTGTAATGTGATTTCAACTTTCATTCCTCAACATGATTTAGACAAGAATTTTTACATTATGAAACTTGCAAGAAGATCAAACATATACTCAATTTCTCCACAATTCACAATTTAAACCAAGCACATAAATGTCATCAATAATTCAATCCACAAGAAAATTCATCATTGAGGTCTTTTCCAATCCTAAAAGCACAATATTTTTTTCAAAACTTTTCAAATTTTTATGGGTTTTTCAAATCTTAAAAAATGCAAGACAAAAGAAAACGTGTGACAAGAAAATAAAAGATGCAAGTGTTCATGGATAAGAACGAAGCAATATGTCAAGTTATTACTTCACATGAGAATCATACTCCACCCCATACTAAAGATACACATTGTCCCTAATGTGCAAAAAAAAAAAAGGAAAAGAACAAAGAAACTCACAAAGTCATGAAGAACCTAAAACCGATCAAGGTGGCGGTGGTGGTGGAATTGGGAAGAAGTTTGGGTCGTTTGGACGCCCAAACTACTACCGGTAAACTTCTCGGAGGATCCTTACGTTGTCACGGCACCCTTCCTCATCTGCATCAAAGCGGGTCTCAAGTGCCTCCATCCTCTCTGTATGTCCGGTGACCCATGCCGGTTGTTGGTCCATCCATGTTGGCCTCTGCGCCATCCACTCCGGCGGCGCTCCCATCCAAGTTGGTGGAGCATCCATCCATGCCGGTGGTGCATCCATCCAAGTCGGCCTCTCACTCACGTTGGTACGCCGGGAAGAAGAAGAATCGGAAGGCCGTTGCTGGTAGGTAGATCTCCTAGGCGGCTCCTGGAAATCCACCGGCTGATCCGGAAAATCTCCGAAAGCCTGCTCAGCAGCTCCAGCATCCTGGAACTCGTCTCCATCCATATCCTCATCACCATCCTCATCAACAACAGCAGGCTCATCCTCAGGATAATAGATAGGAGCTTCAAGAAGGTTATTATGCATCGGGACAAAGGTTGCTTGCCAGTTTCGCCGGTCCCGGATGGAGTAATCAGCGCACCATGGAATGTCACATCCTCCCTTGCCTTCCCAAGGCATGGAGACATATATTTGACCTCGGTGGCGGGGAATCAAGATCCCCCTAGTCAAAAAACCTTGAAGCCCTAGAGGCCTCGCAGAAGCTGTCAACTCACAAGCCGAATAATCAAGTCCCAACTGCTTTGCTATGTGTGTAACCATCCCACCATAACCGATATTCCCCTTAGCTTTGTTCTTGATCTTGCTAAGGGTAGCAGCAAGCATAGTGGCGCAATCCGGAGTGACACCGGCCGCCATACAATAGAGGATAAAAAGCTCATCAGCCTTGAGCTTTTGAGGAGTCTCGGTTCTAGGGAAAAGGCACTTGGAAAGGATCATATGGGCGATCTTGAAGGATAGGTTATAAATCGGCTTGGCTTTCGAGTCTGCAGGTTGCCAACGGTCCTCCAAACCTACGACCATAGAAATCTCCTCCCAGAACTCACAAGCTTGAGAGCTCCTAGGGAACGTCCCATTATATGTGTCCATAAAGCCGAACAAAGCTCCAAACTGAGCTATGGAAAGTTGGTGAGTGCGGTTCATCAAACGGAAGGAGACCGTTCGATTTACGGCACTATGGTCAAAAGAACTCAAAAACTCCATAGTGATCTCCTCATAAGCATCCTCCCTAATGCCCACAAATTTAGTAAGTCCAACCCTATCAAACATCCACCTAAGATCATTTACCACATGTAGATCCTCAAACTCTTCAAGCACAATATAGCTAGGGGCAATAAAATTGCGTTTTTGGATTCTATCAAAAGCTTTCTTGTGGTCCGCATGGATTGTAGGGAGCCTAGGGGTTGGTTGAGGAGAGGGAGGGGGTTAGGAAGAAGATTTAGCCCCTTTGGTGTTTTTCTTTTGGTTGGATTTACGAGTCCCAAACATTTTTCCAAAAACCACGGCTTGTTCTTGAGGAAGCCACACCCGTGGAATTGTACGGCCGACCGTGGTTTTTCACGATCTTGCTCAAAAATCCAAAAACTCCACAACAATCTCAACAACAACATTCTTAGGCTAATTCTAAGTTCAATTTCGTTCAGTTCTCCTAGAAATCTTTGAAGAAAACGAAGGAAATCATCCAAAGATTGAGTTGAGAGAAAACCCAGGTTTTGGATTTGAAGAAATCCAAAATCTCGCCCGATTGTTGTTTGTTAGCGCCGTTTGTTGTCACAATCTGCAATAGGATGGAGTTTGCTTCAATTTGGAGCGAAGAATCGCGCGAAATGGTTGCCAGATGAAGATTTGAGGTTTGAGGGGTTGAGCGTGGAAGGATGTGTGGAGAAGAGAGTAAAAGCTTGTGGTTTTGTGAAGAAGAAGACTTTATATAGCCCCGTCAAAATTTCAAAAACCACGGCCTCACTGTTACTTCCACGGCCGTGGTTTTGGGCGTGCAAAAGCATATTGCTCTCGACCTTGTTCTCCACAGGTTAAAATAAAGAAACCACGGCCGTGGTTTTGTATTTAAACCCGTGGAAATCCCAATTTCTGCCAAAAATCAAAATTCGTCGATCTTTTAGCTTTCTTCACTTCTTTTGGTTGTTCTTCAAGCCTGACATCCAAAGACACAAGACATACCGGAAAGGCACCAATGAAAAACAAACAAAAACAAACTACACTAATCTAATCTAAGAAAAAACGAAGAAAAAAAACAAGAATGAATTACCTTGGGTTGCCTCCCAAGTAGCGCTTCGTTTTAGGTCCGTAGCTAGACCAATCCTTTGTGCTTAAGTGAGGAGAATCGGTGCGATTTCCTCATTTTGGAGTTCCGGCGAGTACTTCTTGAGTCGTTGGCCATTCACTTTGAAACTTCCGCACTTCTCACCCCATACTTCAACTGTACCATGGGGAAAAACGTGTGTAATAACATAAGGTCCTGTCCGACGAGATTTAAGCTTACCTGGAAAGAATCGATGTCTAGAATTGAAGAGAAGAACAAGGTCTCCTTCTTTGAAGTCTTTCGGAATGATGTGCTTATCATGCCAACGCTTTGCTCTCTCTTTGTAAATCTTGGCATTTTCATAGGCGTTCAAGCGGAGTTCTTCTAGCTCATCGAGATCCAAGAGACGTTTCTCTCCCGCTTCCTTCATGCCAAAGTTCAACCACTTGACAGCCCAATACGCCTTGTGTTCCAGCTCCAACGGAAGATGACAAGACTTTTCATACACAAGATTGTATGGTGTTGTGCCAATGGGAGTCTTGTATGTCGTTCTATAGGCCCATAGTGTGTCATCAAACTTTAACGCCAATCCGTCCTTGTCCTAGACACCGTTTTCTCTAGAATTCCTTTGATCTCTCTATTAGAAATCTCCATTTGCCCACTTGTTTACGGATGATAAGGGGTGGCGATCTTGTGAGTCACCCCATACTTAGCTAGTAGAGCCTCAAATCAACGGGCAATGAACTGTGATCCTTCGTCACTAATGATGGTTTGGGGTGTCCCAAACCTTGGGAAAATAGTTCGATTAAAGAACTTAACAACCACCATCACATCATTAGTTGGAGAAGCAATAGCTTCAACCTATCTTGAAACATAATCTACAGCTAGAAGTATGTATTGGCTACCACAAGATGATGGGAATGGTCCCATGAAGTCAACTCCCCAAACGTCAAAGATCTCTACTTCTTGGATGTTGTTGAGAGGCATTTCATTCCTCCTAGATATGTTCCCTGTTTTTTGACAAGCATCGCAACAAGCAACAAAAGTTTGCACATCTTTAAATAACGTGAGCAGCAAGAATCCGGATTGCAATACCTTAGCGCTAGTCTTGTGAGAACTAGCGTGTCCTCTACAAGGAAGAGAATGGCAATGACGAATGACACTTTGCATTTCGTCTTCAGGCACACATCTTATAATGATGCCATCTGGACCTCTCTTGAAGAGTAGAGGTTCATTCCAATAGTATTGGCGGACATCCTTAAAGAACTTCTTTCTTTGAGCGTAGGATAGTCCGGGAGGTATTTCTTGACAAACAAAATAATTCACAAAATCAGCAAACCAAGGTTCGTTACCTCTAGAAATATGATCAATACACTCTTCCATTAGATGCAATTGTTCGTCCGGGAAAGAGTAATCAATAGGAAGTTCATCATTGGTGACATGTGGTAGACGGCTCAAGTGATCCGCAACAAAATTTTCGGATCCTTTCTTGTCACGAATCTCAAGATCGAACTCTTGAAGAAGAAGAATCCATCTAATCAGCCTTGGTTTTGCATCTTTCATGGCAAGCAAATACCGAATGGCTGAATGATCCGTGTATACAATCACCTTCGCTCCTACAAGATAAGAACAAAACTTTTCAAATGCATATACAATAGGAAGAAATTCCTTCTCCGTAGTGGCGTAGTTGAGCTGAGCTTCATCTAGTGTTTTACTAGCATAATAGATGGCATGAGTGTGTCCATCTTTCTTTTGTCCAAGCACCGCTCCCACCGCTACGTCACTTGCTTTGCACATGACCTCAAATGGAAGACTCCAATCTGGAGGCTGAATTATTGGGGCTGAGATTAAGGCTTCTCGAATCCTGTAGAAAGCATCTAAACATTCTTTCGAAATTTCAAAAATAGCATCCTTCATCAATAGATTAGTCAACGGTTTAGAGATTTTCGAAAAGTCTTTAATGAATCTCCTATAGAAGCCAACATGTCCTAGAAAACTTCTAATCCCCTTCACCGAAGATGGAGGAGGAAGCTTTTCTATTGTTTCAATCTTAGCCTTATCAACTTCAATCCCTCTACTAGAGATCAAGTGTCCTAAAACAATGTCTTCCCTAACCATAAAATGACACTTCTCCCAATTTAGAACTAGGTTAGTGTCTTCACATCTTTGTAGAACAAGAGATAGGTTAGCAAGACAATTATCAAATGAGGAACCATAAACAGAAAAATCATCCATAAAAACCTCCATGATTTCCTCAATGTACTCCGAGAAGATGGCCATCATACACCTTTGAAAGGTGGTTGGAGCGTTGCACAATCCGAATGGCATCCTCCTATAAGCGAATGTACCCTATGGGCACGTGAATGTGGTCTTTTCTTGATCGTCCGGATGGATCGGAATCTGAAAGAAACCACTATAAACATCAAGATAGCAAAAATAAGAATGTTGCGCTAACCTTTAAAACATTTGATCAATGAAGGGAAGCGGGAAGTGATCCTTCCTCGTCGCATTATTCAGCTTGCGATAGTCTATACACATTCTCAATCCCGTCACCGTTCTTGTTGGAATGAGTTCGTTGTTCTTGTTAGCTACAACGGTCATTCCTCCCTTCTTTGGGACTACTTGAACTGGATTCACCCACTTGCTATCCGAAATTAGAAATATGATACATGCGTCAATCAATTTAAGGATCTCCTTCTTCACGACGTCTTTCATGATCGGGTTTAACCGTCGTTGAGGTTGACGTGAAGGCTTATAATCCTCTTACATTAGTATCTTGTGCATATATAATGATGGTTTAATACCTACAAGATCTTATATGGTGTAGCCTAAGGCTTTCCTATGTTTCTTCAAAACAATCATAAGCCTACCATGTTCATCTTCACTTAAACTAGAACTAACTATAACGGGAAACGTAGAGTTAGATCCAAGAAAACCGTACCTTAGATGTGCGGGAAGTGGCTTCAATTCCAAAGTTGTAGATGCCTTTGGTGTGTTGTGAGGGTTGTCCGAAGTCTCCTTGGATGCTTCCAAGGGTGTGGAAGTGGTAGAAGAAGAAGCTAGAACGTTTGTAGAAAGAACGGAACCTTCCTCGGAATTTTCAAGTTCCACGGCACCATTGTAACTTCCACGGCAGTGGAAAGTTGTACTTTGGCCGTGGTTCTTTGTTTTATTCGAATGGTTTCTCTCGACATATATTTCCACGGGTGGAATTAGTGAAACTACACCCGTGGAAAACACCGGTGACCTGTGGTTTCTTGTGTTTTCCGAACCATCGTGCAATTCTTCGAATTCTTCAATGTGCACCTCTTCTAACTCTTACAAGGCCTCAACCTCAACGTTACAGTCCTCTTCCTCTCCTTTTTCCATTATGCTCATGGTTATGACTTTTGTAATGGATCTTTGAACAAGATCGAACTCACTTTCTCTCTAGAATCCTCTTCATCATATATGTTGAACATATCCTCTCCAAGTGCTAGTTCTTTTGTCAAAGTTGAGAGTACAAATTCAACTTTCTCTTCTCCAATGTCGAAGGCCAATCTAGCATTCTTGCAATCAACCATACAGCCGGAAATTGCAAGAAAAGGTCTCCCAAGTATGATTGGGACGGGACAATCTGCAAGAATGTCAAGCACAACAAAGTCTATAGGAATATAGAATTTACCAAGCTTAGCTGGGACATCTTCAATGATGCCAACGGGTTGAGTAATGGATCGATCTACCATATACAACATCATCTTCACAGGTTTAGGTTCACCTAAACCGACTTTCTCACACAAAGCAAGTGGAATGATGCTCACACTTGCTCTAAGTCACAAATTGCATCATATGTGACTTCTCCCACTCCTATTGGTATGAAAAATGACCCTGGATCTCGCAGCTTTGGGGGCATCTTTTCCGTCATTGTTTTAATGAGTTCGAAGACTCCGAACTCATCTTAACTTCACCAAAATCTTCAAGCTTCCTCTTGTTAGAGAGGATCTCCTTCAAGAACTTCCCATAAGCGGGCATACCTAAAATCGCATCAAGAAAAGGTATGTTAATGTGTAGTTTGCTCATGAGATCAACAAACTTACCGAAATTCTTGTCTAGACGCACTCTCGCTCTAGATTGCGGGAACGGAAAAGGAGGTTTATAAGCTGGAGGAAAAACATAGACATCTTCCTTCTCCTTTTCTCTCTCCTTCTTAATGGGAACCTCAACGAATGCGGGTTGTGGATCGGTGGTTGTTACACCACTTATTGTAGTAATTGCCATTACTCTCCCCTTCGGATTGTCCTCCGTTTTTCCGGGAAGCTTCCCTTGATCTCTAGGAGCTTCTCCGGCCTTGCTAAACACTTGATTCTCCAAAGTTTTTTGTGCTTTAGAAATCAAAGTGATGTGATTCTCCATTCCTTGTAATTTCCCATGATTGTTTCCATCATCGCATCAAACTTGTCCTTCTCCGGCTGGTTTGAACTCGATGAAGCTTGTCCTTGACTTTTCAAAGGGGTAGAAGAAGCAGGAGATGTTAGTGCATTTTCAACATGGGAATAAGGATTACCGGGACTTTGTTGGTTGGATCTCCAATTGTTGTTGAAGTTCCTGTTGTTGTTGTTGTTATTGTTCCAATGGTTGTTTCGGTTGTTATTCCTATTCCCTTGATTATTCTCCCTTCCTAGATAGCCAATGTCCTGCTTCTTTTTCGATTGAATGTTGGACTTCAAAACTTCCTTTAGCTCCTTAATCTCATTATTAAGGGAGAAAATTTGAGCTTGGGTTGTTGGATTCAACCTTGCTCCCGGTTCTCCAGAATATCGATTCCCACTCTCAATCTTTCTATGTGAGTACTTCTCAATTACTAGAGCTTGCTTCTCAATAAAGTCCCAAGCATCATCATCTCTCATTTCCATAAAAGTTCCACAAGAAAGAGATTGAAGTTTGAATTGAGTCTCCACATCCAATCCCTTGAAGTAAATCTCCAACAATTCCAGCTTTGAAATGCCATGGTGAGGGCAATCCAAAAGAAGATCCTTGAACCTTTCCCAAGATTTAAACAAACTTTCATTAGGTTTCATAGCAAAGGCATTGATTTTACCTCTCAACTCCACCGTTTTGGATGGAGGAAAGAACTTGGTGAGGAATTTCGAAGTCATCTCCTTCCATGTGTTAACTCTTCAAATTGGAAGAGATTGATACCAAGCTAAGGCCTTGTCTTTCAAAGAGAAAAAGAAAGGTCTCAACTTATAGTTGTTGTTGGTTGTTCGTGGAGGCTTCAAAGTCTCCATAAGAATCTCGTAATTTTGCAAATGTTGGTGCGTAGATTCCGTTTCCATTCCACCAAACTGAATTTGGCGGATCATAGTAATGACTTGAGGGCGAAACCCATAGTCATGCTCATTTGGATCTCCAAGATTCACGCCCAAATGGCGCGGCTACTGACTCGGATCCATACGTTGCCCAAAAGTTCGCTGTTCAGCCACGACATGAGCAGCTCTCGCATCTCTAACATGAACACGAGGATCGACATGGACACAAGGATTAAATGGTGGATTAGGTGGTATATCTTCTAACTTAGCCATATCATCATCGGATGATTCATCTCTCTTATCCTTGCCGCCTTTCTCCAAGTTTGCTTGTAATACCATCGCCCGGATTTCATCCATTTGAATTTGCATTCGCTCCCTATCAGCACGAGCTATAGCTTTCTCCTCAAAAAGTCTTCTTTCACTTTCATTAAGAAGAGCCCGAGTTTCATCCAACTCCTCCTGAATTTCATTGTGTTCGGCCATCTTTTTCTCCCTTAACCGTTTCTTGAGAGTCTTCTCCGGTTCAGGGTCAAAAGGAACGAGGTCTTTCTCAAATTGAGACCTTCGCATATACCTAAAGATAATTTGCAAAATCACTAAGGTAGATAGATCAAATTAACAAGAGCAAAAGCTCCCAAGCTAGACAACCGAAAACCGAATTTGGCCTAAACCAAATCCCCGGCAGCGGTGCTAAAAACTTGTTCGCTCAAAAGTGTGCGTGCAAAGTCTTAAATTTATAAAATCTGAAATCAAGCAAAGCAAACCCGCAGTGTACGGATCGGTATAGTAAAGCAAGAATTCCAGAGTCGAACTCAGGGATTTGGGGGATCAAATTCAGTTTGTAAAATCGTCTGGCAATATAATGAAGATTTTGTAAAGATTAATGGGAAAACAACGATTCTAAAGATTAAAGTATCCAATAGTGGCAATCGATTCAAGATGTTCTAAAGTTATAAGGACAGAGTTAGGATTGCAAAGGTATAGATCTAAGGTAGGGTATTGTACGGTGAAGTTCCAAACCCATAAGTCTCACCCAAAGGCTCTCTAAATAAAGGATGTTCAGTATCGTTATAAAGGGAATCGAATGACGAGATTAAACTCTCAAATACCCATGCCCAAACCCAAGGGAATCAAAGATAAGCCAAACAGGTTAAGGTTGTGACACTCGTAACCTATGTAGAGGGTGTTGAGTCTTACTACTACCTAGAAAAGGTAAGTCAAGGCTAGGTTAGGGTCAATCTTTAACTTTGGATCAAAGAAAAAGCAAAACATGTATGACAGGGAAAACCACGGTCTGATCTTGAAGAACCACGGCCGTGGAACTCAAGAACAGATTGTGGAAAGGTTCGACGATGAGGTTTCCCGCAACTCTCAGGGTCCAATCTATTTTGGTTCAATCTATCATCATCTATTCCACAACTATCAATCCTTCACCTTAGAATCGCTTAAGGTGCTTAACCAACAATCATTGTCATCAAATCAATAATCAAGATTAAAAGAAAGAAAAGATAGAACCTTGAAAACTCAATAATGAATGCAAAACCAATCTCAATCAATTCAAAAACCGTGCTTGTGTTTAATGAATACAAAATAGAGTCAAAAATCTCTCACAAATCTTAAAGAACAAGAAGAACGGGATGTCCATCCACCTTCAAAGTGAAACCCTAAGATCTTCTAACTCTGAATAGTAAAAGTGTGTACTTCTCCAAATCTTCCTTCTAAAATCTTCTCACAATGAAATCTTGCAAATGATCTCAACTTCTTTCTTCCTAAAGCGTATGCATCCAATGTGTAGATAGGGATCTCTTTTCTCTCTTTCTTCCGCCATCTTATAGGAAAAACTAGGGCTGCGAAAGGCTCGTAACGGATGATGATGTGGCAAATATGACACGTGGCAGTCCTTGAGGAGAATCACGGCCAAGACCAACTTTCCACGCCCGTGGAAACCACCGTGGGAGCCTACGACATGTTTCTCCACGGCCTTAATTAAATTAAATACCAAAACCATGGACGTGGTTCCTTGTACTTGACCGTGGAATCCCTAAAACGTGCATACAATCCCTTGTTTCCCAAAGCTTCCTACTCATACTCCTTCCTTAGCTACTTTAATGCATCTCCTTGATGTCTAGCATGATCAAAAGTGCTCACATGCTCCATTTATGTTCCAATCCAAGCCTTTAATCACCTATAAACACAACAAAGCTTGTGTAGATCTCTATACCAACATAATAGGTGATTGTGCTCATAAATGCTTTAAACTCATATCCATGTACACAAAAGAAGGGTAAAAACTACCAAAACATGTGCCTAAAATAACGTCATATTTCATGCTATCATTGCTCCTAGACTTCCGCAATGAGGCAATCAAACTCCGGATGCGTGAGCCATGCAACCAGGAAATGGAAGGGTAGCCATTTTGGATACCCTCAATCCCCATGTCAAGATTCATGAGTAACGGGTTATGAACAGAAGAAAGTCGGGGAAGGTGTTTGACTGTCGTTTCAGGCCAACGGAGTCTTGCATTAGGGGTCACCAAAATTGGGTCAAGTCGCTTCGAAACCCCATTCTGCATCAACCTTCCGCGAGCCCACGTAAACTGGGATCCCACATATCCCAAATCAACTAAATGGTTATCTTGGATCCAATGCCAAACGCCACCAACTAGGTAGAGATCCGATTTGCTCCTCCCATACTCTCGTCCAAAGAAAGGATCACATTTATGTCCCCCTCCCTAAATGATCGGAATTTGTGAAGATCTGATAATTGAGGAGAGATCCGTCCACACACTATCCCGTTTACTAAGGTCAGGCGATATGTGTGTAAAAATAAGGCCAAAAGAAGCGTCTCCATGTACCACAATGCCGTAGATATATTGACGGTTCTTAGCAATAATCTAGAGTGGGCAAGTATTTGAGTCCCAAAAAATCCAAATCCTACCGTTGTAGCCAACAACATCCACTCTATCTTTTGAGTTAAAACCAATCTTTTCGCAAATGGCATCCGCCCTAGCCCCCGCACAGTGAGTTTCAAAAATAGCCAAAAATATCCGGCTTGTACTTACGCAACATATATCTCATTGACCTCCGGAAACTATGCTTAACAGTCCCGAAGCTATTTCATAGCATACCTATCATGATCAAAGTAAAGTATACTACCCCCAAGAACGACTCAGGATTGTAGGTCAGGAAGCAACGCTGGATGATTTACCAACCCACTGCCGTCGCCGATCGCTTTTGTATGTTCACTTTGAATCATATTCACATCTGCTTCACTATGCACATCTCCTGTCACCTGGGATGCAAAGAATACTCCCTTAGGAATCGCTCGATGGAGTATCTTCACCTAATGAGAACTCAGGTGCATAGAGGCACGTGAGTTTTGGGGGTCATTGGGAACACTGCTAACAGTCCCAAGGATTTTCCCCTTAGCCGAACCCCAACCCCAATCTCATTATGTCGATAAAGCACTCTGACCCTCTTACGTGCCTGATTCTTGGACAGGGTCATCCCCTCATCCGGCGACGGGGCCAGGACAAATTGCTTACCTTTCTCATTCTACTTCACACGGTCCATGCCTTTAGCCTTAATTTGATTCATCCGGTCTTCACCCCGCCCTTTACGCAGGGTATTTTGGTTTCTCGAAGGCGCAATCATGCGGCTTGGGAATATCATCCAAGGGTCATGCCCTCCCTCATCCCGATATTGTACATGACTAGCAGCAGCATCGCCATCCCCTCTCTACTCCTGGTTGTCTTCCTCTCCTTGTTTGTTAGATGTTGCTGCCTCATGTGTATCACTGACCCCGTTCCTATCTTTATATACAGACGTCTCTTGCGTATGCCCATAGCATCCACAGGCAAAACAAATCATGTATAGGTTTTCATATTCAAATAGAAGACGTTTTCCATTGAGGATCACATCCCCCTTCAAGGGTCGATTCAGATCTACCATCATACAAACTTTGGCATATCTCCCCCTTGATATCCCAAGGGTGTTTGCATCCATCCGGAGAGGAGTTCCTATGGAAGAGGCGATTGCTTTTAAGATATTGATATTATACATGACAAAGGGGAGGCCCGAAATGCGTACCCAGACTCCTGTAGAAGATAGTACAGAATTCATCCGATCAAAAGACTCGTTCCATTGTTGCGTCATGAGATAGTGGTCATACATCTTCCAGGGACCACCCGTAAGAACATCAAGCATATCATTTTCCTTCTCAAACCGGATGAGGAAGAAGTCGTTCGGCAAATCAATAACCTTCCATCCTCCTTCAATCTTCCATAATTGACGAAGGTTTCTTCAAACGCAGGAAAGGAAATCATACACCCTAGTAACTTCACAACAACATAATTTCTCCACGGGGCATTCAAGACTTGCACTATATCCAGCACAACATTAATCACAGGAGTAGCATCCGGATCAACCTTTTGAATATTCAATCCGAATCTTACCAGTTTTGACTAGATTGTCTAGTAGAAGAGGAATCCTCTTCCACGCTGAATCCCCAAACAGCAAAGAACTCTAAGATGGAGCCTTTCCTGCATGGTCCTATACACAATCAGAAGTTCCTCGCGCTTGGTGGGGAATGTCGTCATCACCAGTCATTGGCTGGTCCGAGGAGGTCTGGGAGGGGGCTGCCACATTGGGATTTGGCACTGCAGGGGGGAGGAATATTCGTTGCCTCTGTAGTCACCACTTGAATCGCCCCCGCCTTAAGCATAATTAGGGTTTTTCAACTATTAGACGTGATCTAAACTTCATTACCCGCCGTATAAAAAATATAAATCCGCCTCTTTTTTCAGAATCACTAAACCCACCTCTTTTTTCATTTTTCTTCCTCAAACCCTAAATCGCTCCACACTTCTCCCACACCGCTTGTCTCCGTCTCTTTTGCATCCCTCGAAATCTTCGTCATCACTCTCTTCGTCATTCACCAAACCACCCTTCCTCCGTCCCAGCTCCATGGTTCAACAAGTTCCCCTCTTGAGTCTCTTCCCACCGATTACCATATATCCACCGGCCATAATCTCCTCGCAACGCATAATTCGTTGATGGAAGTCGAGCGGAGGGCGCAATTGAGAAGATTGTTCTCAGATTGAGGAACCTAGGGTTAGGTGACGATGAGGAGGTCGGGGAAGAGATGGAGGAGGGGGAACTTTGTCGTCTTCATTATTATGAGGTCAACTCTTAGTCGTAGTGGTCCCCCTTCCGAGCTCAAGCATGTACCCAGTAAGTTCTTGTTACTTTCTGATTTTGTTTGGATTCTTGGCTAATTCAATTTCTTAAGCCAAATTGTTCTCGGGTTCTAAAGAACCCTAATTTCAAGAGTGTAATCGATACTCTGAGTTTTATTTTTAAGGTTTTTATTCAGAATTTGTTAGGTTTAGTTTAGAAACGGATTTTCTGGTTTCGTTTTAAAAATGCATAATGAGTTTTGTTGAGAAAAATTGAGTTTGGGTAGGTTGCAGCAAACCCGCCCCTTAAATCCGCCTCTGATTCTCACTAATCCTGACGACAGACCATAGAGCACAACTTCATCACAGAGTTGCATACTTGCATGGGGAGTTTCGAAAGATTTGTCCAAACAAATAAGATGCGCAAGTATGACAATAGGGATCAAAATGAACAGACCAGGGACGAAGAATGATGAAGTATCCAAAAACATTTCAAGGACCTTCGGGGAGAGCCCTTTGAAAATCGTTTTCATGGTCAAATCGAATTGCGAATTGTGTGTGTGATTGTAACATAGTAAAGATTTAATTTTGAAGTAACATGACCAATTAAATACATCGTAGATATGACTAAAAATATTGGTATTAGAATGATCTTCTATCATTAAGTTATATATTAAGTTATATGTAATTATTTGTGGTTAATTTATTTGTGATCAATTTTATCAATGTTTATTACATAAGTGCAATTGTGACCACTTGATGATGGTATTTATTAGACAAAGATTATTCTATATAGTTAATTGATTGATGTTTACAAGGTGGTTTTCAACTATTTAGTATGAAAGCAATGTTATGTAGCCCCTTTTGGCATTTCGGTAGCCCAAAAGAACAAGCTGAGTGTTCTGCAAAGGGAACGGTAGTATCCAAACTATCGAATTATTTACAAGTGAGATCTTTTAACCTCTTTTAAGGTGGTTTGCTCATAAAAGCATATCTTATAAACAAAATACAATACTTCGTCCGATCATAATTAATTGTGTTCGAGTCTATTTGACACAATGGTTTTGCAGAACGAGCAATTTTGGGGTAAAAACTGCCTTACGGTTGTGTACTTTACTCTAAAATATACATCTACTTATCCGTCCGCCACTGGCTCTGGGCCGTTAGAGCACCATAACACATGAATTAACGAGTTTAAGCGGGCAGGAAAGGCAAGCGATAAAATATAGGCTGCTGCTAAAGATTTCTCAGCATAGATATAGAATACATCTTCCTTCAAAAAACAGCGACTGATGAGCTGAAATCAAACTTAAGATGAAGTTTTACAACCGCTACCTGAGCTTACAACGATTCTGGGCTTGTCGAAGGTCTAATCTTGGAAGGCATTTGCATCCGCGTTGGAAGCCTCTCACTCCCATACTTCATAAACGAAGAATCCCTTGGCGTGATGGACATTTTGTTTAGTGAATCGTTGAACTCGTCAAAGTAATCGTCTTCCTCCAACCCTGCATCCAAGGCATCTGGTTCATTGTCTGAGAAATTGCCATCTGTGTCGTCGTCCATATCGTCGTTATATGTAGGTTTCACCATTCCCCATGAGATGAAATTTGGTTCGATAAATCTGCAAAAGTAAAAAGTGTGCAAAATGTCACTAGGTACTTCAGGCACAGCTTTATCATACAATTCCCCCTGCAATTGGGTTTCAGAGAAGTGAAGTTAGACAAACCCATCCGATCTTCTCAACAAGCATGGATCAAAGGGGAAGAACATGTCAAGTCTGTCGATCCCACCATAGGCTTTGGAAAGTTCAGAGTCCAGCACATCATTGAAGACAAATGTCCCCGCTTCTTTAAGCAAATGAGCAGCTTTTGCCTGGCGAACAAATTCATCTACAATGGAAGGCAGGCATACCTGCAATGATAAATGTACATAAGCAACTGCTTCGGGATACAGAATTTATTGATACAAACAACAAAAGATTATAGACTTGTATTTTTGGCAAATCTGAGCAGTTTACCTTTAAGGGATCCAGTGAACTCTTAAAGATCTGCTTTAAAGGCATAAGGTGGAGCTGCGCCTTGAGGAGAGGAGTCTCTACTATCGATCTCATACGGAAGCAAAGAACATAAATTACAGCCTGCAGCACACAAGTTAATGATAAATCCTTACATCATCGCACATGGAAAACTACACTAAAAACTGTATTAACTGCATTTACTTTAAAAATGATAAATCCCTACACCCACCACAACCCAAGCAATCTGATCCACATACCTGACATCCTGCATAGAATAGTCTATGGCCTTTTGGATTGATATCACCAGTGTGAAATTGACAATATTCTGAACACCATTGAGCAAGCCTACAACAAAAGAGAACCAGGCATTCACATTGGCTTCAGATTCTCTCCAAAAATATAATTAACAGACATCAGAAGATTCATGAATAAAATATGCAAGCAAAATCACCTTGCGGTCATGGTTGTCACAAAAGATGTCATCAAGAACTTTGCACGAGCCATGTAGCTAGCCAAATAAGCAACAGCACTCATCCTACGGGGCAAAAAATAGTAGCCATTAGTGAAGAGTGCAGATGGAATACACCTGGTAAAGGCACTATCGTTACTCCACTACAGTCATAGAACTAGTCTACCATACTGAAGAGAGCTATAATTCCCATCTCATTAATCCTCGTTTATTGTACTACTATCAAGAATCATAATAGGCTACTTCCAATTGGCTCATTTTCATATTGATTTATTTATATATTTCTAGACATTGTTCTTATGTTTGCATTTATCCCAAATGAAAAATAGAAAGAGACGGGGTAGTATTGTTCATTATAAGTATACGTTAAAGTCACCTGGTAGGCAGGGGGTGAATGCTGGAAGTAAATACATCAGCAAGGTACTCTGCAAATCTTACACCACAAATTTCAGGATCCAAAGAGCATGCATAGAACATCACAAACTGCAGAAGAAAAGGAATATATCTTAGCAGAGAAAGAACAACCTATCCAAATTCTAAAAAGCCATAAAGATATATCACATATAGTGAACGAACATATGTAAATTTAACAAAATAAAAATCCAAGTACATGGGCGTCACCTGTGCAAATTTGGACTTGTATGCATTCAGGATAGTTTTGTGGAATGACTTGCAAAGGGATTCAAACACCTAAAAAGTATAATTGTGAAGACTAATGAGCTAGATAATTTCCAAGCGGGTCAAATACCTCAGAAACCAAAAGGTAAAAAAGAAGAGAACGAATGTATGATGCAGACAAATACCTCAATCAGGCGTCCATTTTCATAAGAAAACTTCAGATGCTCAAAGGTAAGCACAATCAAGGTATCCAACTTGTTAGCCACATCATCAGTCAAATAATGCTCCCTGTGGAGCTATATACTAGAAGTTAACTCCAAGTGTTGATTGAGACCAAAAAACTAAAAGCATAAACAATCAGCCTCGTAAAACTTTGCATCAGACCATGAATCATACCTCAACTCCTTCATTTTCAGTGTCTTCAAGGTCATCATCTTCTAACTCCATCTCAAATATGCATTTAACAGCATCGTCTGAAACAATAATCGCTACCTATAACAAATTCAAGAATGCAAAGAACAGATGAGAACTGAATTTAAATCTTACATCCCTGAAAGGAAATAAAAAGTATCTTATTTCAAATAACTTTTATAGCAACCCACATCAAGAAGTATAAGCCGGTCAACCACTAGCCCAATAAGCACATGACTTTCAACAAGCTGCCCGAGAGAACTGCTCTCCAACTTTAAAATGTTCTCAACATAATTTGCAATCAGCTGCATGAGAAAAATAAAAAAAACATGGTTACTGAATGGACTAACAGATACCAAACCAAATGCACATGAAATTTTTCCAGCATGAAATAACCTTAAGTAATACTTCTAGAGAATTCACTATTCACACATTGATTGCTAAAGGTATATAAACAATTATAATGTTCTTTTCAACCCAATCTCTTGCTTGAGCTAATGTGATACAAAGATAAATACAATATTCCCAAAGTGATAATGCATGCCAACTTACAGGTTCCTGTTTAAAAAAATCTGGCATGCTTTTTTCGAGTATAGAACATAATCTTTGAGGTGCAGAAGGAACTAGACGAGCAATCTCTTTCAAAGCAAGATGCACCCTTTCCAGAACTTGCTCCTTTTTTGCAACACCACGGGGCAACTTCAATGCTTCTACGAAGTAAAAGGGTGGCACAAAATTTTTCACAAGCATTTCTAAGCATGAATCGAGATGGTTGCCTTGTGTTGCAGCCTGACATGCAGAGAAAGTGTGTAAAGTGAGAGGGGAAGGGGATCCCTCAAATATTATTAAATTAAAAACAAAGCTCACATACCAGGGTTATAACCAACTCCATCAATGCGTCCATCACATCTGGTCCATAATTCCACATGCTCATATCAACCACCTAGTGTCACACAGAACCACATGAACCAGAAAGTCCTGCACTAACTAATAATCGGTATATCGAGAATTTAAACACTATAGCACCAAACAAGCATAGCATCTTACGGTATTGAGGAGTCTCTCATGATGCACATAAGAGATGTGCGACACTGCTCCTGATAGTGCTCTCAAGCTTGTCTGCCAAGCAATTGCCAATAGTTTGTATCATTCATTTTAAAAATAAGCTGGCAGGACCACCTAGTTCCAGCAAAACTTACCACTAGGAGAGCAACTTCATCAGGGGAAAGCCGCTTCTTGTTGTGCAAGACCCCGACCAGTAGATTGTAGCTGTCACTATCACCCTGTACAAGCGAAATACGAATATGAACCATGCTCCCCTAATCTCCCACCAAATTGACAAAATCTAAACCTTAAATTGGAGATGTAACTTCAAAACTGAATGATATGCAATAATCAATGTTTTGATGAACTTGTAGGAAGTACATTATTTTGCAAAGGTCAATGAGTTTGTTTTATATATAAGATGACAATGAGATAATCATTTGAGCATACTGCAGGTGGGGTTTAACTATCAGGTGGTTAACATCCTAAGATACCCACATTAACGTCTCAAAAAGTCTGGAATCATTTTTTCCTACTGCAGCCGGATAAGGATCCCGAGTCCATTTTCATTTCTTAATTGGAGTCTCATAAAATTCATTATCCTATAGATTGACAATGAAAGAAATACCAAAACTTATATTAACGTTCCAAATTATAACAATTAAGAGTATAACCATTTGTTATGACAAAGGAAATTGTAGAAAGTATTTTAAAACTGTCAAAAAAGGTCAATAATAGCCTTATAGGTCAACTTTATAATATGAATTTTCAGAATAAAAGTTTATATACATAATAATGGTGATTTAGAAGATAAATGCATATTTTATAGATGTCAATTTTATAGCCTAACTAATGTTGCGGCCATTGATGGAGTTTTACACGTTTATATAGGTGCATCAAGTGCAATTGTAAGGAGAGGTCACCAAGTCCTGAAACCAATTGGTAATACCTCAAACCATTGGTAATAGGAGTAATAGTTCACCGAGTCCTGAAACCAATTGGTGGTAATAGGAGGCGAAACTCACCAAGTCGTGAAACCAACTGGTGGTGACAGGAGGGTTAGCTCCCCAATGGTTATGTAAAGATTATTATTCTAATTTATTCTGATGCTCTTCACCCATATCAATCTAAAAAAACCTTTAGTCTCTAATCAAAACTCGTGCCAGAAGGTTCTAGACATCTGAACCAAATTCATCCACTAATACACAAAGGTAGGGGAATCTGAAATTTGAATCGGAATTGTGTGGCTAATAGTAGAAGGAAAAAAAAAAACGGGTAGATAAGTCTCGTACCACAGAAACGGATCTCAGAGCATTGCGAACATGATGAACCAGCTCATAATCGTTGAAATCAACGTCAGGTGCTATCTCCTCCTGCTCTCCCATCGCTTGTTTATACTATTGTATGTCGTCTGCCAATTCTGCTGCAATATCGGAAGAATAGCTTGGTGAATACCCTGGAGTTTAAAGCATAAGATATTCAGAGACCTAGATATTATTGTCCTACACCACAACACGCCAATGGTACAACTCCCGTAGCCTCGCTTGATTCAGATTCTGTATTTTTGTGAAATTTTTGAGAGTTAAGAGTGTGAGACGGGAGGAAGGAGACCGGGGAAAAAGGAAAAAGAAGACCTGAGGAAGTGAAGGTTGAATTCTGCTGAAGCAGCGGGCCGTCGACAAGCCGGAGAAGGAGGAACCACAGTCGTCGTCGAGAAGGGAAGAAGACCTGAGGGTTTTATGTATAGTCTAGACGAAGCTAGGTTTGGCTGGGCCGGCGGCGAGCTCTGCTCCCAAATTTCGGCCTTTTGAAATTAGTCCATATTTCTTTTTCTTATACTTATATGGAATTAACTATCTTGTACGGGTTTTTTTTCTATTAAAATTAGGATTTTTTTCGTTTGGTACCGTGAGTTTTTTACTTTTTTGAATGATACCCCTGAGTTTGTTTTTTTTTCGACCCCTATTTATTTTATTTTATGACTAAACTAACACTTCGTATATTAAAATAATTTTTAAAAAAAGATAAAAAAAATATAATAACAATTTTATATCATAAATTTCAAATATAAGTATATTTTAATCAACCAACTTTAATCAACTATCAATAAATTATAATATTTCTTAAAATATAAAATTTTTACCTATTTTTATAATTTTTAATATATTTATTATTATTTGATACTTTATCATATTTTGCATCAAAACATGAGAAATTTATTATGTTTTATATAATATATAAGAAATTTAATTTATATTTATATGATATTTTAAACAAAAATTTTAAAATTTAACATGATTTATATATATATATATATATATATATATATATATATATATATATATATATATATATATATGATATTTCGAAGTTGGTATACCCTGTGGATTTATTTGTTGGTTTATTATATAATATTGGATGGTTCATATTCCTATTATGGGGCCGTTTGGGACGCAGCTTATGAAAGCTTAAGGAAGCTTATGCAAGGTTCAGCTTCCACTGTACACAATTCATGTCCGTTTGGGAAGAGTAGCTGAAGGAAGATGAAGGAGCTTATGAAAGCTGAAGCTAGCTGAAGAATTGGGCATTTCCATCAGCTCCCCATGGCAAGCTTATGGGAGCTGATGGAAGATGTGAGTTTCATTATTCTCGAAATACCCTCCCAGAACATCAACAATTCTTCTCTACCCATAGAAGGTATGTTCTCTTCTCTCTCTTCTCCTCTTCGATTAACTTTTCGTCTTCGATTCTTCTTTGATGCTACTTGGATTCTTCTGTACTTTTCGTCTTCGATTCTCCGTTTGGGAAGTTTAGGGCTTCAATTCTATGTTCTTCATTCAGTTCATCTTGGATTTTTCTGTACTTCGTCTTCGATTCTCTGTTTGGGAAGGTTGGCTTCGTCCGCTGTTCTTCATTTGTGAAGTTTAGGGCTTCGTTCGCTGTTCTTCATTTGTGAAGTTTAGGGCTTCGTATTCGATTCTCTTGTTGTGGATTCTTCTGTACTTTTATTGTGTATTGCCATCTTCGATTCAGCTTGAATTCTACTGTATTCTTCTTCGTCCTCTTCGATTCTCTATTTGGCTACTTTCCCTTCTACATTTTTTTTAGCTACTTTCCCTTACACACTTGACAAATTGCTAAACACATTTGCCTATGTTGTTTGTAGATCTTTGTACTGAAATTATTGATTATTGAGTGCAGTTGAGAGTTGACAAGTGAAATGAATTTTAGGGTGGTTCCAACGGACATGAGTTATCTTCAATTTCTTCTTCAATTCTGTACTTTTATTGCTTTGAGTCAATTTTAGGGTTCATTTTTTTTGCCTTTTCTCTTTAATTTCGGGTCATATATACACACATATTTTGTTGAGAATGAATTGTTGTTGAAATTGTCATTGAATCTAATGTCCATATGTTGATTATTGTTGTAATTGATGTAATTGTTGATTATAGTTGTAATTGTTGATGTCTTATCACTGGTGTGTTGCATCTTATCTACCAGAATTCAAGATTCCAATACAACAACATACATATTAGCAAGTAACTTAAATGAAGGTTACCTTCTGAACCCAGCTAGTAACTTAAAAATAGCTAAAATAGCTAAAATAATCTAAAAGCATGCACCTGTTAAGCTACTCTACTCCTTGGGTTCAGAAGTCATCACATATTAGTAAGCAAGATTGATTAGGTTGAGCTGAGGTGTATAACAGATATGTACAATCTAGTTGAAATGATAATGAAATATGGATTTAGCTTTGAAACTGCAGAACTTTGCATTCTTTTACATTATTTTAGCTATTTTTAAGTTACTAGGATTAACTCTTAAGTTTGCTGATAAGAACCAAGGAGTAGAGTAGTATGTGTTGCATAAACAGACTTTTATATGTTTCATGCACCTTCTGAACCCAGCAGTTCCCTCCTTTTATAAATCATCTTGCTTGCTAATATGTGATGCCTTCTGAACCCAACAGACTTTTAAGTTACTGGAATTAACTCTTAAGTTACTGGAATTAATCAAGGAGTAGAGTAGTATGGGTTGCATAAACAGACTTTTAAGTTACTGGAATTAACTCTTAAGTTAGCTAGTATCTCTATTTGGTTTCGAAATTTGGTTCTTCTGAGTATTTTATTTTAACAGGAGAGGAGGGAAGACACATCATTTCAGTTAGCACATTTCAGGAGGCACAAACGCAAAACTGTGAAGAAACTCTCTGTAAGAAATACAAATTATTCCTTCCACAATCATGAAGAAAACCATCCTCCAGGGAAAGATGACTCCAAAAAGCTCCAGAATGCTGCCCAGTTTTTATTCTCTGTATGTATTTGGAAACAGTCAAATATATGTGATAGTTGTTCTTGGATTGAGAACAGATCTCACGCATTGATTGGAGGAATATGTATGTTGGTGTGAATGGTTGAAGTTGTTACTTTGTTATCAAAGATGATTAAGTTGTGCTTGCACTCCTAATGTTGCTATGCAAGGGAATTTCATTTCATATTTATTTTTATAAAAAAAATATTATTCTCAAGGTTTAAATAAATATTTTTATCATTTATTTCATTTGATATTTATTTATAGGGTACCATATTAATTATTTTAGTGTTCCACAAGTCAAAATATATTTTTATATTTTGTTAAATAAACGAAATAATTATCTATTGAAACATATTTGGCCAAAATATAATTATTTCATGATATTTATTCCAATATTATATCTTCTGAATAATATTTCTATCACAATAAAAAATACCAACTATATACTACTAATGAAGCCCTTTTCGGTAATTTTACGTTTCAATCAGCTTTGGTCAGCTCGTACTTCCCAAACGTTGTACTAGCTTATTACAAACCACCAGCTACTTAATTCAGCTACTTATTTCAGCTTCAACTTCAGCTTCAGCTTCATTCAGCTTCAGCTTCAGCTTCAGCTTCATTCAGCTTCTGCTTCCCAAACGGACCCTATATATAAAGAAATATTGATTCGATGTGAGAGCACTTGTATTTTGAGAAAAATATCTTCCAAAATCATAGGATATTCTACGTTATGTATTTATCGATGAATATCCTAAAATCATTGGATGGTTCGTTTTTATTTTTTTTTTTGAAAAAACGAATGTCCGTTTTGAATATTCTACGTTATATATTTATCAATGAATATCTTATGATTTTAGAAGAATTTTTCCCCAAAATATAAGTACTATCACATCGAATCAAAATTTCTTTTATATAATAGGGACTAGTATATTATCCGCACTTTGTGCGGGTTGAGTTTTAATAATTATTTAATACTTAAAAATTTATATGTATATTTTTGTAAAATAAAAATCTGGAAAATGAAATTATAATCATTATTATGATTTCAATTTCCTTTTAAGTATTTATCTCTTCTAGTTTATTATATTTTTAAATTGATTTGTTAAGATATGCTTGTTGATAAAAAAATCCGTAAAAGTTTAAAAACTATTTTTATAAAAATATTGATTTGAATATTTTTTAAAAAAATTAGAAATCAATTTTCAATTTATATTAACATTTAGGAATACTTTTTAAAATAATTTTTAGGCTTCGAGAAACATGGCGTTGACACGTGGCAATAGAGGCTTCTGCTTTAATAGATATAAGATAAGATAAGATATGAATCATCCTATATTATATAATAAACCAACAAATAAATCCACGGAATATATCAACAACGAAATATCATGTACATATATATATAGGCTTTTGTTCAGGTACGGTTCAATTAATGCGGTATGGCCGTGCGGCCGAACGTACGACCGACACGTGTCCCGGAAAAGAAAAAAAAATTCCGAAACGATTTGAACTATTACTTTCACTCCTTTATAAATTTTGCACTATGAACTATTCTATTATAATTCATGAAATATCCTTTTATAAGTTATGAATAATCCCATAATAAGTTTTGAACTATTACTTTCACTCCTTTATAAATCTTGCACTATGAACTATTCTATTATAATTTGTGAACTATCTTTTTATAAGTTATGAACTATTCCTTCATAAGTTTTGAACTATTACTTTCACTCGTTTCTGAAATTTTTTTTTTTTTTCGGGACACGTGTCGGCTATACGCTCAGCTGCACGCACGCTCATATATATATATATATTATGTTTAATTTTAAAAATTTTTATTAAAATATCATATAAATATAAATTAAAATTCATATATTTTATATTAAACGTAATAATTATCATGTTTTGATGTAAAATATGATAAATTATCGAGTAGTAATAAATATATTAAAAATATTAAAAATAAATAGGTAAAAATGTTATATTTTAAAAAATATCATAATTTAGAAAAAATTACTAAAAATAACATCAACTATGAGGTATTGACCAAAAATTATACAAATTATTCCACATTAAACCAATTTTGACTAACATTATATACCCGTGTTACACACGGATATTACTAAAAATAACTAATAGATACTTATAATTGATTATATAATAACAATTTACTTTCTTATTTATTTTTAGTAAAAAACAACCACCGATTAGACTTTATTTTCTTTAATGTTTGATCTCCTAATATATTTACAGTATAAACTACAATATAATTTGAATTATTTTCATATGGTGAAAACTTTGGATGGCAATTGCACCATACCTAACGGATATTTGGCCACCCGATCAAATAAAGAAGGGTCAAAACTCGTTAAAAGATGGGTGAAAGCAGGTGGCGGATCAGGTAGGATCCGGGTGAACGTTTCATCCACTCACTCACTCGACCCGTATTCACCTGCTTTAAATTATATATATTTTTAATATTTATAGTTTTTATATTATATAAATTTTACCTCTATTTCTTCATTATATAAACCATATTAAAGTAAGCCCTATATTTTCTTTTCAAATATATTTCGATCCTTATTACTGATTTGTTATAATTTGTTTATTTTGGATCTTGTTTTGTTATTGTGTTGTAATTGATATTATGTATAGTCTTATGCTATTTTTAATTGGATTTAAGTTTTTTCTTGATTTTCAATAAAATATTTGATTTCGTACAATTTTATAGATAACGTGTAGAACACCCGAAATCTCACTCGATCCACCCGATTTATCCGGTGGATGCGGGTGGATTAGATGCGGGTGAGACCCTTAGTAGGTGATGGGGCGGGTGGACGGACATTTTTGGGTGATGGATCGGGTGGCGGTCAAGATCATCCACCCAAACCATTGTCATCCCTAGTGAGACCGGTCTAAATTCTACTTAAAATATTAATTAAAAAAATAAATTTAAATATAGGTTTTAAATACATATTGCTAAGAACTAATAGATCCGGATATAGAACGGCATTGACCGGTTGAACCCGATTGAACCAGACGCGCCAAAGGACAAAGACCTAAAAATTGTTCGAAGTTCTATTTTGACGTAACTTTTTCTTTTTTCTTATGTTTTGGTCCCCTCCTATTGGTAGTCAGTCTGCCGTTTTGATGAGCTTTTTTATTCATTAGACGGTTTGTAATCTAATACAATGAACAACTTTCATTTATAAAAAAAAGAACAAGTAATCTAGATTACATAAAGTACACCAAAATTTATTACAAAAATATTATAATACAAATACATATCGCTAAGAAGGGGTGTGTTGTCGTTGTCTACAACATCACAACACCAAAACAATGTTGTTGTCAACACCACCACAAACACCGGAAAAAAGTAAAAATGTTGAACAACACCAGAAACTATTTCGTTGGTGTCAGCAAAACCACCATACATACCAAAACAATGGTGTTGCCAACACCACCACAAGAAACAACAAAAAATACCAGAAAACTAAGTGTTCTTATCAACACCAAATTCAGCAAAAAAAAATATTTAAGAAAGTCAAAACGCAAACAAGATGTATCAACAACAAAAACGATGTAATGTGAACAATTCAAACATAATCACATGTCGTTTATAAACAAAAGCAAACATTATTATGTCGAAATCCTAAAATCAAAGTTGGGATCAAAATGATGAAACTTCCACTGGAATCAAGTATCAAGGAAATTGGGGGTTGTAGGATGAACTACAGCTACCTGACAAGTTCCAAGCTATGATAGTAGATTTGAAAAAGATATAAAATTGTGCTATTCAGTAATTTGTGTAGTAAAAGCAACTACAATTGAACAACTACAATGGGTTTACTAGTATGCACCGACAAGGATTCCTTTGTTCCGTTCTAACCTGTTGATTTAAAAGACGCGACTCTATCAAAATGGTCAAATGTGAAATCAAACAGCAACTGAAATAGAGGTCTTCAACAGTTGCCACTCATGTGATGCTGCACTCTATATACAACCATATGATAATGCAGTCTTGATACAATACGCCACACCAAGGACTAAGGAGGCACTGCCTCGTTGAAACCTTGAAGATCACAGAATGTAAACTACTCTCTTCTCACTCCAAGGTCTTGAGAAGCCTGAACAGTCCGGCAGCTTCCCTTATCCTTGAGAACTCAATGCAGAAAGCTTGGACTTCAATGAAAAGATCTTGAACTGCATTACCAACAAGATGAGGATTCAATTGCAAGTTATACATTGGATCCACTATATTCTCACATCACCATACTATTTTATGACATCACTATACTCTCCAATAGCAACTGCAAATTTGGACCCATTTACAACTTATTAATTTCATCAAACACCTTGCATGGAATACAGCAACGACTCACATTTCTTTCTTATAACTAACTAAGATCAAGCAATCAACATTTTTTCTGACAGAGCAGTGACACGTAATAACACACGCTAATCACTTTCGAAAATGAATACTGTGGCCTAATCATCTAGAGTGCATCAATTCTACCTCCTTGAGCATTTCAGTACATGCAAGTCAAATTGTGCAACTATCCTAAACTGCATGGTTGAAACAAAAGAAGCATTAATTAAACGGGTACAGGAAGAAGCATACTAACCATTAATAATCTTGTTTCTTATTAAGCTTTGTAGAAAGACACACACAAGCCTCACTAGTCTGTTCTGCATATATTTGTCCTGTTCAAGATCAAATAAAGCAAGTGGTCATTAAAATGATAAATTACATACATGAACAATAGGAGATTCATACTAAAACCATAAGAGATATAATAAATCGAGCAAAAAACAGACTCCCCTATATTCAATTTGGAATATTGCTAAGCAACTTAGGAAAGTTCACAAAATCGGCAAGCCTAAATGCAGAAAGCTCTTGTCCAAAACGTCTCTTCTTATAAACTAGCTGTCATCATTCTTTCTTTAAACACATAACAATAGTACAATGTACTCCAACGCACCTGATGAATCAGACAAAAAAGGAAAGAGAAGTACAAGATAATGAGTTATCACAAGTCCCTACACAGTTCTATTTCTCTTTGCTTTCCTTTTAAGTTTAAGCATGAGCAACTATGATGCACGGACACGGGAAACGGACACGGCTAGAAAGAGGAAGCAACAATCCTAAAAATCATAGGAAACGGACACGGCTAGAAAGAGGAAGCAGCAATCCTAAAAATCATAGGAAACGGGGGCACGATGATAAAAGATAAATAACATACTATTTTAAAGCTACTGGGAAGAGGAATATATATCATAACAACACAAGTATATCATAAAACCAATGACATATGATAAAATAAAAGCTGAAATTTAATGTGTGATTTTGGAAGTTATATGTTTTTTTTGAGATTGTGAAATTTATCCTATAAAAATACAAAAAAATAGAAGATCAAAATTACTTTCCATAATTTTCTAACTATTCCTTTTTTACTCTCCCTAATATTAATAAGTATTTCCTTTTGGGGAGTCATTTTAGTTGTAATTTTAATATATAGAGTAAACAAAAGTATACCCTAAAAACATTTTCCGTCATTTCTTCCCCCAACTTCTCTAAAACTACAAGTTCTCCATCTCACCCTCCAGATCTCTTGTTGTACATATCGTGATACTTTTTTTTTATGGTTAGTTTTCACTACTCCACGCCTCTACTTGCCAATCTTCACATCTTGAGATTCCTAGTTCTCTGGAATCTAGATATCTCCACTAGATTATTCGTCGGTCACCTCCGACCATAGGTTTAATCCCTCGTCGAACACCGTCTTCGACTGATTCCCTTCTTTCTCCCCTCTACTCGTGTCAAATTTATGTTTGTTTCACAATAGGACAGGCTTCTTAACTGTGTATGTGGAGTGTCCGATTGGGTAGACCGTGTCTTGACCGTGTCCACACCGGTTTGACCGTTTCTAAGCCACCTCCGGGTTTCCGACACGGGAAATGCTACCATCCAGAGATGTTTGTGCATCGCTCTTTATTGCATATAATAAGGCATCCAAGACCAAACAGAAAATATTAACTTATGCTGGAGAAGGATATTTGCTGATATTTGAGGGAGAATCGGTTAGTTAAGATTGAGAGAGAAGGAATGCTAAAGGCATTGCTATGTGACCAAGAGTTCTATGACTTCTATCTAGATACAAATAAGGGAATAGCCCTAAATTGGAAACTTATCCAGAAATTATCTTGGAAAGGCATTTTCCTGGAATTGACCTATTTGAGTGTCTTCTCATCTGTTGGCTTACTGGAAAGGTGGTCTTGGCCGGGAGAATTCTTGTAAATCTTCTTGGTTTTTACCTAAGCTTGCGTTCTGGTTTGCGATTTTCACTCTACCAGAGGACAACAAAGGAGCTGATCGCATTGCATCCAAAAAATTTTTATTCAACTAAATAAACCCACACAAAATAAATCAAGTAACCACTTACACATTTGTCTTCCTCTATGGACCAAAAGCTTAAACTATGGCCAGAAGAACCACCAAGTGATTCAGAAAAAATTTCGAACTTCAGCTAGTCACGGGTGAAGGCATTTTTAACAGTGATTTATATACAACATTTATCCATTTAGGGCTCGTTTGGAAGCGCTAAGAATCATTTCCGGTAATGGAATGATTCCGAATCAATCAAAAACTATGTTTGTTTAGAGGTCTTTTAACACATGAAAGTAATTCCACCATTTCCATTTCATTTCCTTACCCTTATGCGATTCCATTCCGTTTCCATTCCACCGCTTCAATTAAACGGGCACTTAATACGAAACTATTGCATCGAAAAAATCATCCTAGTATCCTACTAATAAATAATGAATTATTATCATGGACTACTGACCAAATGGTTCCCAGTATGTCAACAGTAATCGACCAAAACTTCCTGGTTCCGAAAAGGATAACAATTAAAAATATTAAATGGAAGCTCGAGGAGGAACCTTGATATTTTCGCAAGATGATATGCAATTTGTAATGTACTGATGCACAAAATCTGTTGGAAGATCAACTGCAGTTGTAAGTCTGTTTACAACTTCCATAGAATGCAGACTCATATCCATGTTAACAAGAACTGAGTAATAACTGCATCAAAGGGGGGTTGTGATTAAGAAAATTATCATGCAAAACAGTTTGATTTTAATAGAGTCAGAAGTTAGAGCGATCAGAAACTTACTCTTGAATTTCAGGAGAGTTTATCAATTTACTAAGAACTTCAACAGCAATTAGAGGATTGTTCTCCACAAGCTCCTGAAACAGAAATAGAATTAGAAAATCTTCCAAACTCAATATTGGTAATCCAGGTTCAAATGAAACCATCAAATTGCTTACCGGCAGCTTACGTGGGGTCAGTCCGCAATGATAAACTAACTTAGGATCATTTGCCAGTTCCACCAAAAGTTGCTGAAGGTCACAAACAGCAAAAGAGATTGAAGAAATTACAAAACAAGCAAAAAGGTTATTTATCTACCCGAATAGAGAAGTTATTAATTAATATTTAATATCGGGCTCCCTATATAGAGATGTTTACAAAATAAAAAGAACAAAAACCAATCAGGTTCAAACGACAAGATTTAACATTTAAAAAATGACTTCCTAAACATCACACTTCAGGAGGGAGTCCATAGTATGCACAACAATGACTGCTGATTTCACCCATCACTATCCACATTGTGCTTGGCACTTGTGTTAGTGAGAGCCTCTCAATGTTATTAAAAGGAAAAAGAGAGCTTTCAATTTATGAACCCTTACAGCTTACAAGTAGTCTTCTAGTTAATATCATATAAGCATAACTGTCAAATGAAGATTTCTTAAATATTCTATTACAAGGGTTACTATGCACATTACAAAGGGTAGGCAATCACCTCTTGCTGAGAAGAAGCAAGTGGTCCCCTTAAAGCTGTTGCAATAAGATCCCTCACGGCAGCCCCTCTACTTGTATCAGCGCACATACCATAATCCCATAATAGTTCGTGACTATTGCCGGGGTTGAGCCAAACCAACTGCAAGTGGATAGATTCTTGAGTCTAGCAAAACGATGAAGTGTGCAATATTTACTAAACCAAATTTGTCTAATGTCTAACCTCCCCATCTTGAACAGGAAGCCTAGGTGGACGAGGCCGGATCCACTGAGGTCCAATCCCTTCAAGAGAGAAATTTTGTAAAAGCCCTGCCACTGTTTCATCTCTATTGCCGGACCCGATCTTAGGGCTGGATCCTGGCTGAAGGTCAAACCTTGTAGAACACCATGTACACAACCATAAATCAAAAAACCTAGAGCCTTAACAAAAATAGCAGATTAAAAGAACATTTTATGATAAACCATACTCTGGGGAGTTCGAGTCACATTGAGGAGGTACATCTGGGTCAGGTATTACATTTTTAACATTGAAGTCCTTAAATAAGCAACTATACGGAACTGCACCAGCCTTATCACTGTATTGCTCTTGCAATTGTTCACGGGAGGGAAAAACCTGAAAGTGCAAATAATCACATACAAAAGTAGAAGAAAAAAAATCTTTTACAAAGGCATAGATCTTAAACAAGAGTTTTAAGTGGCAATCGTAGCAGAATTAATTTAATAACAGATAAAGCGGGATTGAAACTCTACTTCCTTCACTTCAGATGCAAATATCCCATTATTCAACATAAAGTCATCTATATACTTACATGCAGTGAGGGATTGAATCCATTCATATAATCAGCAACAGACTGCTTGAGCACCTGTAAAAAAGTCCCTGTAATTAAATCCCAGTGCAAGGAGAAGAAACAATAATGTAGTGAGCTGTGTCACAATGAAAGCAAAATAAAAATTCAATGTGCAATTAAATACTTCAAATTAAGTGCCGCTGGACAAGAATATATTTATATCCAATATTATTCCTTGAACGAAAATCTGTGACAAAAGGAATTTGTTGAGAGGTTATGAAAGGTTCTAGTAAGACTAATTAGGTAAAGGTAAAACACGTCAATAAGAGCAAGGAACAAACCCATAAGCATACACTAGCTAGGACAAAAGACAAACCTCTTTACCACTGCCAACAGTCGATGGTTCCAGCAGTTGGAGAACTAGAGCTCTTTCATAGCTTTGAGCTTCTTCATCACAGACAACCTATGATAGAATTGGTTAGTTTATAATTATATTGGAAACAGAACAAGAGCTTTCTAAATATATGAATAAATAGCAAGACACCAAAGTAAGGGGTTTTGGCATTAACAGCAAAATTTTCAGAAACAATCTAATAACATTATGTGAAGACGACCACACATAAACCTCCAATTTCTCTATTAGTTGGTTGTATGGAAGTCTGGAACACATTCCACAGGAAGATTTTCAAATAGATTATGAAACAGACATTGAGGACAACAAGCTCCAGCTAAGCAATACTAGAAAAAAAAAAACTCCTGCAAAAAGTCTTCCTTTCAAAATTGATAATCACTCACAGAAATTTCCCTAAAGCAGATTTATTTTGCATGACCTAAAGAAAGGTGGTGTTGGAGCCAATAACACTCATGTCCGTTCATCACAAAAAATTGTAAGAATGTCAATCTTTCATTTCCCTACCATGTATCGGGCAACATCATGCAAACGTTGTCAAAAGAGCGAGGTCAGTCAAATAAGGACTGCCAACATGCAAGATGTATAACAATGCACGTTTGACTTACGTTAATAAAATGAGAAATAAATGGATTAGCAGAAGATTGTTGAGAAGAATACGCCTTATGGATTAAACAGAATGCAACCAACCGTTGGGATTGGTTAAGCATTGGCTTGTCCTGAAAGAAATAGATTCAAACAAAATTACAATAAACCAAGGACATTCTTAGTAAATAGTAAGCAAATCAATGGAACTGAAAGACTGGCTTCACACAATTAGGTAAGCATATGATAAACACAAAACTATCTCATTTTATGTATAACCTATGAGTATTAAGAATAAATTGTAATCTATCAATCCACGATCTTGCTATTGAATAAGTAAGAGATAAACAGGTATTGGAGCTAACTCATTCCATGTACAACATACTGTTAAGTGCCGAGATCAGTGGAGCATTGGCTAATACTTCACGAAAATCATGTGAAATTCAAAGCAATGTTGAAAGATAAAGGGGCCTTCTTGGTAAGCATACTAGATACTTATTTCCAAAGCAGAAAGTTCAGTAAACACAAGATGGGGGAGAGCACAAATCTATCCAGGTGCGCGTACAAGGAGTGCGAAGTAGCAGGAATAGATCTACAAGAACAGTTTAATCTGACGATCGCAGAAAAAAAACCCTAAATGTAGCAACAGGCAATCTCATTTCCAATCAATCGAGTATCAAAACCCTAGACATACGGCAATTCAATAGAAGGTGAATCCTAATCCACCGCAGAAGACACAAAAGGAAGAATGTTAGAACATTAACACAAAAGATTGGATGAGAAAGTGAGAGACCTCGAGTAGATAAGAGAGGGCAACACAGACTCGGAAACGGAGAAAGGAAGAAGGGAACTTGGAGTCAAGATCTGCCATGAGTTCTTCAAAAGGACGCTGATCTGCGTTGAGCAGAGAGAATAGGATGGAGGATTCTTCGACGCTGAGCATGGCTTGGTGGCGATGGGGCCCTTTCTGCTCGGAGAAAGAGAGCGGGAAGCTTTTGTCGGAAAAGTTGTAATGGCGAAATCGGTGGAATATTTGAGTCGTATAGATAGCAGAGGTGGCCACTGGTAAAGTGCTAGTGACCTTGTTCACATAGATTTGGGCCAACTTTAGAGCCGCTGCCCTTGTCTTATTGGGCCAACCGAGAAATGGCCCATCAACATTTTTCAAAATTTTATCCAAAAGGACCAAAACTCCAATATTTGACTTGCATATGTACTCATAAGTAACAATATGACAACACTTGGCATTGATTTGTAGTTTTCACACCTCGATAAACTGAATTTTCTTTATAAAATAGGTTACAAAATGTTGTAGACATATTATTTTAGTTAATCCACGTATTTATTGCAAGGCTTTAAAGATGCATGTATTTGTATTTTGATTTATATATACAAACGCATCTGGCTACATACATGTGTTCGATATGCATATGAACTTGCGTCTCATCCTGGTGTGATAGTGCAAACCAAACATTGGTTGGGTTAAAGTTAACTCGGGTGGAGCATCGAGGGGACAAGAAGGCATGACAACAGTTGGTGCATTAATCCGGAATGCACAGGGGAGTGGATCAAGGGGATCGTGGTGAACCTGGGCATTGCTTCGGCTCTGATAGCTGAACTATGGGGGGTGTTTTATGGGTTTGAGATTGCTTGGAATAGTGGGGCTCGTCGGGTCTACATGGAATTTGATTCGAAGTTGGTGATGGACTTTATTAATGAAGGGGTTTGTGCGTCTCACCCGTTATCTAGCCTGGTAATCAGTTGTCAAGGCTTCCTTACCTGAGATTGGCTTCTTAATCTCGCCCATGTGTTCCGAGAAGGTAATAGAGCAACGGATTCGCTTGCTAATTTTGCTTTCTCTTGCGAGATAGGTGTCCACTTGTTGGAGGAGCCACCTATGGGCATTAGATTTATCTTATTAGATGATATTCGCGGGGTTAGTCTTCCCCGTATGACTCGTGTGCAATTTTTTCTTTTCGAATGAGATGCCTTGCATGGATTAGTACACTCCCTTTCCACCCAAAAAAATGAACATGCGTCTCAAAAAACATATTTTTAGATATGTTGTTCACGTTTGCTTCTCTTTCTCGCTTTGCTTGTTCGTCAATAGCATTTTCTTCTCCAAGCCACTACAAAGTCAACTACCTATGCATTTTCTTGATTGTCAAAACCCTAATCACCATCGATGGCCTGACAATTGCAAGACCGGTAACAAGAAGCAAATATGCAGTGAATAACCGGTAATCATTGCCACAACACTCACTTTCTTCAATGTCGCAACTTCAGGGCAAAACAAATGGTGTATGAGAAAAGTCAAATAGATCACCCAGATGTATTGACTCTCTATCTATGATGTAATCGCTTCTAAGCCATTATATTTCATTTCATCACTTCTCGAACTAGGCCCTTGACAAGTTCTTACCAAGTCTTCGTCATCCCTCTAAACTTCTCAAAAACTTTGATACATGTTTAATTTGAAATTGAAAATGGGAGTTTAAAATTGGTCAGTGGAGTGACACTACGGTGAAGTAAATATATTCCCTGAAAAGAGATGACATAGGAGATAATGAGATCAGATGTTGACAATTTTTTTTGTCAGTGGTCTTTGCGCTTATTATAAATGAAAAATATAGGCTAAGTGTTCATAACTCGGGGAGGACCTGACTCCTCACATCATTAAGTAAAATATCCTCTATATATCTCTAGAAGGTCAAACAATACACTTATACCAAGCAAAAGTCAAAAGATAAACTAACAATAAAGTCCGCAACTTTATTCGCCCCATGGAAGGCATGTCAGTACAAGAAAACTCAATCCCTTCTAAGAAAAAGTTTTGGCACTTGCATTCCAAACTAGAAAGTCGATGGTGTCGTGGGATGGTACGTTTTATTAGAGTAATTACTAATTGAGAATCTATTTTCAGAATAACCTTTCGTTATCCACTCTCTCATGTTAGCTTACTCCCATGTAAAGCATCTCAAAGCTCAATCATAGGTAATGAACCTAAAACAAAGTTAACACCAAACACCCTAAACCACTCACCCCTATGGATCCTAAGAATATATATCGTGACCACAAAACAATTTCTTTTAAAAGCACCATATGTATTGGTCTTGACAATATGTGAAGATGGACGTTCCCAACTAATATGCACAATGCTCCTATGCAATAGTTGTAAAATCATTTCTTATACGAGCCCCGTCTGTATTGGTCTTGACAAAAGGTGAAGATGAATGTTCCCAACTATAATTCATAATTTTCCTATTTACTATATAAGTAGTACCATGATATCTCTTCCACACCTCAACGCACTCCTTAACTTTATATCAAAAATGCTTGCTTCCATTACCCACTTTGTGGTATTGTCGAAGATCTTCGCATTTTGCCATTTTCATGTCCACCAAAGATTTATGACAAAAACCTTATCCCACATTAATTATTAGCAAAAAACGAGAAGATGAAACATTACATCGTACCCATGTAGCTAAAGACATCACATAGAAAGACTCTAAGTACACATCCGCAGGCAAACCTTTTCACATCCGTCGGACGTGTCTACAATCCCTAAATAGATGCTCTACTGATTCAGTAGGATCCATGCAACAAGCCAAACGAGCATCAAACCCAGGTACCGATAACTTTACCAACATTGATTTGTTTTTGAGATTTTAAATTTTTGCTCCTCTATTTAAGCACGCCATGTTTACTAGTGGTTTCATGGTTTGCACGTGCCAAGGTTGTACCATTGTGTGTTGGACGAGGATTCACCTAATCAGTGATTGAAGTGTTCTTCCCGTGGTTGGGTTAGAAGGTACCTTCGTGTTCAATAAAGATAACATGCTTTGAAATATTATCCACGAAGTGGTATTTTGAGATACAGTTTTCAAAATAAAAGATAATCGAGCATAATTTCAAACTACTTTGTAAGGATTCTTCGAGATGGAATTCAAAAAGGAAATCGAGTTTTACCTCGGTATCATGTTATTGTCAGTTGACACGTTTGATCATATTTACTATAACGCCCCAAATCCATAGGACTTTGAGTGCTATGGGCTAGGACCTCACAATGAGTCCTGACCTTAGCCTGACAACAAGTTCACCGGATTTTGCAACAATACACAAATAAATATAAACCAACACTAATAAAACTGAAATATCATATAACGAAATACAGACAAAACGCACAGAACAATATCATCATATATATATACATCCAAAAACCCATAACCATCCTATATGTACCTCGGCTGATCACTCTACCATATCACTTTATAGTTCTTCTATCCTACAAGGCATCTACAACACGGTATACAACCGTGAGCTAACAATTCATATATAAGATAGTGCATAAGCACATATACACATCATAATTATAATAAACACCAAACATGTTATCACACATTTCCTGTTTAATTATCTTTATAACGTCACACACTCATAATCCTTTTTAAAGGTGTGACACGAGAAGTATATCATTATTGCCTCTGTTCCCCTCACCATCTGGAGTGGTTAAGAGTATCCCGTCGTATACCATAAGGAGTGGCCCGATACCTTTACCGTATACCAAGACTAACATAGTCCCAGAGAACCCTTCAACCTCCCTCAAGAGTATTGAACAAGTTATCACACCCATCATTAGTGGGCCAATACAATGTCGGTAATAATCAATATATCGCATGCTATAAAGCACATGACAAACACCACTCATGCATACATCCAATATAGGAATACAGATAAGTAAGTCCTACGGACTTACCTGAATCCAAGTAACCTCAACTAACGATCAACCTCTTAAATTCCCATAGGAATGAACACCGCTTGTTAAACAACGCGCATACATATCAATCATCGCATCATCATACTAAAAGACTCACTCCTAGTCCCAAAGGATCCACAAGGATCATAACATCGTAATCAACCTCGAATAAACTTTTTAAAACCTCCAAACCACTTCAAGGTATACACTATACCATAATATCATCATCAACCTCATTACCATCAAGCCTAACATGCTTCAACACAAAGCCAAAGGGCAAGATGAAGGATCAACTTACCAAAGACTTGGTAAGTTCTGAAGCTAGGCGCGGGTAAAGGAATGTGCGGGCATGGTGCAAGACTCCAACGCCGCGACTGCGTCTGAACACAGGCGCGAGGGCGGCGACACACCTGAAGGCGTGGGGGCGGCTAAAGTAAGGCGCGGGTGCAGTTTCACCAACAGAGCACCACTCTTCGTGCTCTTCGACGAATCCCTCACTTACAATTGTTCACTCCTCAACTAGGAGCAACCAACTTCTTTTTAAAACATGCTAAGAGGTATCCTTCATGCTTCCATCATCCTCAAAGGTATCCTCCATTCTTCCATCTAACTTCTTCTTAATACACGTTAAGGTATCCTCCATGCTTTCATCATCCTCTAAGGTATCCTCCGTTCTTCCATTCAACTTCTTCTTAAAAGATGCTAAGTTATTCTCCATGGTTCCATGATCCTCTAAGGTATCCTCCGTTCTTCCATTTAACTTCTTCTGAATACACATTGAGGTATCCTCTATGCTTCCATCATCCTCTAAAGTATCCTCCATGCTTCCATCATCTTCTAAGGTATCCTTTATGCTTTGTCCTCTAAGGTATCCTCCATGCTTCTATAGAATTAAAAATCAGGGCATTGTATCTCTTAAGATAGAATTATCGAGCAAATGTTTGAAGGGAATAAAACAAATTTCCCCCAAAATGTAATAGTGCAATATTCTTTTCATTAGAATAAGATATAATAAGCGTAAAGCTAAATAAAATTTGAATCCGATTCTCGAAATTGACAACATATGTCTGTTTCTAGTGTACAATGTGTGTACGTATATATAGTTGAAAATTGAAGCCATAACATAATAGAGCGGTGATCATAGTAAAAATGTCTTTCTTCATGAAAATTTCCAAATGTTTCAATCAAAAGTAAAGGCCTCAGTTGTAGTACACTTTGATCGATGTTCATCGTCACCTGTACATGTTAATCAAATAACACGACAATACATCATACTATAAAATTACAAATCAGCGCCTTGTACCTCTTAAGATAGAATTATTGAGCAAATGTTTAAAGGGAATAAAGTAGATTTCCCCCCAAATATAATAGTGCAATATTCTTTTCATTAGAATAAGTTATGATAAGCGTAAAGCTAAATAACATCCGAATCTGATTCTCGAAATGGACAACATATGTCTGCTTCTAGTGCACAATGTGTGTACGTATATGTATTTGAAAATTGAAGCCATAACATAATAGAGCGGTGATCATAGTAAAAATGTCTTTCTTCATGGAATTTTCCAAATATTTCAATCAAAAGTAAAGACCTGAGTTGCAGTCCACTTTGATCGATGTTCATCGTTGTCTGTACCTGTTAATCAAATAACACGACAATACATGATGCTTTACAAATCAGGGCCTTGTACCTCTTAAGATAGAATTATTGAGCAAATATTTAAAGGGAATAAAATAGTTTTTCCCCCAAATGTAATAGTGCAATATTCTTTTCATTAGAATAAGATATGATAAGCGTAAAGCTAAATAACATTTGAATCTAATTCTCGAAATTGACAACATATGTCTACTTCTAGTGTACAATGTGTGTACGTATATGTAGTTGAAAATTGAAGCCATAACATAATAGAGCGGTGATCATAGTAAAATTGTCTTTTTTATAGAAATTTCCAAATGTATCAATCAAAAGTAAAGACGTGGGTTGTAGTACACTTTGATCGATGTTCATCGTCGCTTGTACCTGTTAATCAAATAACACGACAATACATGATGCTATAGAATTACAAATCAGGGTCTTATACCTCTTAAGATAGAATTATTGAGCAAATGTTTAAAGGGAATAAAGCAAATTTCCCCCCAAATGTAATAATACAACATTCTTTCCATTATAATAAGATATGATAAACGTAAAGCTAAATAACATTTGAATCTAATTGTCGAAATTGACAACATATGTCTGCTTCTAGTGTACAATGTGTGTACGTATATGTAGTTGAAAATTGAAGTCATAACATAATAGAGCGGTGATTATAGTAAAATTGTCTTTTTCATAAAATTTTCCAAATAAATCAATAAAAAGTAAAGACCTGAGTTGTAGTACACTTTAATCGATGTTCATTGTCGCCTGTACCTGTTAATCAAATAACACGACAACACATGATGCTATATAATTACAAATCAGGGTCTTATACCTCTTAAGATAGAATTATTGAGCAAATGTTTAAAGGGAATAAAGCAAATTTCTCCCCAAATGTAATATTACAATATTCTTTTCATTATAATAAGATATGATAAGCGTAAAGCTAAATAATATTTGAATATGATTCTCGAAATTGACAACATATGTCTACTTCTAGTGTACAATGTGTGTACGTATATGTAATTTAAAATTGAAGCCATAACATATTAGAGGGGTGATCATAGTAAAAATGTCTTTCTTCATGGAAATTTCCAAATATTTTAATCAAAAGTAAAGACTTGACGTTGCAGTACACTTAGATCGATGTTCATCGTCACCTATACCTGTTAATCAAATAACACGACAATACATGATGCTATAGAGTTACAAATCAGGGCCGTTTACCTCTTAAGATAGAATTATTTAGCAAATGTTTGAAGGAAATAAAGTAGATTTTCTCCCAAATGTAATAGTGCAATATTCTTTTCATTAGAATAAGATTTGATAAGCGTAAAGCTAAATAACATTTGAATTTGATTTTCGAAATTGACAACATGTGTGCTTCTAGTGTACAATGTGTGTAGGTATAGGTAGTTGAAAATTGAAGTAATAACATAATAGAGCGGTGATCATAGATAAATTGTCTTTCTTCATGGAAATTTCCAAAATGTTTCAATCAAAAGTAAAGACCTGACGTTGTAGTACACTTTGATCGATGTTCATCGTCACCTGTACCTGTTAATCAAATAACACGACAATACATGATGCTATAAAATTACAAATTAGGGCCTTGCACCTCTTAAGATTAGATTATAGAGCAAATGGTTGAAAGGAATAAAACACATTTTCTCCCAAATGTAATTGAAAATTAAATAACATTTAAATCTGATTTTTGAAATTGACAACATATGTATGCTTATAGTGTACCATGTGTGTACGTATATGTAGTTGAAAATTAAAGCCATAGCATAATAGAGAGGTGATCATAGTAAAATTGTCTTTCTTCATGAAAATTTCCAAATGTTTCAATCAAAAGTAAAGACCTGACGTTGCAGTACACTTTGATCGATGTTCATCGTCACTTGTACCTGTTAATCAAATAACACGACAATACATGATGTTATAGAATTACAAATCAGGGCGTTGCACCTCTTAAAATTGAATTATTGAGCAAATGTTTGAAGGGAATAAAACACATTTCCCCCCAAATGTAATAGTGCAATATTTTTTTCATTAGAATAAAATATGATTAGCGTAAAACTATATAACATTTGAATCTGATTCTCAAAATTGACAACATATGTATGCTTCTAGTATACAATGTGTGTACGTATATGTAGTTGAAAATTGAAGCCATAACATAATAGAGCGGTGATCATAGTAAAATTATCTTTCTTCATGAAAATTTCCAAATGTTTCAATCAAAAGTAAAGACCTAAGTTGCAGTACACATTGATCGATGTTCATCGTCGTCTGTACCTGTTAATCAAATAACACGACAATACATGATGCTATATAATTACAAATCAGGGCCTCGTACCTCTTAAGATAGAATTATTGATCAAATGTTTGAAGGGAATAAAATAGATTTTCCCCCAAATGTAATAGTACAATATTCTTTTCATTAGAATACAGGGCTACTATTCGGACGGACATCCGTCTTGATAGAGGCGGAGTCCGCCTCCGCCTCCTTCTGCCCGTTATTAATTTTAAAAAAAAGTCGTTGGAGATTATAGCCGTTAAATTATAGCCGTTGGAAATTTTGGAGCCTATATAATAACATGTGAAGTCATTGTATCATTCACTTACATACAAACCACAACAACGTAAAGAAAGAAGTCCGTTAAAATGTCGTCATTTTCCGAAGAAGTAGATATAGAATTCGATGGTGAAAGTTCTATTAGGCCGTTCGATATTGAAAAATACAGTGATCCGGAAGAAATTCTCGCACAACTTGAAGTAAGTGTACAAACTCATTTATATTTTACTTTATGTTATTTTATTTAGTCGGAAATGTAGAATTAGCAATGTTAGAATAGAGAATCGGAATTATAGAATTAGCAATGTTAGAATAGAGAATCGAAATTGTAGTTTTAGACATTTAAGAATAGAGAATCGGAATTGTAGTTTAGACATTTAGGAATAAAATACGTGTATTTTTTAAAATAATACTCTATGTTATTTTTTATTTAGGATCTTATGGAATATTCTCGTGCTCTCGGTAGCGATTATTCATCAAAATTTGAGCTTCACGGATATATTGCGGATAGGGAGAATTTATTGGGGTGGGCCCGGTATGTGGCAAACACAATGAATATGGTGTTGATTATTAAAAAATCATGGTTGGATAGAAGGGGCTTTCGTATCCTACAATTGGGTTGTGATAGACATGGAGCACCTAGAAAAGAAAAAGACGTAGATCCCGATCATGTTCCAAGTTTTAGCCGGAAAAAAACTCGAAGAAGTGTATGTGTTTGTTTGAGCTTGTAGGAACCCAAATTGAAGAGGAAAAGTGGACGGTGAGGGTTGTATGTGGAATTCACAACCACATAATTCCTTCGGTGTTAAGAGGTCATGCATATGTTGGACTTATGACTCCCAAGTAGAGCCGAAATGTGGAGCGTGAATTGAATTCCGGCTTAAAACCGAGACATATATTAAAATCCGTGCAATTAGAGGATCTTGACAATGTCACCTCCATCCGGCAAGTTTACAACACCGGTTTGAAGATTAGAATGGAACAAGCCGAAGGAAGAGGTTCATTACAACAAGCACTTCATACGTTGGGGGAACGTGGATATTATGTAAACACTCGGAGAAGTGAAGATTCCGATGAGGTGATTGAAATCTTTATCTCACATCCCGACTCGAGGCATTTGCTCAGCATATTTCCCTATGTTATTGTGATGGACTCGACATATAAGACCAACAAGTAAGTTTCAATTCAAGGCACATTTTTACTTTATTTCCTACACTCAATCATCTTTTCCTTAAAAATTGTAACTTAATCGTTGTTTTGTATTACTTTTAGATACAACTAGTCTATAACCCGCACCTTGTGCGGGGTTGAGTTATAATAAATTGTTACCATCATGTTTCTAAATTTTCTTTCAACCTTGTACGGGGTTCAACTATAATAAATTGTTACCATCATATTTTTAAATTTCTTTCACCATCATGTTTTAATTTTTTTCCAACTATTTCCCTCTTAAAATAGTTTTAATGTAAGTTTGTAACGGGACAACTAATTGAGTACGAATGAGATTACATTATCGCATTAGCTTTTTTCTTTTTGTAAACTTTTTTCCTTACAAAAATCTAAATACTGTAAAAACATAAAATTAAAATTTAACAAACCTTTTGATTAAGTTATTCCAATCGAGCAAATTATTATTGCATAACTATATCTTGTATTGTTTTTCTCATTCCGATATTATCAATATTAAAGTACAAAAAAATATTTTTTGAAGGAAAATAATTTTTTTGTAGTGTTTCTAAATTTCCGATTTCAATGTAGTACTACTAATATTATTTTTTTAATTTATTTTCGGATGTGGTTCAATGATTTGAAGATTTTTTTATTTATTTAAAGTTTCAATTACAAAGTATTTGAAAGGTTAGTTATTGTTTTTCGTTATATTTGGAATTGATTAAATGATAAATATTTAAATTTAAAATTTTGATTGTAGATTCTTTTATTTTAAAAAAAAATTGAAGCTTTGATTTTAGAATATATATATTTAAATTGCTTTTTTAGATTTAGTTACACGATTTCAATAAAATTTTGTTTAAATTTGTTGAATTAGTTAATTATAATTTTAATTTATTAATCAATATAGAAGATATGCTTAGTTATTATAGTGGTTATGATTTGATGATTTGGTATTATTTTGATGAGTAGGATGACGACATGTAAAATATTTTGTTATGATTTAAACTTATTAGACTTTAATGGCAATGTTGTAATTTTTATATGGCAAAAATGTAAATATTTTCCAAAAAATCCTAGGTGGCATGCTTCATTGATTGACATGTGGCATTAGTGGGTTGTGTTTTAGTAGTATATATAGATATGTCATTGTTGGAGATCGTAGGCATCACCACCACTCCTAACCAAGAGGCCCCTACAGTCGTTTGTTCGATAGCGTTTATATATAACAACGCACACTTTGTGCCGGTAGGTCGACGTTTTACTTATAATCAATTTATTGTATTTAAACTCAATATACACTAACCATTTTTTGTAATTTCATATTTGTAGGTATGGTTAAAAGATGATGCCCCGTTACCGTTGTTGAGTGAAGCTTGGAAATAGTACCACGATCCAAGTGTTGATGGATGGGATGCGCCGTTCATTGCAAGGATAGCTCGTTATGAGGAGCTTCGTCGGACATCGGGAGTCAAAGACACTAGTGTAGGATATCTTTAGCCGTTTTCAAAAATTGGTTTGTAATCATGTTTTAGACGTTTTCATATGTTGATGACATCATGCATCAGTTGTTTTCAAAAATTGGTTTGTCATCATGTTTTAGCCATTTTGATATATTTTTGTCATCATGTTTTAGTCGTTTTAGATATTTTGATTTTGTTTACCGGGATTGCAATAAAATAATAATACAAACAAAAATAATAATACAAACAAAAAAATAAAACTCAAATGGATAATTCAAAAAATAAAAACAAGTGGAGAATTCACAAAATAAAACTGTAGTTCGATAAAAGTATTAATACAAAAATAAAAAATTAAAAAAACATTTATTCGTAAGCCAATTCTTTCATCTTTTTTAAGAGGAGTCGGACTCCGTCTACGCGTGGCCGAGTGCACTCGGACTCCTCCTGCGCGCCAGCCCTCGCGCAGGCGGAATCCGACTCCTCCGTCATTTTCGCCGGCTTCCATTAACTTCACTCTTAGAATAAGATATGATAAACGTAAAGCTAAATAAAATTTGAATCTGATTCTCGAAATTGAAAACATATGTCTGCTTCTAGTGTACAATGTGTGTACGTATATGTAGTTGAAAATTGAAGCCATTACTTAATAGAGCGGTGATCATAGTAAAATTGTCTTTTTCATAGAAATTTCCAAATGTATCAATCAAAAGTAAAGACCTGAGTTGTAGTACACTTTGATCGATGTTCATCGTCGCATGTACCTGCTAATCAAATAACACGACAATACATGATGCAATAGAATTACAAATCACGGTCTTATACCTCTTAAGATAGAATTATTGAGCAAATGTTTAAAGGAAATAAAGCAGATTTCCCCCAAATGTAATAGTGCAATATTCTTTTCATTATAATAAGATATGATAAGCGTATAAATAAATAACATTTGAATATAATTATCGAAATTGACAACATATGTCTACTTCTAGTGTACAATGTGTGTACGTATATGTAGTTGAAAATTGAAGCGATAACATAATAGAGCGGTGATCATAGTAAAAATGTCTTTCTTCATGAAAATTTCCAAATGTTTCAATCAAAAGTAAAGACCTGACGTTGCAGTACACTTTGCTCGATGTTCATCGTCACCTAAACATGTTAATCAAATAACACGACAATACATGATGCTACAGAATTACAAATCAAGGCCGTGTACCTCTTAAGATAGAATTATTTAGCAAATATTTGAAGGGACTAAAGGAGATTTCCTCTCAAATGTAATAGTGCAATATTCTTTTCATTAGAATAAGATATGATAAGCGTAAAGCTAAATAACATTTGAATCTGATTTTCGAAATTGACAACATGTGTGCTTATCGTGTACAATTTGTGTACGTATATGTAGTTAAAAATTGAAGCCATAACATAATAGAGCGGTGATCATAGTAAAATTGTCTTTCTTCATGAAAATTTCCAAATGTATCAATCAAAAGTAAAGACCTGAGTTGTAGTACACTTTGATCGATGTTCATCGTCGCCTGTACCTGTTAATCAAATAACACGACAATAAATGATGCTATAGAATTACAAATCAGGGTCTTATACCTCTTAAGATAGAACTATTGAGCAAATGTTTAAAGGGAATAAAGCAGATTTCCCCCAAATGTAATAGTGGAATATTCTTTTCATTAGAATAAAATATGATAAGCGTAAAACTAAATAACATTTGAATCTGATTCTCAAAATTGACAACATATGTATGCTTATAGTGTACAATGTGTGTACGTATATGTAGTTGAAAATGGAAGTCATAAAATAATAGAGCGGTGATCATAGTAAAATTGTCTTTCTTCATGGAAATTTCCAAATGTTTCAATCAAAAGTAAAGACCTGACGTTGCAGTACACTTTGTTCGATGTTCATCGTCACCTATACTTGTTAATCAAATAACACGACAATACATGATGCTATAGAATTACAAATCAGGGCCTTGTACCTCTTAAGATTGAATTATTGAGCAAATGTTTGAAGGGAATAAAACACATTTCCTCCCAAATGTAATAGTGCAATATTCTTTTTATAAGAATAAGATATGATAAGCGTAAAGCTAAATAACATTTGAATCTGATTTTCGAAATTGAAAACATGTGTGCTTCTAGTGTACAATGCGTGTACGTATATGTAGTTGAAAATTAAAGTCATAACATAATAGATCCGTGATCATAGTAAAATTGTCTTTCTTCATGAAAACTTCCAAATATTTCAATCAAAAGTAAAGACCTGACGTTGTAGTACACTTTGATCGATGTTCATCGTCACATGCACTTGTTAATTAAATAACACGACAATACATGATGTTTTGGAATTACAAATCAGGGCCTTGCACCTCTTATGATTGAATTATTGAGCAAATGTTTGAAGAGAATAAATCACATTTCCCCCCAAATTTAATAGTGCAATATTTTTTCATTAAAATAAAATATGATAAGCGTAAAACTAAATAACATTTGAATTTGATTCTCGAAATTGACAATATATGTATGCTTCTGGTGTACAATATGTGTACGTATATGTAGTTGAAAATTGAAGCCATAACATAATAGAGCGGTGATCATAGTAAAATTGTCTTTCTTCATGGAAATTTCCAAACGTTTCAATCAAAAGTAAAGACCTGACGTTGTAGTACACTTTGATCGATGTTCATCGTCACCTGTACCTGTTAATCAAATAACACGACAATACATGATGCTATAGAATTACAAATCAAGGCATTGCACCTCTTAAGATTGAATTATTGAGCAAATGTTTGAAGGGAATAAAGCACATTTCCCCCCAAATGTAATAGTGCAATATTCTTTTCATTAGAATAAAATATAAAATTGAAGGCATAAAATATAGAGCGGTGATCATAGTAAAATTGTCTTTCTTCATGGAAATTTCCAAATGTTTCAATCAAAAGTAAAGACTTGAGTTACATCTTTGAATGGGCAACTGCAGTCTCTCGAGAACCAGATAACAAAGGACAAGGAATCCAGGAAAACACTCGAGGATGACCTAGACCATGCCACCAAGGCACTCGAAGAGCTGAACAAGAAACAATATTGTTTTTTTAGGAGCTAGAGATAGCGAGGACGCACATTAACAACCTCTAGGGAGAGAAGAATATTTTGAGCAAGGCACTCGATGAACAAGATAAGGTGTCTTTGGAGGGGAGGGAGAATCTTGAGGAAGCACAAGAAGTGATCAAGAGGCTTGGAGGGGAGATAGAGCTTGGATAAAAAGGTGAAGGGCTTGGAAAAAGAAATGGTTGCTTCAAAAAGTGAGATTTTGAAGCTGAAGGTGATGGTGAACCCGCCAAGAGATGAAGTTAAAACCTCCAATAAGCAGCCTGCGTCGGAGGACAAGGAGCCTGAGGTGGCCACTGTCCCGGCGGGTACTGCGAAGAAGGTTTAGTTACAGATCAAGTATGAACAAAAATCATTATGACTAGTTTGAAACCTTAAATTTAAAGGTTTCTTATGATCATACCTTCTTCCGTAAGATACAAAAACGATTACAATTAAACCTGATCATATCCGGGCTCGGGCCGGACATTTGCTAAAAAAAGCCCGTTTAGCCGGACCCGGGCCTGGTTAAGCCCGGATGGCGGACCTGTTGGGACTGCCGTATCCGTCCGGGCGGGCGGGCTGGGCTGCCCGCCGGGTACCCATATTTTTTTTATTTGTTCAGACTACAATGCCAATCTGCAACACTACTGCAATACCGATCCAATTTGTTGTCTGCATCTGCATTTCAAATAAAGACTCAAACGAAGGCACTAATAAAGATGGAGGAAGAGGAAGACATGAAGAGGGAGCTTACGATATGTGTTAGGGTTTGTAGGACATAAATCGATGTTGTTCAAGTTCATACAAGTTAGATCCATGTTAGGGTTTGTAGGAGATAATTTGATGGAGGAAGAGGAAGGCAGGAAGAGGGAGCTTACCGAAACGACAGATCCAAATGGAGGCGCTGTTGAAGACGGAAGCACTGTTGAAGACGGAGCTCGCCGCTGTTGAAGACTCGAAGAGGATGACAAAACTTCAAACGGGGTCGGGCGGCTCCCACTACTGAGATTGAGAGATTGAATATGAGATTGAGAGATTGAGAGATTGAATAATATGAGAAATTGAATATGAGATTGAGAGATTGAATCCGAGATTGAGAAAACTCAAAGAAGACGAGAGAGATGAGGTGAACAAAATTGAAATGTGTAGAGATGAGTAGATTATTGAAGAAGTGAAGAGTGAAGAGAGATGAGGTCGGCGGCTCCCACTACTAGGGTTAGAGAATTAGGGTTTACTCACTATTCACTCAGCACATTCATTAAAAATGTTTTTTTTTAATAATTTACCGGACCTGGGCCGGGCCTAGCGGCCCACCGGGCCTAATCCCTTGTCCGTATCCGGCCCGGTGGGCTATCCAGGGCGGGATGCCTGGATCTGAACAGGTCGAATTACAATATACTAAACACCCGGGGACTTATTGATACTAAAAAAAGCTTATCTTATGGCGAGCATCTATTTGACTCGATCATTTCCAAGATCTAATTCCAGTTTTTTCTTATGTAGTGGAAACACCTTACAATCTGAAGTTTTACGCTTAAAGGAAGAAATGTTCTTGGTGGATGCAGGACCTGGGGCCGCCAAAATCGAAATTAAAAGATAAAATAACTGTATTTCTCCTTGAATTGAGTAGGATGAACTTCGTAAAAAAAGCTTTTGGTGTTTTGGTGAGGAGAGAGAATTTTGTTTAATCTATACTATTCATATTGGTTATTTTTTCAATTTTGATAAGTTAGAGGTTACTTTTACTATTTTTAAATTTGTATTTGTTATTTCAATTTTTTTCTTCTTTTTCATACATCTTATGGTTCAAACACAAGAGTGAAAAAGATGAGAAGATTTAGGGTGTGTTTTGTAAAATCGGATTTGTGATCGTGGTCGTGGTCGCGGTTGTGGTTAGGGTTGTAGTTGTGGTTGTAGTACGGGTTTTTTGTAGATTCGTTTTTTATAAGAAACTCGTGTGATGTGTTTAGTTAGAGGGTTTACACTAGTTTACAATATTATAAAAAGACGTTAATACCCTAGTAAATATTAGCAAATGACATATGGTTGCTGATTTCCTTTGTCGATATTATTGTGCTACCATAGAAAGCAACATCTCGTGATTCATTCTATACCAACTTTCTGAACTACGGAATTGATTAGTATCAAGAACATTCATGAAACACGGAAATCAAAATGCTAAGTGAACTCTTGGCAAGATGTTTAGACAATAGAATAGTGATAAAGTAGTAAATTTGTGATTGTAGATAATCAGAGAGCTTAACATGGACAATCAATTCAGTTGCATTAGAACAGATTAGTAGTAATTACGTCCAAATTATATAAAAACCTAATTTTTCATCTAAACTTCTACCTTCTTGATAGTGGGAGAAGATTCAGAACTAGGTTACTTCCATCCCTTATGTTATGGAAGTTAAAATTGACAGCAAAAATATGGATTCTCCTCTTGATCTTTGATAATGGGTGTGTAACGACTGTCAAATTAGCATCACCTCGAGAAATTTGAGAAGTTGCTCAGTTGAAGGAAGTGGCTCAAGCAGGCGATTGTCGGCTTCCTTGAGTTGTGCGGCCATATCTTTTTGTCATCCGAAGCCATCGCTCTTCACATCTAGAAAGAGACCCAAATCGGCGACAAAGCTTCGGGAGATGGGCTCTCTCCGTGTCTCGTTTCTCATCTTAGCAAACCAGGCTGGCGTTGGCGGCCCTTCCGATTTCGACCACGCCGGCCAGCCGATTGGTCCGGTGGTGCAGACTGGGTGCAGGTGTGAGACTGGGAAGAGCCGGTAGAAGTTGAGCGAGCATCAACCGCTAAAGCTGTGGCGGATGAGTCAGAGCCGGATTGAGACGCCATACGAGTTTCTTCAAGGAGTAATTGAGATCGGGCCTTCGTGAAACTAGGAAGCGGGTCAGATTGTTGAATGAAACTGGCCGCAACATTGTACTCAGAAGGTAAACCCGAAATTAATTGAAGAACGAGGCGGGTGTCAGGAACGGGTGAACCAACTCCCTTGAGTTGATCAGCCAAGAACTTGAGTTGAAGACAATATGCGTTGATGGAAGCGAAGCCAGACAACTTACAATTCGAGAACTCATGTTTGAGATAGACAGTACGAGTGTTCTTGTTGTCTTGAAAGATGTCTTTGACGCGATTCCATGCCTGAAGTGCAGTATCGTCAGAGTCAAGTATTTGGAGAAGGATATCCCGTGAGACGGTGCTATAGATCCATTGCAGAACCGCAACGTCGACTTGTTGCCATAGTGAATCATCAATATTCGTTGGCTTGGAAACCTTTTCATCGATATGATCGAGAACGTTGTGTGCTTTTGCAGTAACGCGAAATAAGGTAACCCAAGACGCATACGGAGTGTCATGGTCAAGGACGAGAGCAATATTGTTCTTGATGTTAGAGATTCCGAGGGCAGAATGGAAGGTAGGTTTCCATTCAGCGGCCATCGAGGAAGAGGATGAAGGGGAAACGCGGCGTCGAAGAAGACGACCTTAGGGTTAGAGAGAGCGGAAGATTTTGTTTGAGAGGAACGAGACCTCTGATACCATGTGAGAATGTGAATGAATTCCCCTTGGGGTTTCCGTCATCAGACGGCTCATATTAATAATAAGCGAGGTTTACATAATTACAAAAGGGTACCCAATATTTACATATTTACATAAACTATCAGCACAAACAAAGATAAAGTGGTAAATTGGAAATCCAAATCTTGGATGAGCAGCTTTTGGGAGAGAATTGTGGAGGTGAAGGCGATATGAACCCTAACCCGTTACCCGAGAGCTATCGGGAGTAACTTTTGGGAGGGAGTTGTGGAGGTGTGAAATGTAAAGGGTATGAACGGGATATATGTGTAGAAATTGTCACTGAAACTCCCAAAATCTTGAATGAGCAGCTTTCAAAAATGAGGGTTTGAAAACTCTTTAACCACAACCACAAATGCACACAAATTTGACAAAACTCTAACTAAACACTTCACAAAAAATTTATGAGAAAACTGAATCTAAATGATTTTGGCAAAACTCTAACTAAATACAACCTTAGGGATGGCCCCTTCTAAGCTTTGTTTTGGTTTTAGTTGTTTTCAATGCTTAAAAACAACAAGATCGAACCACAAAAAGAGCAATGTGGAAGTCTAGCTCATAAGTTGTCTCTTTAATAAATGATTGAAATGCCAATAAAATATAACTAATCTTCCTTGCACTTTCTCCCTATTGTAAAGAAACATAATTTATTTTCATGCATCGAAGACGAAGCACTACTCGAGAGGTGTTCCAATGCGCATAAGGGCAACGTAGGCAATGCAGCGGTACACGAAGAGCATAGCCAACAACATAAGCGCTGAAAAGAGCTGCATACCAAGCCCAACAGACTTTATAGAAGAAAAGTCCTTCACCAAGCAGTTGCCCGCATCACAATCGTAAGTATCATCATCGTCATACTGTGATCCAAGCATGAGCTTGTAAGTGTATTGCATAATGGATACATACTTGACCCACCTAATGAAAACAGGCACTTTTTGGACATAGTAGCCACCGGCTAACTGAAATGCTAGTGTCAAGACTGTGCCAAGAACGGTCGCCTTTTGTTGGTCCATGAAAACGGCTCCAAGAGCTAGGCCAAGGCCTTGTGAGACCATCACACAGAGGAGGAGAGTGAATAAGTTGTAGAAAAAGGCTCCTGGTGTTGCCTTTAAGCTTGCCATGAAGTATACTACCACCAGATATCCTGTAGGGAAGAGAAGCTCCATTGGAAGATCGCTGATTGTTCGGGACATGAAGTATGACGAAAGTCTGTATGTGCCTGAGGATCTTTCTTTTAAGAGCATTGCCCTCTCGGATGGGAACGCGAAAATGGAGTTGAATAATGGGAAGAATGTCCAGAAACTTGTGTAGAAGAACAATAGTCCAATCTGAAGAAATTTAACCCATGTTTGGTAATAACTCCGGAAACGGGAACATAATAAAAATGAATCTAGTTCACACGTGTAGCTTATTCATGAATATTCTTTCAAATCATTCCTTTTTGCAAGTAAAATGTAAAATTTGATGAATAAGGGCATAGATATGGACTAGATTCATTCCATTCCTTCTCCGTTTCCGGAGTTGGAACCAAACGGGACCTTAATTAATTAAGCTTATAAGAAAATACTTTCATAACAACTTCACATGTCTTTTGTTAGCACAAGTGTACCTGATCCTGCAGGTCTTTTGATTTCCACCAAAGCAACCCTGAGAGAAGTGTCATTACAAGTATTTGGACGATCTTGATTTTACTAAAGGCTTCGTGTTTCCTCTCCTTGAGACCTCTTTCGAGTAATACCGAAAATTGGTGATACCATGTAGTTGCCCATTGTCCCTCTTCTTGCTGCTTGTCACTGATACAATCTGTCGTGAAATCTGAGATGAACTCATCAATCTCAGATTTCACGTGCTTCTCCAGATTACTCTTATACGCTGACACTAGTTTTGACTTCACAACAGCTTCGTTTTCTATCAACACAAAAGTATATTTAATTTTAAAGATCAGATTTGAAGCAAGTAAAAATCTTAGAGCATTACCATTTGCAAGATCTAGAAGAAAATCAGCAGGATTCACGGCAAAAGAAGGCGCGAAACCCACACTGTTGAAGTAGTCCATAACGACACTCCTCATGCCGAAGAACAAAGGGTTTCCATCGGACAATAACAACACTTTGTCGAACATATAAAACACCTTACTTGAAGGTTGATGGATGGTCATCAAGACACTCCTCCCAGCCTTTGCTAGCTCAGACAAAGTGGAGACGATTGTCTGAGCAGTCGTAGAATCGAGTCCAGAAGTAGGCTCATCAAGATACAACAAGCTCGGATTATTTAACATCTCTTGTCCAATGCTCACTCTTCTTTTTTCTCCGCCGGAAATGCCTCTCGTGAAGGGGCCGCCGATCATGCTATTCCTGCACTTTGTAAGGTTAAGTTGGGTTATGACTTCCTCAGTTTGTCTGACTTTCTGTTGCTTAGTTAAAGTGTTTGGTAGCCTCAAGAAGGCGGTGTAAAGAAGAGTTTCGGTGACAGTGAGGTGAGCGTAGAGAACATCGTCTTGAGTGACGAATCCTATGTTTCGTTTAAGGTTGTTAGAGAAGGGTTTGCAATTGTATGTTATGTTGCCTGATAGACGGCCAGCCAAGCGGCCTCCTAACGCGGTTAGGAGGGTGGTTTTGCCGCTTCCGGAAGGGCCTAATATGGCAAGCATTTCACCTGGTCTTACACTTCCTGATATCCCTTTCAGGATCTCCTTTGATGAGGTTTCTGGCCCCTTCTTTGACAGACTTGTTTGTGTAGATTCTACCTTAATCTTGTAAATCAAATCCTTAAACTGAAAAGGTTGATCAAAACTTTAGATTATAATACACATATACCAAGGTATTTGAATAGACAATGAAGTAATCGTTACATTGAGCGTGACGGGACGTTTAGGTTTCATGAACGTATGTGAGGGTTCCTGAGCTGGTGGGTCGATGATTCTAACGGACACTGAATTAATCTCCATTGTTGTATTTGAGTAAGAGGAAGAAGAAGAAGGGTTTTTTTATAAGAATGAAGATTGTTATAATTTTAAAAGAAAGACAGTTAGTTAGGTAGTGTGTTTCATGCAGCTGAGCATGCCGCTTTGAAGGCAAAAGAGGCATTCGACGCAACACAAGTCCAAAATTATACATATCGTAAAACCTGAAGATGAGTTTGTGTGTGTCAACGTTCACAGTGGGCTCCACGTTTCCCATCCTCACCCGCGCCTGTTCATCTATTCTAGAATCGGGGAGATAATTAAAATTTTTTTAGAAATATATGAAGATGATCGATCTCCTCTATGACTCTATCACATACAGTACCTCTCAAAACTAAAAAATGGCAACCCTAGACCCTCGGCCTTGTTCTACTTTTCTCTACTCAAGCTATCTTCAATCAACTCGATCTACTCACGTCGTTGGTGAAGAGGGGCAGTTCGGATGGTGTAGAAGCCCAAGCTTACATCTCTAAAAATAACACCAATCCCAGTCCAATCCAGAAAAGTTTCATACATACTGTGACCCAAGCTTTGGCTTCTACATACAAGAGAGCATGCATGGTCAAGAGGCAACATTGTGTTTTGCATTTTAATAAACACCGAGCGCCTAGGTTTTTTTTATTTGATATAGATATGGACAATTTCACCCGCATTTGATGGATACTCGAATTACCTCAATCGAAAATGTGGGTGAAAATCATAAATATTTAGGTGATGGGCGGAAGATGGACGAACATCTTACAACCATTACCCAACCTAATAGACCCGAAAGTGAATCACGATCAATACTTGAGTAGTACGTCTATAAGAATAAGAAAGTGAATCACGATCAATACTTGCCTATACTATAATGACATACGCATTTTTATCACTAATACAAGTTGATGCCTAGCTTGCACAAGCTTAAAACGTCTTACACAAGATACAATGTGTAATTAATCCATAAGATGAATCCAATCTACATTTCAACATTAGTCGGAGTCTCGCGGATAATCTGTTGCATCTGAAGCTTCCTTACAGACTGTGTGAGACCTCAATCTTAAGCTAAGAGAAATAAGGTGTCACAAAAAGAAGTCTTCTAGACTTATCAGGATTTAATAGATGGAGAAAAAAGATGTTAAAAAACATGTTTAATTCATTCAAACAAGGTATGGGTAGATTCCTAACATTCAAAGTTAAATTCACAATAAGACTCTGTCATGTTGAATGCGTTGTGCATCGTTTCATATGTACAAACCAGTATTGGCATGTATAACTTACTTCATACTTCTTCTTTCTACTTGTGGGGCTTCACATGAGGGTAGAGTCCTAGTACATGCTCCGGCATGAAATCGTGCCTCGTCAAGATTCCGGCAATTGGAGGCCTCTGCATTTAAGAGCTCGTTAGTCAAATGTTTGTCAATATTCAAATATGAATTTATGCAACTGAAGGCAGAGTCTTCTCACCCCTTGGCTCTTTGGTACGACGCATATGTGCCTCAGACCGAGCTGTCGGAACAGGATCTTAGCTTTAGCAAGCGACATGGTCTCCACAACTGTATAAGGCGATGCATTAGTGATCGGGTGCAGATCAATGTACATCTCCATTTCTTCATCGTCAATATCAATATCCTCCATCTTCAGCCCCTTCCCGGACCCAGGCTTCGCAAAGTCGTAAGGAGAGAACTTCCGCGTTATAATGTCACACCCAGAGTTTATCCTTTCCTTGGTGAAATACTTGGCTTTCAGCAAGACGAGCAAATGTGACCTTAGTACCAACCCACAAAGCTCAACAGATTCACTGAATGGAGGCTCGTCAATCACAGGAAACCCGTTATGCCCTGTCATATGAAGAGCATGGACTATATTTCCGACCTTCTCAACACCAGCAAAGGTGATCAATGGACCAGAGACAACGTCACCGGCAACTAAGCTTCTCATATACGGCTCTGCATGAGCCTCCATGTAAGGCAACCCTTTTAGCTTCACTATTTGGTCATACACACCCTTATTGAAACAATCCGCCACAGTTTTCGAGACAAGAAGAACTAGCATAACAAGAGGAAGTAACAAAAGATCATTTGTGAGCTCCAGTAGTATTACACAGAGCGAGACTGTCATTCTCATTGTGCCTCCAAGGAAAGAGGCAGCCCCTAGAAGAGCAAAGAGACCGGCATGTAGTGATGATATAGGCATAAAAAGTAGCCCTATAAGACGACCATAACTGGCGCCGGCTAAGATCACGGGAATGAAGAGCCCAGCAGGAACCGCAATTCCATAGGTGATGATACCAAGGAAAAAGATGGTTACAAAGAATATAGACAGGGAAGAAACTCTCAGTTTTCCCCTTCCAAACAGATTGCGAATAGCATCATCATTTGTATTCAGGAAAAGAGAAGCGAGATCATTGTAGTAACCGGGTTTGCACTGAAACCGCTTATATCTGCCTGACTCGCCTACAGTTGGACAGCTTATTGATGTATCTGATGGGCAAGGTGTACATTCTCCTAACCAAGCAAGGCCAAAAGAGCAACAAGTTGACAGAATGCATATGAAGAGGACAAGTAAAATCTTGAAGCCAGGCCCTTTCCTGCATAAGTACTTAAATATATTCAGATACACAAATATAAAACAAAAACCGGGATATGTTGGAATATATATATGAAGACATACTCGTTAACGATGCTATATAGTCGGAGAACTTTGTCGATAAGATAGTTATAAAAGCTACCAAAAATGCCACCGATAACTCCTACCAGAAGAACTACTAAAACATCTGCAGCACCATACGTTGTTTCTGCTGAACTGACATCATACATTATCAGCCCACCGTTGCCAAATAAACCACATTTCCCTGACCAACAGTATTCGACAAAGGCTCGCAAAACTAGTACAACAGTAGCTGTTGTGAAAAATGTTCTCCAAAGAAGAGCACTCCTCCACCTGCCAAATGATGTATAGAAGAATCAGTCTACAGTGTACACCCCTGAGTCATAATACAAAGTAGTTAGACCTTTCTATTAAGCTGGATTGGAACCTTAGGCCAAAATTTTAATCCGGATAACAGAGCGGAGATGTATTAGATAATCATGTACCTTATTTTTCACAGAGATCATATTCAACAAACATAGGATAAATAGTTTTCTCTGAGTAGCCCTTGTTGGAAGGGTTGAATTTAGATCTATAAATGGACATTATATGATTTTAGAGTGGTACAGATTGAGCCATATATACCAGGATGCTGCTTCTTCAAGGGCAAAGAGAACACCTCCAACAGGGGCGCGAAAAGCAGCAGCAACACCAGCAGCTGCGCCGCAGGTGATCAGGTCTCTTCGGTCTCGATCATTCTTAAAAAATCTAAGCCACTTCCAGTTCAGCCCATATTTGCGAGAACCACCTTGCCCAAGTAAACTGGCAATACAAGCACCAGTATGGACCATAGGTCCTTCTTTACCGACAACAAATCCAGCAGAAACACCAAGAATGGAACCACAAATCTGGTAAGCAATAGAAAGACTGTTATAAGGAGAATAAAACTTAAACAATTCAAACACAATATAAACATTGTCAGAAAACTCAAACTCTTCACTTCAAATAACACACACTACATATATTTACCTTTACAAAGAGGGTTCTTGGAGCCAATATAGAGGGAGCATCAACACCATTAAGATAAGCTTTCACCTCAGGGATTCCAGACCCAGCAGCAGCAGGTGCAATGAAAGTACAAAGGCATGCAGCTAGAGTAGCTAATCCTACATTGCAAGTTGCGTAAACTAGAAACGCCTTTACATATCTGCACTGGAATAGAATATGCTCTCAATTAGTTTAATCAGTAAGAAGAATTTTACTGAGAGCATTATAACCATACACCAGACTTCATCAAAGAGGAAGACTTACTCCCCCACTGACATCAGATCAGCAGTTAGTAGAAGTTTAAAGCCAGCTATATTCTCAACTGCGATATTATTGAAGAATCCAACGAGCGCTGTAGTTAGGCCAATGAGTAGCGCCAACGCCCACTTCAAGAAAACATACTGAAATATCTGAATTTTCTTCCTTGACCGCCAATCCTGCTTAAATAACTCGTTCTCGACAATCCTGGGTAACATATTTTAGGGTAGTATTACAATCTAACAAACAAATAATGATAGTGGACAAAACTGAATCAGCAAAAAGGTTGGTTTCCCTTACTATGCAATCACAAATGAAAGTACTCAATTACCAATGAAGTTGATTTACCATCAATAAAAGAATCACAACAGACAATTTCAGTCAGTTTTTGGTTTCTCCCTGTTCTTCAGTTGAAATGCATTTTCTTTTATATGAACAGTGCATTACCATATGAATGAAATTCATATATTCTAAGTTTACCAGGGAAAAACAAGTAAAAGCTCTTACTCATAGTCAAGGCTTTCGATGGGGCAAAGGTTTGAACCAATAACAGCAATTTGAGAGGTAGTATTTGTCCTCTTTCTCACTAGAAGGGGTTGACTTAGGGCTGAACTCTGGTCTGATATCTCAGAGCAATTCCTCTCCAAACCTTTTCCAGGATTTTCAACATCATGATCTTCATAGCCACTCGAATCATAACGCAGATCAGCATTATGATTACGATCCATCTCCACAGCAGTAATTAACTCCAAATTCGACCAAAACAAACGCCCTTAAACCTGAACCATAATCATTCATTCAAAAGTTATAGGAGTTTTTTTTTTTTTTTGCTTAAAAGTAACAATGTTTGTATCAAATCACTGGGTCCAAGAACGTTGTGCAGTAAAATCTGGATAGAATGCAATTAGTACTGAACTGAAATCGACAAAACGACCTCTATCAAATTGCTAGTGATGATTATTCTCATGAGAAACACAAAAATCGCTAATGTCGGGATAGAAAGACGCATATCACTGTTACGATTGAAATTTCCGAAAGAAACACCAAAATCGAAGATGAAAATAGAAGAAAAGAAACAACTTTCACATTGACAAATGAAAAGAGACGATCGAGAAAACGAAGAAGAAACGAAACCTCGAAGAGTGAAGATATGTAGTAGAAAGCAATTTCGAAGTTGCGCAGCTTTTTGTCGTTGTTCAGTAGTGAGATAACTCTCTGGTTTACGCAGAAGAAGATCTGCCGGAAGAGACGCATGCAGAGTTTGAGAGAGACTGGAAAATAATACACGAGAAAAAAAAGTGATATTTTTACTTATTATTTATATTCGAAATTACATATTAAAATATCCAAACAAAATCCTAACCTCTTTTTTTTTTGTTATCTCGATTGTATTAATAAGAAATCACTTGAGAGATTTGTTCGGTTAATAATTGAGAATATTCTTGATTCTTTTAATCTCGACTAAACCAAATCCAGAAAAATTGATCGCAAGGGAAAGTATCTATAAGCCACGTCAACGGATGAGGAAGCATTGAAGCCAGGCGAGAGTTGGCCGTCTGCTCAGTGCTCCCAATTCGACCACCAAAGAGGAAAATTTGTCAACAAGAAAAAAAAAAATGTAAGAATCGGATACGGTTTCTTCCAATACATCAAATGGACCACAAAAAACCGTAGGATTGTTCATTGTACCGAAAATTTAGTTACTTGAACCAAATATTCATATTCGGTTTAGGTCATGTCTAGATCCGTTCAATCCTGGACGGTTAGATCAACTTGAATGTATAATCCAAGGGATTATATAATTTAGAGATAATTTGGGCCAAATTTATACATTTTACGTTTTAACTAAACAGTTTGAACTTAGACAGGAGTTGAATACCGGGTCGAAGAGAAACTTTATGGTCAAATACATGTCCGGACTAGAAAATGAACAGCCTCACAAAATGACATAACTATGTATTGACATTAACATCTAATTACAAAATAAAAGACATTAAAGTGGTATCAGAATGTATTGGTATTGGACTATATTGAGATCAATGATTCGTTTGGTACAATTTCCATAGAATCGGTATCGAAATGATTAATTCTCATAGCTCGTGTGTAACATCTAAAATTAGAATGGAAATGGTTCTATAGAATACTACATTTCAATATTAAGGAAGAATTTGATTCAAAAATGAAAACGACGGTATAATTCATCCAACATACATACAGAATAATTTCGTTTTAAAATTCTTAATTCAAATATCAAATCAAACATCAAGTATTAGGAATGTCTTATTTCAATTCTTTATTCTAATCAAAATTTTATTTCGACCACATACATTCCAAATGCTTTGCTTCTGCTTAAGAATTTTTTGAATATAAAAAATTAGAAAAAGAAATGTTTTTTTTTTTTTGAATAAAAACGATTCCCGAAGAAGTTTTCAAATAGATTTATGAGATGTTTAACTTTCATGAAAAAACTTTGAGTTAAGTCTTTCATGAGAAGTTTTGATATTATAATTTTTGCTAAATTTATATTTTGTTAAATTTTATATTTATATTTTAAATATTATTAAACTTTAAGATAATATAATAAATATTTATGACTATAATCATGTTTACCCCTTTAAAAAATAATTTTTATTATATTTTGTCTTGATGAAAATCCTATTAGCTCGGCCAAAAAAAAAAGAAAGAGATTATGACTTTCGAGCATAAAATATTTAAGTAAAAATAATAAATTACATTTAAACGTAATAGAAATTTAATCAATGAAAATACGCATGTGATGAAGGAGCATCTCCGAGAATCGCTTTCACCTCCTAACCCACACCGAGACATAGAATCACATCTGGCGCAAGAGCCCATCTAGGTTTGCAAGGATCACATCCGGATGCAGGATAACCCGCATCTTGGGCAGGTATATTTATATATTGGATATTTGAGTAATATGTCATGAGCTTGTATATGTATGAACTAATGATATATTTACGAAACATTATAATAACCATTCAATTATTCTCACGGTGATAAAATATTTGCTAATAAAGAAGTGTCTCGTTATTTAGACTTTATATTAATTATTATACAACATACCCTTTTTTAAGCTTATAAATAAATTACCCTAGTTATGCCCATGCATATATATTAATTTTGTTGCCAAAAAATTTAGGCACTACAAATGAGTAATGCGCTAAAACTTTTTGAGGGAAGATTAGAATTTCAAATATAAAAATTAAAGTAATATTTAAGATTAGTAAAATAATAATTTGATAAGTTATAATTACGAAACTTCTAGTAAAAATGAGCTAAGATTTCTTTAAAAAGTTACAAATTACCTATATTATACAAAATTAATTTGGATAATTAACATTCAACTAAACTTACGCATATAATATAAAAACTGAAATCATAAAAAAATTGATTATTTGAATGAGATTACGCTTGTGATCAATTTCAGAAGGAAGACACCGAAGTTGTAGACATCGGCCTTCTATGAGATATTGCGAGGATCTGTCACTTTTGGTGCACCGTAGCCTGCAACTTGATTTGGAGCCACAAATGGACTCACCACCCGTGGAAGGCCAAAGTCATAGACACGGGCTTCAAAGTTGCTTGATAAGAGAATGTTTGATGACTTGATGTTGCATGGGAGGTTGTTGTTCCCTGTGAATAGATGTAGGCAACGCCACGGGCTGCTCCAAGAGAAATTATTGTTCTTGTTTCCCATTTCAGAGGAGTTCTACTACTCTATTACCTGTACATCAAGCAAAATACTATGGTATGAAATTGATAGATTTCGTTGGCTTCTGGTTGCAAATTTACTGTATACACTGTTTTGTGTTGTTTCTTGATGAATTTTTGTTACATATATATGTATGGTTTGTTACTCTAACAAAATCTTGGGTAATCCCTGATACTTGACTATAGAGTAGAGAGAGCTTCTTATGGGCTAGAAGAGAATGCTTCATTTATGTTGATCTTGATTAAACTGATTTTCTCAGATAGTTCATATCCTACTTTTGCAGTTCATGATCTTCTTAACCTTACGGCTTACGAAATCTAATATTTCCAAGGTGCTCTTGAATCTTGATGTCACATAACAGGTTTCTTTGATAAATTTATGGTATGAAATATTATGGTATGAAATTTGATAGCATATATTATAGTCTATATTTTGGGACTAGTTTAGACGTTTTATCTTCATAAATCTGCATGTATGGATGTATATTCTTTGATTATATTATTGTTTTGTCTACCTTTGCGAAAATCGAGGTCTACACTTAGTTTCGTTATAATTGAAGGTAAAATGGCACGTTTTGCATCAAAATGGAGCTAAGGGAGCTAAGGAGTCATTGGAGCTACATTATGGAGCATTGAGGAGCTACAAGAAAGGCTCAAGAACCATGGAAATTGGACAAAGATTGACTTTGGACCAGATTAGAGAGATTTACACGTAGTTGAGTTTCACCTAGGTCGACTACAGTTTCACCTAGACCGAGGTGTTCTTCAGGATCACTTAGACCGAGGTGTTCTTCAGGATCACCTAGACCGAGGTTTTCTTTGTGATTGGCTACAGTGTCACCTTGACCAAGGTGATCTTCAAGACAGGCTGAACCGAGGCGAACACCCTGTCACCGGCGAGATCTTTATTTTTGGTTGAGATCTTTTATTTTTGGAAAGAGGATATCTTATTTTTTTGGATGGATTTCTCGAAGGAAGATATTATATTTGGCTGATATATTTTGAGAGATATGAATATATTTTTCTAGGAAATTATCTTTTTAAGATATTTTATCTTGGAAGATAATTCTCCTATATAAAGGGTTGGATTTTCCACAATTCAGCCATCCTGAAATCTTCGGATCCTGAAATCTACGGATCACATGCTTAGAGCATCCAGCAATTAAGGGATTTTCTAGAGGGTTTGAAAGAAGAATTGAAGGAAGTATTGAAGATTGAAGTTCAAGGAAGGAAGGAATCATAGTTGGAGTTACTTTTTGAAGGAGTTTGTTAGACTTTTTTAGATTGTCTTTTTGGTTTATTGTCTTTGCTGATTTGTGACTTGAGGAACGCAGCTTGTTTGTTATTTGATTCAGTTATTGAGATCTTTTTCTTAAGGTTTTCTTGTTCAAATATTGATTCCTTTTCCATAAATTTGATTATTGTTATCATGATGATTGTTGGTTAAGTTTCTTATGCGATTCTAGGGTGATTGGCTGAAAGTTGTGGGGAAGACGATGATAGAATGATCTTAATCCCAACAGGACCCTGAAAGCTCGAGTCTTTAACCTTAACCCTAGAACACCTCGCTCAGTCGTTGAACATCTTGGCCGGGGTGGAATCTGACTGAACGAGGTGACCTTTCCTGAACCTTATCATAATAAATGTTTAAGTTTGCCAAATCCTATCCTTATTACACCTTTTCTGGTTCAACGCAAGCCTAAGATGAGAGTTACCCGGTGATTCCTTTGTTTGTTTACCCAATATCATGAGTGTAGGTAATAAAGGTTTATCCTTTATTAGGGTTTGAGTGTGCCTTAATCCCATCTTTGTGCGTTAGCCTGAGACTTACCCGGTAAAGGTTGATTCTATTCCCTTGGGTGGTGTGTTGGTTTAAGATTATAGTTCCTTTCCTTATTACATTGAGACTTACCCGGTAATAGGAGCTTTGGTTAGGGATAATGAGTAGTGAGACTTACCCGGTGATCTATTCCCACCTTAGAAACACCTTCCCTTAGCAAACCTCAACTTTGTCCGCGTTATCCTTTGAGATCTTGAGTCGGAACTACAACTAGATGCTTTAATCCCCAGAATCCGCATTTCCCCTTACTTGTTTTTTACATCACCTTTGATTGATTTAGTTGCTTTTTAGTTAATTGCAATATTTGACAACTTGATTTTGTGCTTTGTTTCACCTAAGTCCTTGTGATCGACCCCTGGAATTCTTGCTTTTATTACAATTGATCCGTACACTGCGGGTTCGCCTATTTGTTCAAGCATACTTCTTGGGTTATAAATATTAAAGCTTGCACACACCGTTTGGAGCGAATAAAATTCTAGTATGAAATTCTGCTATGATAATTTGTGGAATGAAAACTTCTGGTGTGAAAAAATTCTGGTATGAAAAAAATTATGTATGAACTTTTGGTATGAGAAATTCTGGTATGAGAAATTCTGGTATACAAAATTCTTGTATGAAAAAATTATGTTATGTTCATTACAGAAAATAAAAAATAAATAAATAAAATAAAAAAGGAAAAAAAAATAAAATTAGAAAAACAAATTCAATAATAAAGAATTAAAAGTTACACTTACATGATACTCACAAACATCTATTATTCTTTTTTTAGTAAAATAGAGGGGTTAATTATTTTTATCCAGCATTAAATGAAAGTGGCAAAAAAATTATGGGGTACATTTACTAAACACAAAACTAAAGTAGGTCAAAATCTTTCAAACAAAATTAATTAGGAATAAGCAAAAGAATGTTTTTGGTTAAAAAAGACAATGTATAAAAGATATCATGAAATAACATAATTAAAAATGTATTAAAAAGATTATTGTTAGAAGATTTGGGTAAATATATTGACCGCTCCTTAGTTGTTATACATGGTCGTAGATTTGGTAACAAACAAAATCGTATTGTTATAATTGTAAGATATTGAACATGATGAGATGTAATTCTTTTTGTTGAATTGACATGGTGAAATGGAAAATGTTTTAATTTTGAATTAAAATTATCATTAAAATATGAAAAATCTCTAATTAAAATACGGCGAATCTGTAATTATTTGTCAAAAAAATCCTAGGTGACATGGCTAATGTGTTGGCATGTGGACTAAAAGGGTTGTGTTTTAGTAGTATATATAGATATAGATTCTAGATTTAGACTACTGAAACACGTATATGTTTTTTTATTTATTATTTTGTACTCCGTTTGTTCTATCGGTCTCGATTCTAGATACTTGTATGAAAATCTTCTATTTATTCTTTTTGTTACTGTAATTTTCTTTTTTGGTATTCTAATTGAGAGTGATTCATAGTATTGCTCAAATATAAATAAAATATTTTAATTTTGAATATGCACCCGGTAAAATATGACCTAACAAACTTGAGGAATACACGTTCATATATGAAAAACAATCATTAGAATTGTACCTTAATGTCATTAGCATTTGTTTTTTTTCCCTCAATATTAAAATACAATGATGAACTAAAAGGTTTGAGATGATTGAACATTAAGTACATATGCCCATAAATATGTATTGTTGATAATTTATAATGGATAACGCTTGATTTATGTTTTTTTTAGCAGAAAAAAGCGATTTGAACAATTTTTTTGAGTGAAATAAGGTAAGACATGAAAACATAAAGTAACATATGAAAATGATAGATGGAAAGCGGTTGACAAACAAGGAGTTGAACAAAGGTTGTGAGATTATAGTTTAGGCCAACAAACATTCATTTCCACTTGTAATGGCTGGTAGTTGCATTATAACCCAGCAATTTCACCCGAGTCACCTTAACAAAAAAAAAATGAGTGAAAACACGGAAAAGTTAGGACGTACGATGGGTGAAGGTCTTACACCTATCAGACCAAAACACTCAAAATATCTCGAAAACTTAGTCTTAATTTTTTCAAAATAATAATTTCATTGTTTTTTATGTTATAAATAGATTTATATCTTAATGATATATTTTGGTTTTAAAATATTAGTTTTAGCCCCAAGTATAAAATTACTTTAAATATACATTATAAGTTAATAATATTTAGAACTCTTAAACACCCGTGGATGAACCGAACATCCTACGAAGGGCGGATAGATGATAGTGTTTCATCAATCCATAACCCAATTCATTGCCATTTCTCGTAAACTTGCTTTCTTTGAAATCTAACTCCTTTTCTTTGTATCTTCATCGGTGGTTGGATTCGAAGGTACAACCAAACCCGGCCAAATTTAGCCTCATTATCACTGCATATAACAACAGCCAAGTACATAAACGGTCCCACGATTCATTTACATTCCACAACTCTAAGCCCACATGTACAATACTTGGGGACCTCGATGGAAAGGAGGAAAAGTACATCTTTTTTTAAAAAAGTTCTTTTTTTTTACATAACAATCTATCAAGTTTGACTCGGAAATCATTTGACTAAGTTGTATGTGAACATATATTTCAACTTGATTCAAAATTAGGCTCGTTAAAGTCGAGACGAGCTCAACACGAGTATACAAAAATTCAACTCATACACCAACCATTAAGATAATTAGATGAGTCAATATTTAATAAGATTGTAATATAAGTTGAGCTATTAGAACTCGATACGGACGTGTTATAAGCTCGATTCAAAATTAGAGTCGGACTCAATTGTAAACGAATTCATCATGAACATATTAAAATTCAGCTAGCTTCTTCTCAATACCAAGTTCAATTAATCTTTTAATACTAATGTAAAAACCAATGGGAAGGTTTTAAAGACTCTAATCCAATTTCCAACCCTTATTAATAAGGGTGGGATCATAACGCAATGCTACCTCTACCCGTTTGATCGTTATAGCTCACGTTGGCAATGTTAGACATGGAGATCTTCAAATTTGGGTCGGACTTTAGCCAAAAAAATTACCGGGCATTCAAATCAATACGAAACTCGACTCAGATTCAAGCTTGAGAAAATGATGAGACGGTCCTGCTAATTTCACTAGACCTACGTGTGACGTTAATGGAGATTTATTAAAACCATCAACAAAATAATCTCTGGTTCACAATATATGACATTAAGATAAAACGCACATTAAGAAAACCAAAATAGAAAAAGCGTAATATTTATTCATGCACAGTTTTAAAAAACTGATCTAGAAACAGTGGTAAAATATAGATTTATATCAAAACAAGGAGATGATGCCTTGAAAATACAAATAATGAATGAAGATGTAAGTAAAAAAAAAGTATTAATTATAGTTACAATGTCAAATATTTATAACCGAAATTTAAAATCTCCTCTAATGTCATATATTAGGAACAAGAGGGAGTAGTTATCAAGTTTAAAAATATAATTCAAGGCAAGAAGCAGCTTCAATGATGTTAAATGAATGGAAAATACTAGTTTCAAAGATGATCCAGTTGACTCGTACAATGCACAACTATAAGTTGCATGCACTAGGAGTTATATGTAAACCCTCATCAATAAACCATACCCCTGAGAATAGAACCAAAATTTAAAGCTCAAGGGAGATAATCACACACACACTAGGACTGAACCGGTTTTTGATGAAAACTTCCAAGATAAAACTATCGGGAAAACTGACCGTAAGTTTCGCCATCTTATTCTGGAATCATCTGTTCGTTGTCAGCATCATCTGCTTGCTCGATCTGTGGTTTGGAAGGACCTGCTCCAGGTGCTTGCTTCTTCTTGATTCCACTTACAATGTCGTCGATTCTTAGAAGCATGCACGACGCTTCTATAGCTGTCTTGAAAGTCTGAGCCTTCACAGTATACGAATCCCATATCTGCCAAAAACACAGTTGACATGAATGTGCATATACAGATCTACTCACTTTTTGAGAAGGCGGGAACATGCATAACATCCTTCACTTGTTTACAGTTAAAGAAGAAGTGTAATAAATGACAGTATGATAGTATACTTGGTAGTCTCCTTAAAAACTGTGAAAAATGCTAGAATGACAATTATCATGATCTAGATAGTTGTTAATCATTTTGCATAAGGATTATATGGGAGATGCAAGAAGAGTGATAAAAGCCTCAAAGCTAGATTATGAACACAAAAGCACAACAGTGATTCATTATATGCTACTCTGTCAAACATGCTATAATACAGATAAACCATGAGCTTACCTTCCTTTCTTTCATGTCGGTAATTGCACCTGTATTCCCATCTATGCCAATCCACGCATTTTCACCATTTGCATGCTACGCCAAGGTATGAATATCATTAACCAACTCTGCAAAATAATTATCTCGGGGTAGGAATTTCAGAAGGAAATCAATTCTAACCTTTCCTTGTAAAGCAGTCATGGTTCTGATCACATTCACACCGCAGTTCTGGGCTAATGTTCGAGGTATGGCCTCAAAAGCCAGAGCCGCTGCTTCATAGGGCCACTAATAGCAAAAGCAAAGTAATGTAACAGCACATGTCATCTAATTGTTTTTTTTCCTGATACCCCAAATAAGTTACAAGTCAGATGTGCCGGAGCAAAGTAAAACAGGTTCTGACCTTTTCTATGCCTTCAACTGACGAGCTCTTTTGTTTCAAGGTAGCTGATACTGTCAATTCTGTAGCACCGCCTCCAGGAACAAGTTTAGGATTCTTAATTATGTTTCTCGCCACACACATAGCATCCTGTAATTAAATGTTTCAGTTGGCAGATATAAAGTAGTGAGTCTAAAAACCACAATAACAGACTTACTTCATTTAGAAGTTACGCACCTGTAAATTCCTTTCCACTTCATTCAAGAGATCCTTGCTTGCACCTCTTAGAAGAATAGTACATGCCTTTGGATCTTTGCAATCTACAATGAATGTAAAGAACTCGTCACCAATTTTCTTAACTTCAAATAATCCAGCACCAGTACCAACATCAGATTCCTGCAATTCATCAGGTCTATTCACAATGACAGCTCCACAAGCTTTAGCAATTCTGTTATTATCCGTCTTCCGCAACCTCCTTATTGCAGTTACACCAGCCTTGCTCAAGTAATGACATGCTAAATCACTAAGTCCCTTTTCTGTTATAACAACATCCGGTTTAAACTTCAGTATCTGCGTGCATATGTTCTCAATGAATTCTTCCTCCATTTTTAAAAGGACTTCCCAATCTTCTTCCCTCATTATCTCAGCATTTGTCTGGTTTTCTCCTTTCTTATACTCAAGGGGACAATCAAGAAGCATAATGCGTGGATTTATGATTTTTCGCCTCATTTTTCCAGGAGCAACTACATCCTTGTTAAACATAACTCCTTTTAGAACCCGTGAGTCTTCCAATTGCCCGCCAGGGACTTTCTCCACCTTGATATATTTCTTAATGTCTACATCTTTCAATCCCTGCCCCAGATCCACACCAACCATTGAAGTGGAATCAATTGCCAGATCCTACAAGGTTAAAACATCTAGTTACATATCCAAGAACGAACAAAATGAATCAAGAAAATCAAGCAAACTTACATAAATAGCACACTCATTAATTATATAAGGAAAATGATAATACCTACTGGCCTCTATTAATTATTGTCAAGGATATTGGAAATAGAGAATCATTTTCCAAAAATTAAGCGACATTTAACTGGAAACCACAAACATATAATGCATTGAATGTGGAACAACATAGCCCAAAATTGGGTTGCTGGTCAAGTGATCATGGATAAGAAAAATGCAGAAAAGAACTGAATCTGAACAAGATGCAACACAAGCAATACAAGGCATCCAATATTCTCAACGATCCCAGTCTACTCCGAGATATGCAGGACACACTGACTGCTTCAGATGTAACAAAAATATAACTAAAGATCTGATGGCAATGGAAGTTTTAATCAGGTAACTGAGATATTCTGTATAAAATTGATAGTAATATACACTAGCAATGACAACACAGAGAAGGTAAAAAGTAACGTTCAGGACAACACTTACAGCTATGAGATCCCCAAACTGACTGGTGAATTTTGTACCAATGCAACTCTTAACCAATCCCAACATGGTAGCACCTGCACATCCAGCATTAGTCTTTAGACCACGAAAAGAAAAAAAATAACAAATAACTATTTATTCAATAAGCTGCTATATGAGTCACAAAATGCAGACAAATACATGCGATTTTTAGCAAAGAAAAGGAACCCAACAAAATTAGATCAATCAAATGACATAGAATGAATTTGCAAAGTTCAATAATTCACACAGAACGAAAAAAAAGGTTTTCCATGTTGTGTATATCAAATTCAGCATACTGCAAATGCAATAACATGTAGTGTTTATGATCCCATTAAAAGTTAATGTCTTAGGTTTTAACATCTAAGTTGCAGGAAAGTTTCAGCACGTCCACTTAAAAATCTTATGAAGAAGATCTTTCTTATAATCTTACACGAACAAAGCAGCAGTCGAGGATGTAAAAAATTAACTCTTGCGAAGGAAAAGCAAGATTTTATGAGATTTGATGCTTACGATCCTTAACATCAATGGTCATTGCAATTTTATCAAGGACAGCTAGAGCATCTTCTAGAGCTTTGTTATAAGCTGCAAAAGAAAATAACAGTTATTGGAAGGGGCAGAACTTTTAATTAAAAAATAATGTTGAATTACTTAATACCCGGCATTGACATTTATTTGAAGGGAGCATAGCATTTAATCAAAAATGATATATGTAGAACTTACCTCGGCATATGACAGTAGGGTGATAATTCTTATCAATAAAGGCTTCAGCAACATGCAGCATCTCTCCAGCTACATCAAATTCAAGTTAAGCAAAAAAAAAAAAAAAAAAAAAAAAAAAAAAAAAAAAAAAGAAACATAAGATTTTGCAAGGTCACTAATCAATATTAACATAATTAGAGCTTATTTATTTTGCTGAAGAGAAAAAAGCATATATCATTTTACAAAGAGAAAATGCCTGCACACCAACTGAACACCATGAAGATCCTATTAATTCAATTTCTGAAAGCCCAAATTCCCATATCATTATCAATCTAGTTCTTGACTCTTAAGCGTGAATAATGCAACTTAATGATATGAGGATATATAACAACCAATGAGGAAGCCTTTAAAGAATAGAAACAATAGCAATGAAATAGTGATATGCAGTGGCTCACTTCTTACCTAGAACAATAACAGAGGTAGTTCCATCCCCTACTTCTTCATCTTGGGTGCGGCTTAGATCAATCATTGACTGGTAGTTCCAGAATAATAATTTAAAAGAATCAGCATAGAGCTCAAAACGTTTGCTATTGATAGCAAGAGGGGTACAAGACAGAATTGCATCTTTCAGTTATTTTTATGAAGAATAAAACATCAACCCCTTCAGAAATAAATACTACAAAAGGGAAAGAGAGAATACCTTAGCAGCTGGATGTGCAAGATCCAATTCACGCAATATAGCATTTCCATCATTAGTAACCACAATTCCTGAATATACCATTGGGAGGTAAAAATGAACAATGAAACTTAGTTGCAGCTGAAGGTAAATTCAAGAGATAGAGAATATGGATATATACATGCATTATCTATTGGGTGTGTTTGCTTGTCCATAAACATTATTTTATAAACTAGGGCATGTTTAAAATATCATATAAACCGTGTTTGTTATAAACTAGCTTAGTGCTGTTTTATGATAAAAATATCAACCTATCCTTTCATTTTTTATTAATAACAAAATAACCAGGATATTTAAGGAAAATAGTTGATGCCAATTATGAGATTTGTACAACCAACCGCAGTTTATGATATTTTTTTAAACTACAACTCAAAATTTATCAGCTTTACATTTTAAACTCCGATTTGAACATGCGCAAGTTTATAATGATATGAAAGCAAACACACCCATTATCTTTTTTTGCAGCAAAGTTTAAATACAAAACACATTCCCTGTATAATTGTTAGGCACGTTGTTTTAGTCTAACATCAATATTCTCCACTGTCGCCTTTAGACTAATGGACAATGCAGAGTTGTGCCATTTACAAGAATGCACTAAATCTTCTTATTGTATTATCCTTCTTTCAAATGTGAGAACAGTATCTATATACAATTCATATCTTCCGATATTTCAAAGACTATATTCTGGCCTTGTTTGAGAGAAAAAATACCTCCAGAAGCATCAAGAAGCATCTTTAGCATTGAGCGTGGCCCCAAAGTTGTACGAATAATGTCAGCAACAGCCTGTCAATAAATTATCAAGAAAACATTACATGAAATGAAAGGGCTCTCCTTGAAGTGATTACTTTATATGATCCAACCATTTTCACGGTATGAAATGACTGATGAATAAGCCAAAAAGTAAAAAGCACAGCAGACAAAGGGTGAAATGACTATCAGCCAACCTAATGATTCATGAAGTTTAGACCATTTAACAAGGGCTAACAACCCCAAAACAAATACTCTGATAATTGACAAGTGACAACAGAAACAAGTTACACAGGTTCAAGCCAAGACGGTACAGTAAAATAACCTTGACAACTAACAGAACCGAGACTTGAAGTTTTTTCTTTTCAACGAAACATTTTCTAAATATCACTTTGGATACTGGACGACTTATTCATAATAGAATACACGGCAAAGAACATGACAATGGGAGATATATCTACTGCCCTGCAGAACAATCTCATCTGAAAATGGCACACATGAACAGCCTACTTTCTACCGCCTTTCTGTTTAGTATATAATCCAACATGGATTAGATGATAGTAAACCTGTAATAAAAAGGCTATAAGATTTGTCTAGGAACTTCTCAGGAATGTCTAGGAACTTCTCAGGATGTTATGCATGGACACTTAAAACATTTCGTGCAACAAATAGTAGGATGAGTGAAGAACTGAAGTGAACGAATACATCAACTGCTTAAGTATTTTGCAGCTTTACCTAGTAGTTAGTGTTGAAAATTTCCAGTCTGATAGGTTTCCTCTTATATACTCTAGCTTTTTTGTAATGGTGGCATTTAAGGGTGAAGTTTAAACTCTCAGGTTCTTCTTCACAGGTGCATTCATGTACACCACAAGTCTATGTTGATTCCATACATAATAAAATAGTTCAACCTTCAAAAAGTACACCAGACTAGGAATTTTGGCAGTGGGCATGCTTATTTAAGAGTATATGCAAATTTATAAAAATCTACACCATTCAGGGATCAGTGCAACTCTCCTGGGAATTGAAAAGTAAATAAGAAAACGCAGGGACTGAATCACGTGATATTTTCTAAGATGTGCTAATCATCATTGATAATAAAAATACACTCAGTGAGCTAAATAGACCTCTCCGTAAGCCCCAAATTAGTAAAACTTGTAAAGTTGATAAACAAGTACTGTAAATACATCATTTACCTTCGATGCCTGTATGTTAGCATGGTGGACCTTAGCTCCAGATTCCCGCTTGGTAGAGTCCTCTGCCATTTCAGATCAAAACAGCCAATTACTTAAGAAATCACAAACTAAAAGATACAGATCAATCAATAATGAAATACTTTTATCGAACTGAAACAATACACGGGGTCCTTCCCTGCTAGCTATGTATCAGATCTCACACAAAGCAAATGATTTTAAACAACACTTGAGCTCCAAAGCTATACAGAAAACCTCCAAACAACCGAGAGAAAAAGCATACTCCCCATCCGGGTAAACACCACTTTTTTTGGGTAAGACGAGTAATCACCACTTTAAAATCGTTGAATCCAAGTAACGAAAACTGTGGTTCCGATGAACCATTTTTCAGCCAACCCTGAACTCACACGCCAACAGTAAGTCGGAAACCGACTACCAAGGGAAAAAGCTGATCTCGAACTACTCACATTGATCCGAACTACAGACGTTGAAATCAGGGTTTTGCCGCTAGAAAGGGCAAAAGGAAAGAGAAAGGAAGAGAAAGCAAAACGCAAACGAAGCCGAAGAGAGTGCGAGGAAGACTTACTGAGAACGAGAACCGGAGCGTGCATGGTTGCTCCGAGGGATGTGGAAGAAGGTAGAAGAATGAAGAGTAGGGTTTACGGGAGGGAAGAAGAGCAGCACAGGAGACACTAGGGAAAGAGTGAAATGCAAATCTCCTTTCTTACGAGTCTATGGGAAAACCCTGGACCGGCTGGACGACTGTTTCAAATATTCGTTCGCGATTTCTTACCGTAAGATTCGTAATTCGTATGCGAATTTTTCCTGAGAATTCGGATTTTTTACTCGATATGTTAAATATTAATAAAAAAAAATATTCAAACTAAAAAGGAAATGGGTAAGTAGACTTTTTTTTTTTTTTTTTTTTTTTTTTTTTTTT
>BSUD01000006.1:54176543-54193434 GCA_033239045.1 Fagopyrum esculentum | reverse complement strand
TTTTTTTTTTTTTTTTTTTTTTTTTTTTTGTAGGCCCATAGTATTTTTCCATTTAAACTCACATGCAGAACAGTAATCGGAGTTTTTTTGATAGTGAATAGAGAGGCAAGCAGATCCATAGACACACACTCTCTCCTTCTCCTTAGGTTTCGGTCTCCTACTGTTCTGTACCCATAATTAACAGACGATGATAATGAAAATGGGATGTTGATAACAGAGAATGGCCGAGAAGACGCCAACCAAAACCCTCTTCCTTGATTGAAATTGAACAGTCTTTTTTGTAGGGATTATGGCTTGATTACTGAGGAAGATTTTCTGGATTTTGGGATATTGAGAACACGCCCACCACGTGTTTGTTATTATGTCTCAAAGAAAATTTTAATTGTTGAGCTGAATTTTTCTATGATGTCGGGGGCAATGGTTTCCTTCATTGTCCCCTTAAATCATTTCATGGGTGTGTTGATGGTAGGGAGGGAAGTAGAGGTTTTTCTTGCCTAGTAAGTCATTTGAAAAGGCAACATCTCTTTGTGGTTGAACGCAAGAATGAGGTTCGGGGCTTACTTGAGTGTGATCTTGATGTTTTTACGGCGCTTGTGGAGGTGTTGGTTGCTCTTAGGATGTGGTTGTGTGGCCGGTGTATGAGTCTTCATGCTTTGAGTCGTGAATGTCGTCACCCAGATGACTCTGTTTCTTCTTTTGGTGATGAGGGTGGATACATTGTCGGTATCTCGAGGCCGGTTGTGGGTATTTCGAGGCCAGTTGCTGGAGATCAAGTTGGGGTGGACAATGCGAGTATGGTTTTTGATGCAAATCTGTTGGAGAGGGTTATGCGAGTTCCTATTTCTACCGTGAAAAGCATGACTCATAGTTGTCGTCTTAGGTTCTCTCAAGCATTGTTGAGTGCTCTCTTGAAGGTGGTAGTTGAGCCCGGGTGTGTAGCTGCTTGGGTTATGTTGTTTTTACTTCCTCGGTGCACTTTGCAGGTGTTCAGGCCTATGAGCAGTCAAGATAGAAGATCGGGAAGTAGAAAGTCGATACAACATCAACGAATTTTGCAAGCTTTGTCAATTTGGGGAGAGGCTGAGGGTGCTTCGAGTCTAGTGGAGGCCATGTTAGACCCTTCGGAGCATAGGCCTTTTGAGATGGTTGATGGTGGCTCAGGTGATAGAGATGGTTTTAGAGAGAAATCTTAACATCAAGAAATGTCTCCGCAAGGTTTCAGATGGGCATTTTACGGCCGCTGTTAAGGTTTTGTGTTCTTGTGGTGTTGCTTCTTACAATGAGGAGACTTTGAAGGTGTTAGAGGCTGAACATCCCCACAAACCTCCACCTTCTAAGTATTGCACTACCTTTCATGAACCACCCCTTGTTGTTGACATCGATTTGGTGTTTAAATGCATCAAGTCCTTTCCAAAAGGTACTTCTTGCGGTAGAGATGGCTTGAGGGCACAACACATCTTAGACGCTATGTGTGGTGAGGGTTCTTTTGTTGCCACGGATCTTTTGAGAGCGATCACCTCAGTGGTTAATTTGTGGTTGGGAGGCAGGTGTCCCTTGAGTTTGGCCGAGTTTGTGGCTTCGGCTCCTCTTACGCCGCTGCTGAAGCTTGATAATGGGATTCGACCCATTGCAGTTGGTACTATATGGAGACGGTTGGTGTCTAAAGTTGTTATGAAGGGTGTGTGTAAGGATATGAGAGGGTATTTGGGAGATCTCTAGTTTGGAGTTGGTGTTTCAGGTGGTGTAGAGGTTATTCTACATAGTGTTAATAGAGTTCTGAGTGATCGCTATGCCGATGGTTCTCTAGCTATGTTGACAGTGGATTTTTCCAATGCCTTCAACTTGGTTGACAAGACTATTTTGCTTAGGGAGGTTAGAGAGAGATGCCCGTCTATCTCTTTATGGGTTGATTTCTTATATGGTCAGGCCGCCCGGTTGTACATTGGAGATAAATTTATCTAGTCGGCTACTGGTGTGCAACAAGGAGACCCTTTGGGGCCCCTCCTCTTCTCTCTTGTCTTGCACCCACTTCTGCATGGGATCAGAGACAATTGCAAGCCTATTCTACATGCTTGGTATCTTGACGATGGTACCATTATTGGTCGGTCCGAGAAGGTGGCTAGAGCTCTTGATATCATTCGTGAGTTTGGTCCGGATTTAGGCCTCATGTTGAATGTTCGCAAAACTGAGCTCTTTTTGGCCTTCATGCGATGGGTCGAAAGTTAGAGATGGACTATTTTCACATGACATTGCAAGGCCGGCGTTGGGTGTTAAGTTGCTAGGTGGGGCAGTGAGTAGAGATGAGGAGTTTGTTAGAGAGCTTGCCATGAAGAGAGTTGTTAAGGCGGTTGAGTTGATGCATCTTCTTCCACAGTTGAGGGATCCTCAGAGTGAGCTTCTTTTGCTTCGTTCTTGTATGGGTGTTGCTAAGATGTATTTTGGACTGAGGACTTGTCATCCGGAGCATTGAGAGAGTGCAACAACTTATTTTGATGTTGGGCTCCATAGATCAGTCGAGGATATTGTGGTTTGTGGGGCCCGTTTTTTTTAAGATCTTCAGTGACGACTTGCTTCTTTGCCTATTCGATTTGGGGGGCTTCGTTTATATTCTGCTATGGAGACGTCTTCCTTTGCTTTTGTTGCCTCTAGGGCCCAGTCTTGGGAGCTCCAAGACCACATTTTGCGGGACAGTGGAGTTGTAGAAATGGGCTCTGAGTTTTATGGAGCTTTGGGCGATCTTCAGACTTCTATTCCCGGTTTCGATCTTTCTGTCTTTACCGTCAAGAACACCGTCCCCCCTAAAGCCCAACACGCTTTGGCGAGTGCCCTTTTCGGTAAACCGTGCAAGAGGTGGAAGTTTCTTTTGATTTGACCCTTAGACAAAAAGCGGTTTTCAAGTGTCTTCAATCCACAAATAGCCAAGATTTCCTTCTTGCCATACCCATTGATGGACTTGGGCAATGTATGTCCCCGATTGAGTATCGTTAGGTTCTTAAGTATCGCCTTATGATTCCTCTATACCCGGTTGATGAGATTTGCCCTATGCCCAATTGTCGGAGAATTCTAGATTCTTTTGGGGAGCATGCGGTTCATTGTAAAGAGCTTTCTAGCTTCAAATATAGGCATGATTTGGTTCGTGATGTGTTGTGTGATGTGTTTAGGAGGGTGGGGGTCTCGGTTAAGAAGGAAGCGCCTGTGTCCTTCTTGAATGACCCATGTGAGGGGAGATCCACCTTGAGGCCAACGAATGTCTTGGTATTTGGATGGGTGGGTGGAAAGCATGCTTGCATCGATTTGACTGGAGTTTCCCCACTCGTTTGTTTGGGTAGTGGGATTTTTGTGGTGGGTAAGGCGGCGCTTAGTGCGGCTTCTGCTAAGGTGGCTAAACATGAGAAAGCTTGTATTTAAAATCAACATGTGTTTCTTCCGTTCGCTTTTCACACCTTTGGTTTCCTTGCGCCGGATGCTATTGAAATTCTCAAGAGGGTGCAACGGGTTTTACATGGCAACGTTATGTCTCCTAGGTCTTCTGATGTTGTTTTTAGGAGGATCGGATCGCTATCCAGAAAGGATTGGCGGCAGAACTTGTTACCCGTCTTCCTTCTAGTTCGACGTAAATTTTATTTCATATGAAAATATATTATACTTTATATAAAAATAGATGTACCCGTTTTATTTCTACCGTCCAAACAGACCTAGTGTTTCACAAGCTTCCTCTCCTCTGCTTCTGGTACTTGTCTCTCACCTCCTTCTCTCCCGTGAAATGTGGGTTCAACGACACAATTTGAGGAAGGGAGACAATCTATTGCGGATCAATCAATCTGAGGAATGACTAGCCTATCACAAATTATGATAACGGCGCAACAAGGCTCGTCGAATCTGTTGCGGATCAATCAATCTGAGGAAGGGAGAATTCAAAAACTCTACCATATGATTCTCAAATAACCCCAATGTTGAATACTCCTCGGTCTTCAGTCTTCTTCCTCTTCCATCCCTAATTTCACAACTTCAAATAAAACCCTAAAATGATGCTCTGAATAAACCCTAATGTTGGAAATGCCGAACTGAGCAACCAGATTCACTCTCCTCTTCATCTTCCTCTCCACACTCCCTTCAATATCCTTCTCCAAGCATCATAATCTGAACAAAACGCTTACCATAGACACTCAAGCTCTCATAGCCTTCAAATCCAAGGCCGACTTACACAACATTCTCCATTTCAACACCTCTACATCCCACTGTCACTAGCCCGGCGTCCAATGCTCCGATGTCAGTAACAGAGTCAATTCACTTCGTCCTCGAAGGCCTCCATCTCGACGGGGTCTTCTCTGTCGACTCACTCACTCTCCTCGACCAACTCAGGATACTTAGCCTCCAGAACAACTCACTCTAGCCCCATTTCTGACCTCTCCGTCCTTCTCAACCTCAAGAACTTCTTCCTCTCTCACAACTCCTTCCCAATAACTTCCCTTCATCTATCCCATCTCTCTACCGTATCAGAACCCTTGATTTATCCTTCAACAACCTCACCGGTTCCCTCCCACACTTGCTAACCAAACTCGACCGTCTCACTTCCCTCCACCTCAAAACTAAACCCCATAGTAAAATCAACATCGCTACAAAGGGAGATAGATAGAATTGGAGGCTGAAGCTTAGGGTTTTACAAGATCAACTTATTTAATTGCATCTCCAATTTTTTTGTTTGGTTAGTTACGGTTATTGATAGCTCAGAGGTAGAGTAGAGCTTATTGTCCATGAGAAAATTCTAGTATGATTTTTCTGGTACGGATTTCATACCAGAAAATTGTGGTATGAAAATTTTAGTATGAAAATTTTGGTATGAAAATATTGATATGAAAATTCTGATATGAAAATTCTAGTATAAATTTATGGTATGAAAATTCTGGTATGAAAATTCCATTATGAAAATTTTAGTATGAAATTCATACCAGAAAATTTAAAAAAATTAAAAAAAGGCAAAACTAAACAAAAGAAAATAAAAACAAAAGTAAGAATTCTTTTACGTAACAAACCCACCATATTCATGTATGTTTCTTTTTTTTTTTTAAATAGCGGGTTAGTTACTCTTACCTACCATTAATAAAAGTGGTAAAAATTAAAGGGGTACACTTACCAAAAGGAAGTAGAAAATGGTCTATTTGGCCAATTTCTTTCAAAGAAAATCTAGAGAATTAAAAAAGGCAAGGAAAAACTCCTCCAAAAAACGCTCTCTTTTAAGCAGGTAAACGCTAGACACAAACACTACCACCTCTTCCCCACAAGACTCCGATGGCCTTCAACCACATCCTCTATCATTCCTACGCGGCTGTTTATACACTCCTCCACCAACGCTCCTTCGAGCGGGAAAAACCCTAGTTGTCTTTGTTGCCGCCTAACCCTGTCGGGCAACCACCTTCTCCCCCACAAGATTTTGTGGCCCGCCGCCACCGCCGCCGTCATTCCTCAAGACGGTGCCTCTTCGCTCCTCCTCCGCCTCCGGGGCCTGCGATGGATCCACCACCTCCTACTTCGGTTTCCTTTTCTCCGCTTCCACTACCACCTGGTATGCCTCCTCCGGGATTCTTCAGCACGTTTTGGTCCCCTGGGCAGTGGGCTTGCACTCCTCCGCCGTCTTTGTTGCTGGAATACTAGTGGGTTAAGATTCGAGCAAATTTTTCTTGTGTTGTGCTTTGTTTGTTTTGCTTATTTGGGTATAACCTACCCACCACTAACACCTCTAACACATCACAGGATTTGAATTTTTAATGGTCAATATTAATAACTAGGCCTTTTAGTGTTATCGTTCTATTAAATAGGCCCATAACTTAGAGGGATATACAAAATAAAAGCCCATAATAGTGGTAAGTAAATGAGAAGATTGGTGAAATAGGGCCCTTTTTGTATAGTGTAGACTAACTAGGCCCCTAATAAAACTAAATTAAAAATAAAGATAAAATAGATAAATAATACTATAATTAAGGAGAGAGGTTGGACAATTTATTGATTTTTGAATTAAAAAAACTACCATAAAAATATCATTCGGTTATGAAAAAATCGGAAACAATAAATAAAAGATTCTCCAAATCTTCTTTTAGCGCTACTTATATCAATAAAAAACAGCATCCCACATTCCAAGCCAAATACGTTCTACACTCTTCAACTCCATTGAAGGCGGTTGAAGGTCTCTTCGTTTTGCATCTTCGTTTCCGGGTTGTAATCGTCGTTTATTGTTGTTCATCTTCATCGATTGCGGTTTAATTATACCACGTAAGTACTCAATTACATCTTTTCGGTCGATTCGTTGTTAAATACCTAACATTGAAAACTTCTCAACCTAGTTCTTCAACGATGTTAAAAATGGAGAAGACGATAATTAATACCCACATATATGTACAAATGTGTGCATAAATATAATATGTTTTGATTATGTACATTTATGTATCACATATAGTTCTTGATAAACATTATGTACTAGTTATACATCACATATATTTGCTGATAAATATTTGCTGAAAAATATTATGTACTAGTTATATAAATATGCAAATAATGTAGTTGATTGTCGTCGTATTATGTAACATCAAGGAAGGATCAGTGGAAGAATGGACGTTCAAGTTTTCATATGTAGTTGATTGCCACCGTATTATGTAACAGATCGTCAACGAACTTCGAAGGACACAAGAGTAGAAACAATGGCGTACAGTTTTTACGATTAATGGTTATTCATATGATATCCCAATTAAAGTAGATTGTTATTATTTATTTCCTTATTTAACGGTATTCTAATATAATTGCAGTCTTTAATTATGTTAATTAATAAACTTAAATAGGATAGAGAAAAATTTTGAGTATTTGGAGAATCTTTAATATTATATATGATAAATCTTTTTTGTAAAATATATAGGGGCCTAGTTTGTTAACATATAAACAAAAGGGCCTAGTTTATACACCTTAATACATAAACTGCTTACTTAGCCAACTCATCCTAAGTAAATTAGAGTGGTAAAACTTAGAGGGATATACCAAATAAAAGCCCATAAAAAAAATCCTACTTTACCAAATTCTTTCTTTTTTAATAAAACCTTCTACTCTCTTTTAAGTCTATATCTCAACCTTATGAATATCTCTACCACCCTACCGGTTGTCTCTCTTGGCCCACCGGCTACAAACGCCCCCATTAACCGTCTTTTCTAGATCCGGCCATTGTCCTTTGTTGAATTCTCCTTGCGCCTGGTAAAGGCGTTGTAGTAGGCGGCTTAGGGCTCTCATGACTTTGTTTTGCATTCCGCAATTTCCGCCCTTAACCGCCATCAATACAAGTTGCACAAAGATGACAAAGAGTCCTCTTTGTTCATGTACACGTTTTTTACTTAATCAATCGATCCTAAGTTTCCAATTACAACTTGAATTTTGGAAAAAATGTAATGTTTACGAAACCCGCCATAAACCTCGTCGGAAAATCCCGTCAACCACCACTTCTACATAAACGATTTTGTATGTTCATTAAACCGAAAGCAAACAAACAAACAAACAACATTAGATTAATCAATTCTCCTTCTTTGATGAGAAGGTTAAAATAGTGTTAATGACCCTAATAGAGAATTTATGTTTTTCTCCTCCATATTAGTTCTTGACTTCATTACAACCAAAGTCGTGAGCTTACCAATCGAAACTTTGTTTTCGGTTACCAATTTGTTTTTCAACCCTCTTTTAACAATTTCTTACTTACAAATCGTCAATCTTTAAACCATTGACTTTTACACTGATATAGGAGATGTAAATAAGAAAAGATTGCAAATGTCTGTACACGTGGCATCATATGAGTGGTGGAGTCTTAGAAAAGTTGTTGGAGTTTAGCTTGATAAGACGAAATCCAAGAAGGGAGGACAACCAGAAAATTTTAATTGTCTCATTCTTTCGATAATGGAAGTTGCTGTTCCAATGAACATTTTCTTCCGAATTCTCTTCTTCTCTTCTATCATCTAATCCCATATATAACATTGGTATCAGATTTGCCAATCGAACCTCGGGATCAATGGCGTCTAAACAAACAGAAACTAGGGCTCAAGTGGCGCTGAAGGAAACTACGATAAGGGAGATAAAAGATCCAGTCACAAGCAAGTTAGATGAGTTGTTGACAGGGAAGATTGCACAAATAGATGCAAAACTAGAGTCGAAGGTTGCCGAATTATTTGAAGCAATCAAACTGATTGTGGATAACAATCAAAAATCTTCCAATAGAGAAGATTTTCAACGTGCTAATGAGGAGCAACAGAGGAGGTACAGTTCAAGAAGTCAAGAAGTAATCAGGAACAGGTCAGGTATCGGTTATTCTGATATGACACGCTTGTCTAGGATTGATTTTCCCAGATTTAATGGTGAAAACGTCAAAGATTGGTTGTTCAAAATTGAACAATTATTTCTTATTGATAAAACTGCCGAGGAATTGAAAGTAGGGTTAGCGTCTATTCATTTAGATGATCAGGCTGCAACATGACATCAATTAGTGATGCAATCTGGAGTCAATCAGAGGTTATTGTCTGATTGGAAGAATTATAAAATTTTAATTCTGGAAAGATTTGGAGAAATCTTGGATGATCCTATAGCTGAACTGAAAAATCTTCAAGAATTGAATGGAATTGTTGAATATCACAACAAGTTTGAACAAATTAGAAACCGTGTTAATCTACCTGAGGAATATATGGTCAGTGGTTACTTGGCAGGATTGAGAAACAACACTTAGATGCATGTCAAAATGTTTTAACCTCAATCCATTAGACAATGTTTAATGTTGGGGAAGTTATATGAATCTCCTCATCCCAAAAAAGGCCAAGTTATGTACAATTCATTTGATTTTCAGAATTCTCCAAGGAACCAAACTTTTCCTAAGAAAGAATTCCCAAACAATCACACTGCACAGGTGAATAAACAAGGTGACAAGAATGAAGGGTCTAGGAAATTTCTCACATCTGAGGAAATGAATGACAGAAGAGCCAAAGGTCTTTGTTACTTATGTGATGAGAAGTACACCCCAGGGCACTACCTCAAGCATAAGAAGAGTCAGTTATACTTAATGGAAATGTCTAAGGAAGCTGAATTGGAATACAGTGATGAAGAAGAGGGAGATCAGATATCAGACAGGGTACAAACTTCAGTCAATATTGTGGCAAAAGCTACTAACTTCAGAACAATGAGAGTCAAAGGTATGGTGGGCAAAAGAACCATCTTCATCCTGATTGATTCTGGAAGTACACACAATTTTATTGATACTTCCATGGCTGAGAAATTAGGTTGTTCAATGTAGTCTAATGGCACTACCAAGGATACTATAACTGATGGCAGTACATTAGATGTAGTTGCTCAAATTAAACAGTTTGAATGGAAATTTCAGCACATCACATTCAAGACTGATTTGATGGCAATTCCACTGGGATGTTGTGATATGGTATTGGGCATACAGTGGCTGGAAACTTTGGGACCAATTAAATGGGACTTTAAGAATCTAACAATGAAGTTCAAAGTTGATCAGAAAAAGATAGTATTAAATGGCATATCTCTTGGTTCTGTGAGAGAAACTAAGGCTAAAAGACTGAGCAGTTTGAGTGATCAACAAGTGCAACTAGCTATGTTATTTGTGTAGAAGATTCAGAATGTGACAGAGGAGCTACCTACTATTCAATCCATCAGTTTGAGCCCAAAAAGTAACATCAACTCGGAATTCAGCAGTTTATTGCAAGAATTTTCAGATATATTCCAAGAACCAGCTCAACTTCCTCCATTTCGAGCAGGTCATGATCACAAAATACCTGTCAAGGAAGGTACAAATCCCATTAATCAGAGACCTTATAGATATGCATTATATCAAAAGAATGAAATAGATAAGTTGGTTCAGGATATGTTGCAAAGTGGAATTATTCAGAAGAGTTCTATCCCTTATGCTTCTCCTGTGGTCTTGGTCAAGAAGAAGGATGGCACATGGAGGCTGTGTGTGGATTATAGAGGCTTGAATAATTCAACCATCAAGGATAGATTTCCTATTTCCCTCATTGAGGATCTGATGGATGAACTAAGAGGATCCCAAGTTTATTCTAAGATAGACTTGAGAGCAGGTTATCATCAAGTGAGGATGACTACTGAAGATGTTTATAAGACTGCATTCAAAACACATAGTGGCCATTATGAGTACTTAGTCATGCCTTTTGGCCTCACCAATGCACCAACTACCTTCCAAGGATTAATGAATTCAGTCTTTCAAGAGTTCCTTATGAAGTTTGTTAGATATTTCAGGTGATGAGAAGCAACTGTTTGTTTGCAAAAAGAAGTAAATGTTCATTTGCTACAGATAAAGTAGAATATTTGGGTCACTATATTTCAGCAACAGGCATTTCAACTGATCCTGAGAAAGTGAAAGCAGTATTTGAATGAGCGGTTCCTACAAAGTTGAAGTAGGTTGAGAGGATTTTTGGGATTGACAGGATACTACAGGCGTTTTGTTAAGAGTTTTGGTGATATTGTTAGACCCTTAACTCTATTAACAAAAAAAGATGCATTTGTATGGTCCAATGAAGCTGAGGAATCTTTTAATGCTCTGAAAAAGGAATTATGTGTTGCCCCTGTGTTAGCATTGCCAGTATTTCACAAACAGTTTATTGTTGAAACTGATGCTTGTGGTCAAGGTATTGGAGCTGTGTTGACGCAAGATGGTCAGCATCCATCAATAGACTGACCAGATTAGCTTGAAGTACCTGTTGGAGCAGAGATTGAACACCCCTATTCAACAACAATGTATGCCTAAACTCTTAGAATTTGACTATGAATTTAGTATAAACAGGGAAAAGAGAATATGGCAGCTGATGCATTATCAAGGATGGAGGGAGCTGAGACATTTAACATGTCTATGTCTGTATTGCAATCTAATTTGATCCAGAAAATTCAAGCAGCTTATCAATTCGATAATACAGTTTTTGATATCATTACAGCTCTAAAATAGAATGTACAGGCTAATAAACATTTTTCTTGGCACAAGGGCATCTTAAGAAGGAAAAGTAAGATTGTCATTCCTAATGATATTGGCTTGAGGAATTCTATATTACAGTGGATGCATTGTTCTGGTACAAGGGGTCATTCTAGTAGAGATGCCACATATCAAAGAATGAAGAATTTGTTTTACTGGAAAGGAATGACAAAAGATATTCAACAATACCTCAGGAGTTGTGTGGTTTGTCAGCAATGTAAGTATGATAATTCTACCTATCCTTGCCTTTTGCAATCTCTTCCAATTCCCGAAGCTGTGTGGTCTGATGTGCTATGAATTTCATAGATAGTCTCCCCAATTCCTTTGGGAAAACAATGATATTTGTGATAGTTGACAGACTGAGCAAGGTTGTCTACTTCATAGCTCTCAAGCATCCATATTTTGCTATGACAGTGGCCCAAGCTTACCTTGATAATGTGTTCAAACATCATGGTTTTCCAACTTCTATCATCAGTGATAGGGATACAGTGTTCTTGAGTGAATTTTGGCAGGAATTATTCACATTACAAGGTGTTTCTCTAAATCTGTCTACAACATACCATCCACAGACTAATGGACAAACCGAAGTTATTAACAAATGTTTAGAGATTTACCTCAGGTGTATGTGCTGTAATAACCGAAAATTTTAAACTCCGTTTAATACAGAATTTAACCGGATTCCGATCCGCTAACCTCTAACCTTTAAATAAGTTAAAATGAAATTTAAATTCTATTGTTATGCGATCTTAGTTCACATAAAATAATAAAATGTGTAACCGGAGATATTTCTGTACTTTTAAAATAAAAATAATAATTACCTAATACGGAAAATAATTCCGTAAAATTTTTTCTGCAAAATGCCTACCGATCCATACGATTAACGGGTTTCGTTTCATCTCGTTTTAATGAAGTTAAAATGGGCCCAATTGTACTGTACACTACCGGCCCAGCCCAACCAGCCCATTGTTTAAGACTAACCTAATTAACCTAATTAACTTAATCTAACCTAATCCTATTCTACCCCACCTGCTGCCTACCGCCTTTCCGTCTTCTCCCTTTCCCTTCTGAAACCGGACAGTAGCAGCAACCACCGAGAGAGAGAAGACCCGCCGACACCCTGGTGGTAGGGAGAGCCACCGCTGCCGCCGCTTCCGCCGCTTCCGCCGCTTCCGCCACAGCCAGTCGCACTCTAGCCTCGCCAACGAACCGCCTTGAGCCAGTCAGACAGTAGCGCGACGTTCGGATCGTTTCCGCCATTCCCGTCGACCACCAACGACGCCGCAATAACCACCTTCCCTGGCGCCGGACTGTGCACGTCCTTGTCGAGTAGGTGAGTACGGTTTACCCTTCTCCTCTCTTCTCGATGCAACCACGGGACGGTTCCCAACCTGATGTGCGAGTCTGTAGGGTGCAAACGAGGATGAGATTCAATCTTCCAGCCCTTGCAGCAGTGCGTGCGTCTTCGCAGCTCTCCCTCTCCGAGCCGATCGACCGGATCTCCTTCCTCTCCGCCACCCTCTCTTTCTGTCGCACGTACACATTCCGACACTTCACCCTGTTGCCTGCAGTGTAATCCGGAAGCAATCCAGCGAACCGCCGCCTCCCACCGAGCCTTTCTCCTGTGCCGACGCGTGACGAGGTGAGTCCGCCAGCCATCGCCACCGACCGCTGCAATAGCTCCAGTAAGGGTTGCCTCCTTGGCCTCGCTTTCTACCCCTCTGCTGCTCCTTCCCTCTTCCCTCTCTGTCTGTAGCGGAACATAACTAACCGAGCTTTCCGTTTCTTTTCCGGCGGTGACAGCCTTGAACGCGAGCATACCGTAGAGAGTTGGCGAGTCGGTGACGAACGGATTTAGGACGCCACTGCTGCTCCAAACCGTGCCGACAGTGAGGGTAAATCCTAGTGCAAGCCTTCTGTAGTTGTGGTTTGTGTATACACGTTTTGAGTAGGTTGTATGTTTAAATAGAGATGGTGGAGATGCTTATATATATATATATATATATATATATATATATATATATATATATATATATATATATATATATATATATATATATATATATATATATATGGGAGTACTACAGAACGAGGGAATATATAAATAGGTATGTAAGAGTTAGTGGATGTTGGATTAAATAGGTATTCCTATAAGTATATATATATTCTTATACTAAAGTGCACTTATACTCGTACGAGATGAGAAGTGAAATTATGTAACTATATATATACAAATAACGGGTAGTCACGGATGTTATTTTTTTGGAAGGAAGGTTAGTATGCACGGAAGTATATATATACAGATAAATAGATATATATAAGATTAGTTAATACCCGAAAATGAAGTAATATAATTCCAGATGACGAGTGGACGAGACTAATTTTTATAACCTTAGTAAACTGTTTTGGAAGTAATCTTAGATTAGAAAAGTGTTCCAAAAGAAATATTAGAGGTCAAGAAGTGACCCGGAGAATTTTCTACACTAAGGGTAAAACGGTCTTTTACCGTATGAGAATCGTCCTTTCCGTAATTCCTTCGCATGAGGTTGGACATAGAGATGTGAGTTTGATACACATGCCTTCATTGACAGGCACTTGAGTTACCACGAGTACGGACTATCTGAGGAGTGTTAGAGCGTTTTGACTCAGGTAAGTCCTTGCGACTTACTTAGCCAGTTTCTGAGTGTTAGTCGAATGATAGTAGTGGTGTGTGCTATTGCGTGATTTAATAATAATAACTTGCTAGGACGACTGTTATTATTACGTTTAAGGCCCAAGTGTATGTATAACGGGCCGTGACATCACTGCCCAGCTCTGACAGGAGACTGGGAGGTTCTCTATACCCAGACCATGCAGGTACAAGGTGAGATGCATCGGATCCATTCCTGATGGTTACACGGGGGCGGAGGCGAGGTTTGAGAATCCCTCGTGTCACAAAATAAGTATCACTAGAGTGAACGAGTAAATTAAAGCAAGATAATAAAACGGACTTGTTTGAAAGCATGCTGAGTGTTTATGTTTATCTGAGTGTGTTTGTGCTGCTATTATTCTGCTAATATTTAGATAACTAGCTAACGGTTCTTCTTGTTGTTGTTTTAGATTTACCGCAGGTTAGATCAGCAGATGAGTGATCCGGAAGTAGTGGTCAGCCGGGTCTCCGTACTCCTTAGAGCGGGGTTGGGGTTGTTTTGTCTTTCCTTTCTTTTGGTTAAGACAGTTGTTCTTTTCTTTTGTTTAAGTACTTTAGGCTGCTAGACAATGTTGCATTCATTACTCTAAGAACATGGTTTTTTTTTATGAATTTCGGTTTCTTTATTTGTGTCTTGTTGCAAGATCCTAGTAATGTTGTTGTCAAACTGAGGTCGGGACCCATTGTGAGGTCCTAACCAGTAGCGCTCCGAGTTCTGAGAATTCGGGGTGTTACAACATGGTATTAGAGCTCTAGGTTGGCAACAATGGCACTTGAAATCTTCTGAAAGACCGAATAAGTTTTAAGCAGAACCCGAAAAGGGGTCTGAGTTTTAAAAAGAAAATTTTAGGTTTTAAATGCATGCATAGTCTGGTTGGGAATAGAAAAATACGGCTGACCACCACTACTACCGCGGATCTCAGTTTGCTTAGTATGGACTTTAGGTTTTACTGTAGTTGGACTTTTAGCTGGTTTATAAAGATATGTTATATAGATAGGTATATGCCGAAGATTAGTAGAAATTGTAGTTATGTTATGTCCTTAACGGAGATAACATAATGAGTTTCTCACCCCTTTGACACATCTAAGTAGATTTTGAAGGGTGTCAACGTGAGGATTAGTATGCACATCTTATGTGCATTAGGGTAGATGAACGGAGAACAACTCCTTCGAGCTTGTTGAGGGACGTCAAGACGGAAAAGTGAAGACTAAAAGACAACACCACCGACGATGACAAAAAGGGAATCCCGAGTCACTCAATAGGATCAAATGAAGAATATACATGAGGGTAGTTCCGGCAACGCGTTGGATGACCGGCAAGTATACAAATTGGAAGAGACAACTCATAGGTTTTTTCAAGATGGTGTAAATCAACGTTACAAACAAAGGGGATGTCTTCAGAAAAACAAATAGGCATGAAGGACAAGGTGAAATATAGTTGCGATCCAGACAAGAGGCATTGAATCTAATCTTACTGACGGACCAGAAGGTGAAAGTTTGAGGCTAGAAGCCGAGCGGAATATGATCACTCTCGACAAGCTACTTTCCACCACAATCAAGATGGGAAACCGAGATAATCATAAGCGTAGGAATCAAGATGAGATACATTGTCCTTCCAAATACGAAGAATAAAAGAGCCGCAAAAGGGAAGCTTACAGGTTGCTAGAAAGTGGAGGGCATGTTTCACCAACATGGAAGTGGTGTAACCTCCTAGAACACACAAGAATTACAACAAGGATCGGGATACAACAAAGACCGGATTTCTACAAAGGCGGAAGTACAAGCAGCACCCCAAGGGAGGAGGGTGTAAGAGAATGGTCTTGGTGAAAAAAGAGCCTCTAATAATTTATCACTCACGAAGAGATTTAAGCTAATAAACTAGCGGGTCATAACAGAGAACCGTCAGTGGACAATAACTCGTATACGAAGAATCATGGAGAAATGCCTACAAGTTATCGTAGAAGAATTTATAAGCCGTTGTCGGAAGATGAAAATACAACTAGACTCGTAAGAGTATAGTGCTCTTATAGGAGTGTAATTTGTAGAAGGAGCTAAAGGAAAATAAATGGAAGAGATATATTTTCACCTTGTACATCACACCTCAAAAGAGATAGAAGAAAAGTAAGTCTACGATCTTATAGAAGGCCAACTACAGACTAATTGGTAACAATAGAGAATTTACACGTGCCGGCTAACTAGGGATGATTGGTTGATAGATAAAAAGATTAACCACAAGGCTATAAAGGAAATTTATCGACATCTAGTGAATTTCTTTCAGAGATCAACGACGACAATGGTGAAGTTAAATCAATACAAGTACTAGTAACCTTGATGGTAACATTAAATGAGTCCAATATGACAACTCTAATAAAGAAATTAAAGAGAAGCTCTTGACGGACGGTAAGGACCATTGATGATAGTCATGGTGTAAAGAGGATTGTTGTGAGTAGTTGCTTACTACTAACTAAAGAAAGATACATATCAAAGTTAGTATGTAGGGATCCTTGTAAGAAGAACTAGAAGAGTAAGAAGAAACACATGATTGTGGACATGTCCTAGGTCTTGGCGTTCCACACAAGTTGGACTGATGGTGCTCCTCCGAGAAAAAGTGAGGTCAAACTCTCTAGATTGACAGAGGAAACCCTTGTGATTAAAGTTGTAACACAGAATAATTGAAATGGTAGAGGCGGCACAAACATAGAGAGTATGATTTACAGTCTTGGTGAAATGTATGATCGAATTGTGAGGTGATTGCAGATGGAATCTGCATGTTGGCTAGAATAGACATGAGAAGGAGTAGAGTTGAATGACTAAAGGTTTCTAAAGAGATCCGATATTACCCCAATAAGATAATTACCGAAAGGTGTCTATATAAGAGTAATGAGAAATGGTGGTACTCCGATGAAAATTCAAGCTCGACTGATGGCATAAGAGTTGATAAAAGTAATAAGACCAACCAACGTGGTCCGTAAGGCGTATACGAGGAAACTCAAAGAGATTTAACTATCTTACGGAGTGTAAATATCAAAGAAGGTAAAGCGACATGAGTATAAGGAAGACATAATAAATGCGATGCGAGAAATTTGATTGGTGGGAAAATCATATGCACCTAATGTGTTGTATACAATTGGTACCATTGGATGTTTAATAACAATCATACCAACGGACTGATGACACTATGATGGATTTAG